>JARHVA010002873.1:1550000-1842500 GCA_037957365.1 Torreya grandis
TATGCCTCATGAATATATTGTATTAAGGACACTAAAGGGAATGGTATAACATGAATAAGGTGGAAATATATTATAAATATACTAAGAGTAAGGATGAAAGGATCATGTACATGTTTTGTGACCTTCTTAAGGTCTAGCTCTACACAGTCCATATAAGCTACAATCACCTACAACCATGATTAAGGGGATCAATCAAATGTGATGAAAGAGAATTTAAAGAGAGGTTGAAATTAAAGGAAGGTTATTGAAAATAATTGAGATCATATCATGACTATATGAGGACTCGTGGACATCTTGTTACCTTTTCAAACTCTCCAAGAATCCTAAAACCCTATCACAGTTTGTACAAGGGCCTGAACTTGATGCACAATTAAGTATATGATAGGGAAATGTCTAGTTTCAAGAAGATGGAATGATGGTATGAAGAATAAAATATGAAAATCATATGTATATGATATTTATGGAAGAACATAAGTTAGAATAAAACTCAAACATTTAAAATTTCATAAGAATGTTCACCTACAACAAGGCCATTTCAAACCTTAAAGGTTCTTGAAGTATGTTAATCTAAGATTAAAGCTCAATACTGTGAGCAATATCATCATGTATTTAAGATAAATGAGGTTATATATAGGTTTGAGAGTTACATGGTATGGTGTGATGATTTATATTAATCATTGAAGTTCTAATGACACAAACACATAGTCATTTATCTCATGATATCCACCTACAACCAAACAAGAGTATATGCCTATCTCCAAGTTATAAGGGAATGAGATTAGAGTGATATAATGGTAGATTTTTGTGTCATATAAGGATTCATATGAATAAGTTATGATGTGAATGAGGTCATATGATGAAGAAAGTGGCTCCAAACAAAGCTACAATCAAGGTCAATTGTAAAATGCACACCTACAACCATACTAGAAGTCAATTCCATTGATACATCTATATACTTTCAAAGTGAAACTAAAGAAAATTTAAGTTAAGGAGGATACTTATGAAGTTAAAAATTAAATTCAAGTGATAAATTGACATCTCCAAAACTTTTCAAGACCACTAAAGTACTACCATCACATAAAGTTAAAGTACATAGGCCTATACGGTATAAGACTGTTTATGATCCTAACACCATTTAAGAGTTAATATGATTGAGGAAGAGGTTGCTGAAGAGGTTTAAAATTAATTGAGGGGTTTTAAAATCACTAAGAGATGATGAAATGGTTACCAAACACCTCTATTTCTCATAAAATCACCTACAATAATGTTATGATAATCATGTCATAATGAGGTTTCTTTAAGAAGCATGGTTTGATGATGGGTAGCATAGTTCAAGAAGTGACTAGAGAAGAGGTGAGTAATTTAAAGAGGGATTTTCATGGCATAGTAAAAACCTATTCATCAACCTCAAGCACAAATACAAGGTATAAAGATGAAAACTCAGTCTTAAGACTTGAAACACAGGCAACCTATTAGTCAATTTTGGTAAAAAGCATCTACATGCCTCTATATACAAAATCTAAGCATGAAACTTTGTAGAGTTTGTAATTATGAGTGGTTATAACTAAATATAATAATGGTGACGTAATTTTAATAGTATAAGTATCCAATATTTTAACATATTCAACCACTTATCTATTGGCAGTCAAAGAAGGAGCTAGGTAGACTTTTTGGACTGTTATAAGGTTTGGCAGAGGGTTTCAAAATCATGAAAGGTTTTTTTAGGAAAAATAAGGTGATTTTAAATATTAAAAAAATATATTAATAGTTATCACACACCAAATTCCATGCAATCCAGGCCCTTGATGGATAAAATAATTAGGCTGACTCAAAACCCTTGAGACACACAATCACCATTTTAAAATCTTTATGGACTTTCTCTTCATTTTATGAGAATTGGGATAGTTTGGATGATCATTAAAACCTTGAATGAGGTGTTGGAATGGAGAGAACATAGAAATATTGTCTTTTTGACTCCTAAATCTTCTTTTTTACACACATAATTCTCCATAACCACTCAAAGCACAACTTCACCATGTAGATATCTCTGCACACATTTTACATGGGATCTTGTGCTTATCATGGTTGATAAGGGGGTAAATTTACTCCATATTAATGGCAAGTGGTTTCCCATTAGGGTTCTGTACACTATGAACAATTTTTAAGAAGCTATGGACCCTTAAAACCCTTGCAAAACCTTGATAACTACCCAATAGAAGAAAGAAGCCAAATTATGCAAATAGATTATGGGTTTAATCTATGAAATGAACTTAAAGGTCTTATTAACTCCACTAAGCACCTTCATGACCTATTGCTTAACACGTGCAGTACTTAAACTATATGAAATAGGCCAAATAAGGTTGTTTTGAGATTGTAAACAAGAAAATAAAGGGTAATTACACATTTAATGAATTTAAGAAGCATTATGGGGTCTAATGTTTTTTTAATAACACTTCCATAGCCATCAATAAAAGTCTTTTGGGTCACTTACATAGGTAGATACCTCTGTAAGTCAAAGCAAGGAGTTGTTTACATACAAGTGTAAGAATAATGGTTTTATTAATCCATTTACATGACTCCAAAGCATTATATATAGGTTATTCATGTTTTAAAAAGTATAAAAGAGCCTTTCAAACTCATCATAAAGTCAAAATGTTGAACAACTATGCATTCACCTATGCCTAGCGCTTGACATCACTAGACAATTCTATAAAGAAGGGGTAGTAAGAGCCAAATCAAGGTCATGAAGACACTTTAAATCACCATGAAAATAACCATTAGGTCCTAAGAGAGAAATATTATCAATGATCATCTTGGCCAAAGAATACCAGACACTACCTATAAAGCTTGTTTTCCACTTTGAGAGGTGACTTCATATGTTCATCATGGTGCACATATTTTTCATGGGAATCTAAGGACTTTGGGGGAGTTATAGGGCCTAATAAACTAATGTTTTATGGCAATGATTTAGGAATTCAAGGCCCAAGCTTTATGAACCATCATTAAGAACCTTACACACTCTAAAACCCTTGTAAAACCTTATTATAAATCTATTTGTGGAGAATTGAAGAAGAATACATCTAAAATAATTGAATCATCCTAACTACCACCTGTATCATCAAGTAAACTCTGACATATTCATGTCTATGAATATTTGTTGTATAGATTTTATACAAACATGGTAGAAAATAATATTTTGAGAAGAAAAAGTACACAAGGAGAGGTACAAGGTAGTTTAATGAAATTCCAAGCATTTGAGAGTGAATCCTGACACTTTTTCTACCTCTTAAAATCATAAAATTATTATAAATATGCCTATAAGTTCCCTTGAGAGCTCATTCAAAATGACCAGTCTACAGGAAATGAAGGATAAGCTGACCTAGTCAACTAGTTTGACTAATTTGTAGGTGTTGCTTGCCAAGGACTCATTTCATGATATGAGGCATTGGTTCATGTTTTTAAATCAATATATTTTTAGGTTTAATTTTTTTTAATTAGGTTATAATGGATATCAATTATAGGTAGTTAGGCTACTAAGACTAATTTGGCCTAGTAGACCTATTTACTCAATCAAGTGAAGTGAAAATGGCATAGAAGATTGTTTATGAGAGATAATGTGGAGTTGAAATGCCATAAAAATAATCCAATTCATGCACAAATCACCCTTTATTCCATTCACATGCAAAACTCATCTTGAATTCCAATGCATGGGTTAACTCACCTCAAGTGGAGTTGCTTAATTGAGAGGATCCTTCTTGAATAAGTTAGCAGATAATTATAAATACATGAAATAAACTATGAAAATTACTAATATATTAAATCAAATAAGCAAATCTAAATTATAATGGTTGAGTTGTAGAATCACTAGCCTCTTCAAGGGGGCAACCTTTTTTGAGCAAACTCAATATAATAAATTCATCAATGCCTTCATTGGCCTCAAAACTTACTTATATACTAAGTCTAATCTAAATAACTACTACTTCCCATGAATGTGGGATAAAACAAAATACTCACAGGATGACTTACAAAGCATATGCATCCATAACAACTATTATACTAACAAAATAAAGATAAGGGGTAGCATGGGTTTCTAACATCCCTTCCCTCTTAGAATTTTTTTTTCCTCAAGGCTTCAGATGTGGGAATTGGTGCTAAATCTGAAATAGTGGTTCTCATGTGGCATCCTCTAGTTACATTCTATGTTACTCAATTAAGACCTCTATGATGGAGTGGGAGTGAAGTTAGCATGTGTGCCTGTCTAGGATTTCCTCTAACTCAAGAAGGATGGATCCTTCATTATCAAGCTTTGGTAAAATAGTTTTCACTCTGATGTTTGTAACAAGCATTTTTTTATAGAAAAGAGACATGAAATATTGGGTGAACTCAAGAATAAGGTTTTGAGGTTCAACTTATAAGAAATTGACCCAATCTTCAGATAACCTTATAGGGTCCATAGAACTTGGGATCCAACTTATGATGCCCTTTGAGTTTTAGAGAGGGTTATTTGTATGGATGCAAGTAAAGACAAACCATATCACTTACTTGAAAAGTGTAATTAGAATAATGTTGATCAGCCTATTATTTCATTTGATTTTGTGCCATATGAAGAATATCTAGGATCTGATCTTGGGTTTGGAGAATCACATCGACCACTTAATATGATGAACTATCGAGGGTATATAGAAGGAACACTGGTGGTGCTTGACCATAGACTACTTCATATGGAGTCATTTTAGTTAAAGTGTGATAATAGGTATTATATCACCATTTAGTGAGGGGGAGCCACTTTATCAATTGATGTTGTTCTGAGTTGAAGCAATGAAGGAAAGTTTCCAAGTATTTGTTGAAAATTTCAATCTAGCCATCCATTTGTGTATGATACCTGAAACTCATCTTCAGTTGGGTACTGGTGCATTGAAATAGTTCTATCTAAAATAGATGGTGAAGGTTACATCATGATCTAAGATAATATATGAAGGAATGCCATGAAGATTAAAAATTTGGTCCAAAAAAATTTGTGCAATGATGGAGGCTTTATAGGGATCGATGAGGGAAGAAAAATGACTATATTTGGAGAGGAAATCAACCATAACCAAGATCACTGTTTTTCCTCCAAATTTAGGGAGACCCTCAATGAAATCCATAGAAATATCTATCCAAATCTTGGTAGGGATGGGAAAGGATTCAAGTAACCTAGGGATGAGTGTGGTTTCACCCTTATTGTGTTGGAAGGTATCACATTCAACCACCATCTATTGAATTGCCTTTTTCATTCCCTTCCAAAAGAAGTTGCATCATGCCCACTAATAAGTTTTGAGAAACTCTAAGTTCCCTATAGTGGAGAAACGTGAAGTTCATAGAATATATCTTGATGAAGATCTATGCTTTGGGGAAACACTAGATGACCCTTGTATCATAGAGAATCACCATCCCAAGAATAATGAAGTAAAATAAAGGGGTTAGTAGCCAACTATTGAATTATTTGAGATAATGAGGAGTCATTGACATACCCATACTAGACAATGTCCAAGAAATTTAGAATAAGCATGAAAATTGTTGAAAGGGAAGCTTGGTCCACAAATGTGCAAGATAGAGCATCAAACACAATATTGTCCTTACCCTTCTTGTAAGTGATATCATATTCATAACCCATGAGTTAGTTGACCCATTTTTAGAAATATTTTAAACTCTAGTGATTACTTTTGATGTAAAAATGATTCCCCTGTAGGTATGGCTGCCACTTTTGGACTACATGCAAAATGGCCATCATTTCCTTCTCATAAGTAAAGAGTACTAAATTATTTCCAAAAAGATATTTTCTAGTAAACATAATGGGGAATCCTTCTTGGAGGATAACAACACCAAATATATTACCGTAAGCATCACTCTCAATAGTGAATATCTTGGCAAAATTTGGCATAACTATAACATGTGTAGTACACATAGCTTGTTTCAATTATTCAAATGCACACTCAAAAAATTATGTCCATATAAAAGCATCCTTTTTCAACATAGATGTTAGTGGAAATGCAATCTTCTCATAATACTTGACAAACTTGTGATAGTATCCAATTAGCCCCAAAAAACCATGAAGGCTCTTGTGTGTTTAAGGATGAGGCCAATTTATCATGGTAGCTATTTTTTAAGGATCTACCCATACCCCTTAGGCTGAAATAATATGCCTGAGATACTCCACTTTTTTCTAACCAAAAGCACATTTGGACTATTTTACATAAAGATGATGATTAGAGAAAAGTTGTAGTGCAATCTCTAGATGTTGGAGATGCTCAAACCATATTTTAATATAGATGAGGACGTCATCAAAGAAGACCAAAATGAATTTCCATAGGTAGGGCCCAAATATTTTATTAATCAATACTTGGAATGTTGAAGGAGCATTAATGAGGCCAAATGACATGATCATAAAATCATAGTGGCCATCATGCATGCAAAAAGCTATCTTAGGGATATCATCCTCATGAAGCTAGATCTGGTGATATCTATAGTGAAGATCCAACATGGAGAAAAAATGAGCACCATGAAGCTCATCAATAATAGGGATCAAGAAAATATCCTTGATTATGATGTGATTAAGTGCATTAAAGTTAATTTAGAGGTGCCATGACCCATCTTTTTTTTGAATAAGGAGAATTGGGGAAGAATATGGGTTGGTACTGGGATGAATAATGCCTTGCTTTAGTAAATCTTGAATGAGCATCTCATTCTCAATCTTTTAAAAAAATGGGTAGTATTAGGGATTTATGTTGAGAGGAATGATTCTAAGAAGGACCTGAATATGATGTTCCTTTGGTTGTGCAGGTTTCAATGCCAATGGTTTGACAAAAATAGATGCATACCTATGTAGAACAATGTGTAGATTAGAAGGATGAGTGGAGACTGTTGATGGTTGTATTTGAATGGAATAGAGTTGGGAAATGATACCATGTGAATTATTCTTAAGAATATTTTCCATGTGATATGAACTGATGATGCTGAGAGACCCTAGTTGCAAGCCTTTCGATGTGTGTTTTTTCCCATTGTCTGAAAACTACATTCAAAGTTTAGCAAAATCCCATAAGATGGGTCGAGGTGTGTGGCTCCCAAAATAACATCACATCCACCTAAGGGAAAGGAAAAAATGTCAAAGTGTAAGTTATAATCTCCAATAGAGATACACATATTATGATGCTTCCCTTTGCAAGATAATGTGCCCCCATTATCAATCATGACTTTAAAGTTGGAGTAAGGATAGAAAAAACAATCAACCTATTTAGTGATTCGAGGTTCAATGAAGTTATGAGTGATACCATAATCAATGAGTATTGTGAGAAGGAACTTCTTGAAGTAACCCCTAACTTGCATGGTTTGTGGGATGGTGACTCTTTCTAAGGCATGGAGAGAGATCTCCAGTTAGTTTTCCTAAGAAGAAGGTTCCACAATTAGTTGTGCTTCTTCTAGATCATTTGTTGTATCCTAAACATCTTCTCAATCTTCACTTTTAGGTAGAGAGTTCACATCCAATAGGTAGATATTTTGATCGACAAATTGATGTCCCCAAGTGAATTTCTCATCACAATTATAACATAGTCCTTTTTCTCTATGGGCTCACATCTTTACTTCAGTAAAATGCTTGATAGGAGTGGTTATGGGGGCTGGTGTTGTTTAAGATCCTTATAGAATTGTATTTTTGAATGGAGAAAAAATGGATTTGAATCACTACTAAGCTGTAATCTTATCTTCTACCAACTTAGCCAACCCTAGGGATTATTACATCATCGTGTTGGGCCAAAATATTTTGACCTCAAATCAAATTGAATCCTTTAATCCACTAACAAAGCAACTCTTTAATAATTCATCAAACAATCCCTCTATGTAATTGGCCAGTTTTTCAAATTCTATTTGATATTCTATCATGGTTTCTATTTGTCAAAGTTTAGTGAGTGCTCCCATGAAGTCATTAAAAGCACTAGGGCCAAACCATTACAAAATGAGGGTTCAAAAATCAATCCATCATGACTCATCATGAGCCTTGGTATACCAATGATACCATTGAAGGGATTCAAGTTCCAAGTGAAAGGATGCAAGTAGAACCTTGTTGGCATCAAAATTATTGTGTGGAATAAAATATTTTTCTACCCAATAGATCCATCCAGTTGGATTTGCACCATGTAATTGAGGAAAATCAAGCTTCAACCCATGAAATTTTATAGAAGAAGAAAATCTAGTGTCAAAAGAGGACTTAGGATGTTGTCTGTTGTTCAAGGTGGTATGTTGAAGACTAAAGTCAAGAATTTTTTCATCCAGATCTTTGATGTGTGTCTTGAGGGTGGTAATTTCATCCTCCATGTTTTTTTCTCTTGTTAGAGTTACTACCATGACCTGAATAAGAGATTTTTTTTGAAATGGGTAGGAAAATTAGAGTTAAGACACATTTAGTAATGGAAGTTTATGATTTGGGTGAAATTGGAAGGGGTAAAAGTACTTTTACTAATTTTTTTGCATAGTGGGAGTATGATTGATGAAGGCAAGGGAAATTTTAAGAGTGAAAATGGAAAAACTAGAAAATTTATCAAAGAGGGACAAAAGAGTAGAAAAAAGAGATGAACACTATGGATTTTTTTTTAGGAAAAAAAATAAAAATAGAATTTATGGTAAAATCCAAAAAAGGGAAAATTAAGATTTGTGGGAATTAGGAGTGGAATCAGGATATGGGACCTAAAGGAATAAAATGTGGAGAATGGAATTTTAGGTGTGTAGATAAAGTTTAAGGATCAACAGGGATATAGATGGAGAGATATGGTAAAAAATAATTTTTTTTTGGATTTTATTTTCTATTTTATGTCTAGCTGCAAGTCCTCTTAGAGTTATTTGATACTCTACATATATTTTTCTAAAATTGATAGGATGAAGATTTTCTAGTTTATGTCAAATTTCTGGCTATAAGTCCTCTGACAGTCTTCAAATACTCTATTATTGGTTGATTTTTTGAATCTATTAGAAATATTCTAAAACTGATAGACATGGGCCCTAAGTTTCAATGGCTACCTAAGGGTTTATAGATATCTCTCTAGCCACCAATACTATTTGAGTGATTACCACTCTCCAAATTTTTTTTGGCCATGGGTTTACCTCTAAACGATAGCTCTTAGTTTTCCTTATGGATGGGAACTAGTTGGTGTCCCCAAAATTTCATATTTAGAAATTACCCATATTTAAAATTTTGCATTTTGTCTTATGTGAGTCAATTGTCCTTGTTAAACTAATCCCCTGAATAAAATCTTAGCATTTAGTAATTTTTATTTTGATTTATTTCTCTTCCCGATTAATTCAAAATTGCTCTAGAAGGTTGAAAACATTTACCAAAGGCTGTCACTAAAAAACCCATTTACTCATCTTTCCTAGAAGATCAAAAAAGCTAAGTGTTTAGGTTTATTTCCAATACAACTCAGGTTCTCCAAGATACTTAACTTATTAAACAAGAATAAAAGTAGTCACGCAAGTCCAAATTTTCACTATCTAGTTCAAATCTAAATTACCAAATAACTTTACTTCACATCAAAAGATAATTAAAGTAGTCCCAAAAACCCAACAAACACTACATAAAACAAACCAAGTTTCCAAAGTAGATTTACTTACTCAAAGTCAAAAGTGAAAGTAATGAAGTTTTACAACCCTGAAGTACTCACTAGTCGAGACCAACATGGGATTGCTAAGATGCTTAAATCTCAAAAGCAAAATTAAGTGAAACATTCTGAGAAACTTGATAAAATGCCAAGGGATTACGTGGATCCTTCACACATATCCACTACATGTCATTAATGAATTAGAAAATATTAATATTAATGAATACCACCTCATTTCCCACCTAACATTTGAGTTATTTGACCAAGTTACTGTACTTGAGAACCTCAAGCTACGTTATTCAACCTTATAGAGAAATTTTTGGTCCTACTCTTCATGACCCATTTATGTTTAAGGTATTTAGATATTTTCCTTTAATTTTCATGCCCTCATCTTGAATTTTTTCTTTTCATTTTTCTCTGGTAGTTTTCCACTTGTTGCTATGAAGGTTCTACTATCTATGCTCATTTTGCTTGCATTTATTTGTTACTTTTACGTGTTTGAGTAGTGTTGTAAAAACCCTGTAAGAAGAATTCATAATAAACCAAGTACGTGAAAAACCCCCTCAAAATAATTGCAAATATTGAACCCTAGATTAAAAACCTAACTATTGAAATTAGATGAGAAACCCAACTTTCCCCATTACTTCTTACTTACTCGGTTTCCCGAGCACAAGTTACTCATCTCAAGAAACCTGAGACTCTTAAAATGCCTTACCAACCTAGGTTTTCCTTAACCTATTGCTTTCCTAGAGTCACAATTGCTCATTACTTCTACTTATATGAGTTTTTCAACCCAAGTTGCTTGTATTAGTAAATCCAAAGTCTGGAACCTTGAGAAACCCATAAAACTACCTGAGTGGAACCTAAATTGCAATTACTTATCACTTCTACTTCAGGATTCTCAACTTGAGTTACTTGATATAATAAAATCAAAGTCACAAGCTAAGAGAAACTCAAAGTTGTCCATGCCTCTTACTTATTACTTACCTAGATTCTTCAACCTTGAAGACTTGAGGAATACTCAAACCTTCCTGGGATTGCAATACCTTGTTACTTTCAATGAGGTTCTTAGAGTTTGCTAGAACTTAATATCAAGAATGTGAAAGGTTATTATAAGAATTTGGAAAGGGAGCTATTAAGATATGAAATATAAAGGTAATCAATTGCCAAATTTGATGTGTATCTATCCAGTTCATGATGTCTTAACACATTAAATACAAAGAGAAGTGCAAAAATGAAGTTCATGAACTGAAATGATTTCAATATTTCTTCTAATTTTTTTTCTTCTTGAAACTTGTAATGTATTTAAGTAATTACTTGTAAAAGTAAGTTGTTAAAAAATGTAAGATTCAAGTAACTTGGCTAAACACCATTACTTGAAGTCATTTTGTAAAATCAAATTATTTAAGCAAGATTTGTGTTGCATGCAAAGAGATTGTTTTTGTTTTAAAATATAAAACTAATAAGTGCTACATGTCATTAGCCATTGCATGTCATATAGGAGAAATTATAGGAGGATGCCTCTCAATGGTTCTTAGTTTTAGCACAACACATGAGTTTTGAAGTAGTTGTTTCCAATTTAATTTTGACATCTATTTTTGTATAAATATAAGTACAAGCCTATGTGCCTAGGGATGATGGTAATTTTTACATATTAATTGTAACTGAAGCAAGAAAATTTAAACAATCTAAAACTTTGTGTTTAGATTTTTGAGTTTTTATTTTGTATGAAATTTATTTAAAGTGAATGAAAAATTTGTTTTTTGTGGAACTCTGAATCTTAGAGATCATTTGGTGGATTAGTGAAGGTTAAAATGGTAAATTTTATGTTATCTTTAAATCTAAATGTGAATTCTAGTCTTTCTTAGTCATTTTATAAAAATATTATCATCTCTTAAATGTTTAATTACTTTTACAAATTCAATAAGATCTATAAAACTACTTATTTTGAAGTACAACTTCTCCCTTCTTGCATGTTATATTTTTACACTTAAATTTCCAAAATTTATTTACACATTCTCTAAAATAGTTGCTTACTTGCTACAAAATCGCCTTATTATGGTTCATGAACTCTCTGATTAAAGTAATACCCCTAGAAATAAGATAAGCTGCATATAATTTGTATAATTTATGAATAAATGAGAGTAGTAAATAATTAGAAGTAAATATACATAAGAATATGGGAGTTTCACCATTAAATAAAGGGGATTTAATCCCATGACTACCTAGGTACTTTCATTAGCCTGAAAAATATCTAGCCAACACTAGTCAATTAGGATGGGGCCTTTGCCCATTTCATTGGCAGATCCTCTCAATGGGCCAGCTACTTTGGGTTTCCTATGGAACTCCTCATAATGAGTTTTAGGTATTTCACATATTCAATTCACATAGTTATGTGGGTAGGTTTTTACCTTGCTCTGAAATAGATTTTTATGATATAGAAAAATATTTAAATGAATTCTGCAATGATATAGAAAAACACTTTTGGAAAAAAAATAATTTGGCCCCAGAAAGTGCTTTGATACCAGATAAGAGGATCCTTCCTAAAAAAGTTAGTAGATAATTATAAATACATGAAATAAACTACAAAAATTATCAATATATTAACTCAAATAAGTAGAACTAAATTATAATGGTTGAATTGCAGAATCACTGACCTCTTCAAGGGGCAAACCTCCTTTGAGCAAGCTCAAACAATAAATTCATGGATGCCTTCATTAGCCTCAAAAATTACTTATATACTAAGTCTAATCTAAGCTACTAATACTTCCCATGAATGTGGGATAAAACAAAATGCTCATGGGATGACTTACAAAGCATATACATCCATAAAAACTATTATACTAACAAAGTAAAGATAAGGGGTAGAAAATATTCATAAAAATAATCAATATATGGAATAACATGATATAAAATTATTTTGGATAAGTCAAAGATGGCCCACCACCAATGCCAAAGAGATCATGCAAGGAGCATGCAAGTCACTAGATATAGAGAGAAGTCTTAAGGACTATTTATTACAAACTATGACTAAAGTTTTATTCAAGTTGATGATTATTTGACTTCTTATTATCTCATCTATGCCACATTGGATTCTCCTCTTATCTTTTGCTATATATTCATGCATTTAGGCTATTTTCGAAGATCCCTCAAGATAGTATACAAAAACTATACTAAAATTGTAGCTTGCATTTGAAGTAAATAAAGAAAGTTTGTTACAAACTCATTCATGATTGTTAGTGTGTTTAATGATTGTTTATTTTCAGATAAGTGTGATATTTATCTCCTTATGTAGGTCCTTTCTTCACCCACTACTATTTTTTCATCCTCTACAAGTCACCTAAAGTGTTAAAGAATAGAAATTATGTTGAAGAATGTTAGTATGTAGTGTCTTTAAAGACCTTCATTCCTCTACCTTCAATTTGCAGACCTTATATCAAACCTTCATCTAAAACACTCATGTTTAGGATTTTTATAAGAAACTATTATTGACAATTTTTTCTATTTTGATTCATAAATGTGCCCAAGTTCAAGTTTTATAGAGGATCATTATTCATTTAGTTGCATTACCATCAATAACATATATTTTACCTTTTAGTAATCCTTATAAATCTTTCATCCCAAATCAAGTAAGTTTTTAGTAACTAAACCAAAATAGATCTATTCAAAGGAGCTAGCCTCACAATCTAGAGGTCTAGTCGAGCTACAGGTATCCCATAACCTTAGACCATTCCAATGTTAGTCTAGATTTGAATTAGATCTAAGCAATCTACTTCAATAGGGTACAACTTAGGTTGTTAACAATAATCAAATGAAATTATTGAAAAAAATCCATCCACTTATAATTTCTAGCTTGTTAAAGTTTGGTTTTGGCTTGAAAATATTTCTAGAGGTTGGTGATCCATGTGGGTAATAGTTTTCCTACCCATAAGATAGTGTTTCCATTTATTGACTGATTAAACAAGAGAATATAGTTCTTGATCATATGTAAAATAATTTAAAATTGGACCATGAAATAACTCTAAATGGTAACATATGGGATTACCTCCTTGTATTAAGAGATCCCCCATAACATAATTACTAAAATCCATTTCCACCTCAAAGGAAAATTTCAAGTTAGGCAAAGCTAATACCAAAGTATGGTTAATCTTGTGTTTTAACATATCAAATGCATATTTTTTTCTTATTACCTCAAATAAAAGTCTTACCACTTATTTTCATGGAATGCAAAGGTGTTGCTATGGAAGATAAATTATTGGACATCATCAAATTCTGAACTACACCAAACAAAGCTCATTGTTTTAGTACATTAAAAGGCTTTGAATAGTTCATGATGGTCTCTACCTTTTTTAGATCAGTCCTTAATTCCCCATATTTTACCACATGCTCCAAGAAGACAAGTTATTTTTGAGTAAACTCACATTTCCTATCAATCAAAACTTACATGTTCTCCTTAAAATCTTAAAAAAATTATTTTACATGATCAATATACTCATCAAAATTTATGTTGAAAATAAGAATATGGAAACAATAAATTTCCTCATTACCTTATTCATCATTCATATGAAGGAGATAGTTAATTACATATCCCAAAAGGTAGATACAACCATTGATGTAACCTTTGCCTTGTATTTAATGTTTTTATTAAAATGTCTTGTTCTTTAATTCTTACTTGGTGATACCCAATTTTTAAATAAAGATTAGTAAAATACATGGAAATGTGAATTTGATCTATAAAATCATCTATCCATGGAAGATATTACCTATTATTTATTTTTATTTCATTAAATGCTTTATAACCAACACACATTCTCCAAGAACCATCCTTTCTAGGTACTAAAAAAATAAAAGAATCACATGGATAAGTACTAGGATATATTACACTTTGATTATCTATAGACTATACCTATTATTTTAACTCAATGACATCCTTCAAATACTACCTATAAAACTCAAGATTTAGAAGTGGATTATCTGGTAGCAACCAAATTTCATAATCAATAGGCCTCACTGGTGGCAACCTCGTGGCCTCATAAAATGCTTCCTTAAATTGTTACAACAATTATTCTATACTATTTTTCTTTATGTTAGTAATCATGCTACAAGAATTTTTATGTGAAACCACTTAATTATCTTGAATATCTCTTAAAATAAACAAATAAAACTTCCCAATTTCATTAATAATCCTTTTATCTTGAGAGACACTTGCCAAAGAGATTTTAGAATAACCTTTGTAGGTTGAAATGATGTGGCTTTTTCTATATTTTACCAAATGGTATTGATTGTCTCTCCTCATTAAGTTATCATCCAAAAAATACAAGAAAGGGATTCCAAACACTACACCACACACAATAAGAGGCACACCATACAATATAACTTTATCAATGAAATTTGCATTAATACCAAACTAAACTTGACATTTATTGGTCACATTGATGTCTATACCTTTATTCACCCAACCCAAAGAAGACAAACTTGGATGATTTTTAGTATCTATCCCAAATTTGTCTAATAATTTCTTGCTTAAAAAAAATTTACTTGGGAACAAGTTATAGACACCCATATTTAGTACAAGACCATATTTTATGTCATCTAATGTAGCTTTGAAAATATAGACTATTGATGATGAATATGGTATAAATTGGCACTTTATGCTTGGGTATTTTATATTTTGGTTTATACATTCATTTATTTGATAGTAATATTCTCTATTTATCATAAAGATCATCAATCCTAATCTCATATCCTTTTTTTTCAAGTTTTCAATTTATGGAAAGGAATGATACTGTGGTCATGTATGCTAGGAGCATACTTGTCTAGGCATAATTTTTATAACTTATTTTGAGTAAAATTTCACTTAGCTCTTAGTTTTATCCATTGGGTCTTATCTTGGGTTAGATTTTCAACACCAATAGGCCCCAAAATTAAAATTAAAAACCTCTATAAATACAAGGCTACTCTAAGGCATTAATGACATTTATCCTTAATATCAAATGATATTCAAATATTTTAATTTTATATCTTTATATTTGTTGAAGCTATATTCAATATTTTGGAGGCTAAATTCAAATTTTCATGCTTGTGCCAAAGGTAAACAAGGAGAAAGAAAATATAGACTTGTATTCAATATTTCACACATGCACATAATTAGGAGAACTACATAGGAGTTTAATCCCTCTTCAGAGTATTGGAAATATAGTGCAACAATTGGTCATTTAATGAGGATTATATAATGTCACTTCAAATCAATCTATTTCTTATAAAAACCCATCATTTAATATTAATTTGGTTTATGTGCAAGAAATTAGTGTTTTTTCATTGAATATATTTCACATGATATTCTATATCTAAAATATCATCAATAACCATAAATAATTTATGCACAGTTAATGAAACAATCAAATTTTCATCATAGTCAACCAAGACATGTTTTTGGTCAATGGAATTTAACATTGTCATACTACTATCCATTTATATTGGTTGCATATAGTAATATTTCAAGATTATACCTTTGATTTATCATTTTTATCATTCTAATTTATTTTTCTTCTTTGTCAGTCTCTAGTCATAGTCAACTATGACAAGTCCATAGTCAATGGATGCAAACACTACAACACTATCGTCCAGCTAGGGCAAACCTATTTAGGAGTAGTTTCAAACTCTATACCTAATAATAAGTGTTTTTGTGAATTTTAAATTATATTTCAAGAAATGAATAAGGAGAAACTAAATATGGGTATGGTTGGAAAACTTTTTTAGTTTTGCATGCATTGAATTAGATTATTGTGAAAAACTCTTTTTTAGCTTGGGAAGATGTGTAGACACCAAAATTACATCACACACATGCATAAATACCTATGTCAAAACCCCCCTTGAGCCCCTTTTAATAATTATCCTTCCTAACCCATGTTTTCACCCCTCACACATTTAAGTTATTTAAAATATTTAGTTAAGTTAATTAAAAACTACTTATGCCACCTTACCTGGTCACCTCATCCTAAGACTAATTCTTAGCCTCTGAGTCACCTCAAGACTTAGTCCCCTAATCCTAATTACTCATGAATTGATCTTACCCCAAACATAAATTCCTAACTAACTACATCCTTCTTAACCTTGCATTTCTACTTTTTCCTAATAGATACCACACTTGGTAAGAGAAGGAATAAAAAATAGGCTAAATATAGCCCTTTTACCATTCTCATGCCATCGACGTTGGTTAGCCCATGACTAACATCGATGGGATCACCAATGTCAGTTACTTGAGGTAAATTTCAAGCTAGTATTCTGGTCAGTAAAAATAAAAAAAACTCAGTCATTTACATACAAGCTTTAGCATTCAACTTTCTACATCCATGCTTACCATTACTCTGCACAAATCAGTCCAAATTAGGAATTGATATACTACACTGAGCTTGGATTATTTTGAACCAACAATACATTCTTGTATTTTTGTTCACCTATTGCTTCAACATGCCTCATCAGAGCCATCTATCTAACACTTAGGGTTCAAATATTTCACTAGCTAATTATATCTCTATGTTTTGTAATTCCTTTAAATAGTCATTTTAAAATTACTTTACACTATACTATTTATCATTTTATGAGAAACTTGACTCTCCTTGTAGAGGATTTGTAAAACTCCACCTATTTCTCTCTACTTTAAACATACTAATCCTCTATCTAGACCCACCTGAGTCTTACCCACTCCCTTACAACTCTTCCCAACCTCATAAAACTAACCAACATCCACCTCCCAGCTCAAAAAATCCTCTTACATCCTCTTGAGAACCTACTACCCCTACCAACATATATCACATAACTAAAATTGGTCATATAACTTTACTGACATTGACATCTTAACCAACATTGATGACTATGTATTTCTACTAACCTCCTTGAGCCTGCCCAAACAACCTCCAAAAACATAAACAACTCACATTACCTAAACTATGTCACTCTTTACTACACTCAAACTACAAGAATGGTATTAATATCTCTCTCTTAATCTCTCTTTCATTTTGTAATTCATTACCATTTTGCTTCAAAAAGTGGACTGTCATCCTTAAGGAAGTTTGACACTTCCAAGAATAAGCACGTAACTTGGTAGCCCACTCATATATCTACTAACAAATATTTTGGTGGTAGTGATTTATTATTTGTAGGTAGTCCTCCCTAGCCAAAGAGGAGTTCTCAACATCATCTGTATATAGTGTGCAACCAATCTAGGTTATCTCTACACCAAAATAACTATCGACATTGGTGCTAGATGCAAGAGTAAGAAATATGAACAAAGAAAACACTACTATCATATAACCTTACAATAACTAAGACAAAATGGTAATAAAAAAGCACTACCAATAATGGGTTTTTACAAAATGAAAGTATATGATTCCCTAATAGCTAAGTATAACCCTATAGGGCCTACCTATGAATAAGAAAACACTACCAAAACCACCTTTCATTTTCCTACTAGAGAGTTGACAGTGATATGTATAGGATTTTATAATTGCCACTCTAGGGTGAGGAACTTGTCTCATGTTTGAGAGAGGAGCATGATATTCACATGGTTATATTTTTTGGAGAGCATTGTCACGAGGTGACCTATCACTCAGTGAACTTGCATATGAGCCACTATATACTACCGATGAGGAGTAGCACCGATTGAGTATCATGATAATGATAGGGATTGCAATATTTGCACTACCAAACATAGATGGGGGGAGATTTCCTATTGTGTTGATAGGTGTGTTGGTACAAATGGTTGAGTAATGGATCATGTATGCATGGGGACCAATTTTTTTGGGTAGAGTTATATAGAGAGTTATGGGGGTTGAGGCATTGATGATGGTATAGTTTGTGTGTCAAGCATTTAATCCATTGTTGGGCATATGAGCACATCGTAGTGACATGTACATTGGGGTTACCCACCATGATTGCAACTAGTTTCAAGGTCGGGTTCAGGTGGTGGAGAGAGGGTATGGCCCAAACATGAGTAGATGGTATAGTGTAGGACATTGATTATTATAGGTGTATAATATATGGATTTATTCCCAAAGATGTTTTTTAGAGGCCCTAATTGACATACCCTACATTCAAAGGATAGGCAAAGCAACTTGTCAATTTATAGAGCATGTTATGGTTTAGAGGGAGATGAGCTACAAAGCTAGAGATGATAACCATGCCATGGGTCAGGAGATAGTTTGGCTTGTTACAAGATGTGCCACGTACCTTTCCTTGATATAAGATGGATGATATAGAGGCACCTCTACCTTTTACCTAAGATATAGATGGGTTGGATTTTGAGGAGCTACCAACAGGCCCAGGTGTGGTAGATCTTAGATGTATAGTGGCTTATCTTACTTGGTGGATAGGTTTGCATATCATGGTTTAGGTTAAGATGCTGCCACTAGATTTATAGGGAGTGATGAGAGAGAGAGAGATGTAGCCATACAGGCTTGGGATGTAGTGGTACAGGCTCGAGACATAGTAGTACAGGCCTGAGATGCAACATAAGCATAGGTGTTGGTGTTACAAGGGCAGGTTATGAAATTGTAGGGGTAGGCTGGGGCATTATAGGGATAGGTCAAGGAATTATAGGGATAGGTTATTACACTGATAGTAGAGAGGTATAGTTTGAGAGCAGCAAGACAAGTTACTCCTCCTCCACCATAGGGACTAGTATAGGGTCCTACAGTAGGTGTGATGGGTTTTCCACAAACTATATCTCTAGTGAGGTAAAACACTGCTCTAGATGAGATTGCATAATATGAGAGAGCCATCAAGGAGTTCCCATAGATTTAGAGGTATTCTAAGTTTAGAGAGTAGGATAGATTAGTGACACATGCCATAACTTCTAGCTCATGTAGATGCAGACAGGCAGAGAGTGGTGATGACACTACTTCTTCATGACCATGACTATTGCCTTGAGGATTATGAGTGCCAAATTTTATTATTGATGTTATATATGTTATATACACACCATCCTATAATCTAAAGATGAGATATGTATATTTTGAGGGAGAGATGATACTAATATGATCCATTGATGTACATTCATATTTAGCATGTGTGTGTGTATATATATATATATATATATGAGAGTTTCTTATTTTGAGATGTATTTATGTGATGGTGATGATGTTGATCTTATTATAACGATGTGGATTTTTATGTTATGTGAATGTTATGTTAATGTTGAGCATGTTAGTTGAGTTAGACTAGCATTTCCCATATGTGTGATGGTATATGCATAGTTGATTTGTCAGATTCATCTTAGTAGTTTTCCATATTTGTGATGGTGTATGATTAAAATGAATGGGTTGGGTATGTTATTTTATTTTATAAATTTCCATATTTGTGATGGTGTATTCTTAAAATAAATGGCATAGGTTTGATAGTTTTTCTATTTATTATTGTTTAAAGAAACTATGGTTGCATGTTTGGTTTATTTCACATAGGATTATATGAAATGGATTAATGGGAAATGATTTGTTAGTGTTAGGATGTTTTTGGGTAGCTATGTGAGTATGTTTTCTTGATATGGATATGTGAGTGATAATATTTGTCAAACACATAACTCTATGAATCAAGAAAAAGTGGAAGAAAGGTGAGAAGGTGATTGAATATTGTCATGAGATATGATCTCAAAAGATAAATCGACATGTGATTGGGATGGGAAATAAAAAGCCATGATGCTTGTGTATTGGCAAAGAACATAATCAAAACATAAATAGGCTCAAGAGTATGATCCCCTTTCATGCTTGGCATCATTTGACCATTTGTTTGTTAGAGAAGCATTGTACTCACCTTGTGTCAAGTAAGTGCAAAGTCCCTTCAAAGAATATGAGGGGAAAAAGGTAAAAGGAGTGAGAGTGTTTGGGTAGTGTAACCTTATTAGTGTGTATGGTATGCCCATTCTATGGGTGACCTGAGAGATACTATAGGCAAGTCCATGACTTAAAGTTTTTTTTTTTTTTGTGTGTGTGTGTAAGTTGATCAATGCGGGAAGCCTATAATGTGATTTTGTTTGTGTTGAGGTCATATGAAGTTGATCAATACAAGATGTTCTTAGTCATTATTTCCATTGGTAACAAATCTTGGCTTAGCCATCCTTCAAGGGAGTGGTCTAAACTTTTGTTTTTGATTTTTAATAGCTATCCTTTAAGGGAGCAGTCTATTTATAACATCAAGGAGAAGTTATGTAGCTGTCCTTCAAGAGAGTAGTCTATGTTAAGAATCATGACTTGAGAGATTATAACTTGTCTATTTATTCCATGTTTTTTTTGACTTTAGTCATGGATAAGACTATAGAGGCTTAGAGGTTTTCTATTTTGACAGTAAAACCATAGCACTTCATAGGTTAACTAAGTGTGTAAGAATAAGGGTTAAAAGGAAAGGAGATGAATGTAATAGGGTTTCTTAAGGGATGATATCAAGTTAAAAATAAGGTGAGGCATCACTTTATTTAATAAAATAATGGTCTTAGGTATAAAGAATTTAAAGGCTCAGGTTCTAGCCTTCCTTTGAGAGAAGACAAGCGATAAGTTCATGAGCCATACTTGTGAGTTATGATGTAGGGTCCAAGCTAATTAGGAGTAATCTTACCCCATTTTATTTTCTCCATGTTCATCACATGTTGATTTTATTTTAAGATGAGATCTTCAATATTGAAATCTCACTCCTTGAGGTTTTTATTATAAGCACGTTTGATACGTTCTTGATAAATTTGGAGGCGGTTGAGGGCTATGAGATGGTGTTCATCAAACAACTCAAGTTGAGCCAAATGTTCTTAGAAAAAGTTATCATTAGTGAGTATGTCTTGTATAGAAATGAAAAAATAAGGAATTTGGACTTGAAGAGGCAAAATAGCTTCCATTCCATAGACCAAGGAAAAAGGCATAGCACCTATAGGGGTTTGAATGCTAGTACGATAAGCCCATAAATCAAAGGCAATCTACATGTGCCAATACTTGATAGTATTATTGACTACCTTCATGAGGTTTTTGGTTAAGGTTTTGTTAGAAGCTTCTACCTACCTATTTGCTTATGGATAGTACGATGATGAGAAGCTTAATTTGATTCCAAAGGTGTCACATAGCTTTTGAATAGTCTTATTTTTGAAAGATTTGCCATTATCTATTATAATTTTATGGATGAAACCAAAATGGTAGATGATGTGATGGTTGATAAAGTTAACAATTTTTTTAGCCTTAGTGTAGATGAGAAGAATGGCCTTGACCCACTTGGTGAAGTATTTGGTAGTAATAATGATGGAACAATGATGGAGAGATGAATGAGGGTTAATTTCATCGATTATATCCAAACCCCATTGGGAGAAGGGCCAAAAGTCTTTAGTGACTTATAAGGTATGGCTTGGAACATGAAGGAGGTTAATGTGTTTTTGACATTTGACACAATGCCAAACATAATCACTATAGTCTTGATGGAGTGCTGGCTAATAGTAGACAAGTTAAAGGATACATTTGGTAATTGTGTTATCATTGAAATGTCCACCACAAATCCCATCATGGATTTCCTTAATGGTGAAGAGGATCTCAATATTAATGAGACATATAAGGAGGATACCATCAAAACCTTGCTTTTAGAGAAGTCCCCCTCACATGTCATAATGAGTGGCATGTTTCATGAAGTTACGTCTCCCATTATTGGAGAGGTCAAGAAGGGTAATAGAAAAGGAAAGGTAATCTATGAGTTGATTGTACCAAAAGTCATGTGGGTTGTGTGTTATATTGCTAATAAAAAGGATGTTAGTTGATACATAAGAGGGCAATGTTAATCAATGTACAGTGACGTAGATTTTTGAGGAATAGGGTGAAGAGGGTATGTGTGAATTAAGAGAATCTATTATGTCAACAAACTTGTTTGTAGATCAAGGAATAGTTTGCAAGAGGTAGGATTCAAATGATTCCAATAGCATATCTACATGATGTTTATATCATTATAGAGTTTCATTTTTACATAGATAGGAACCATTAACTTGATTAACCACTAGCTAAAAGTCACTAAAAATGGTTATTGATTTGACACCCAAGAAAATAGTCTTTTGAAGCCCTAAAATCAAGGCTTCATATTCAGCCATGTTGTTAGTACATACAAAATCTAGTTTAAATGATAAAGGCATAGGCTCACCATCAAGAGGAATGAGGATGACCCATGCACCCCCACCATGTTGACATTTAGATCCATCAAAGAACATATCATTTGATAGGAGATGCCATCGATGGAGGGTGTTGTGATGGATTCATCAAAGAATTCAAGGTTTGAAGGTTTGTTGTTAGGTAAAGGGGTATCAGATACTAGTCAGTGATCATTTTCCCCTTGATAGACTTTTGTTAAATAAATTCCAAGTCAAATTTAGCAAGGAACATGAGCCACTGAGCTACTCATTAGTTGTGATATGGCTTGGAATACATGTATTTAGGGGGATCAATATGGGTGATGATGTAGGTTTTGTGATTTAAGAGGTAATGATGGAGCTTAGAGACTGTAAAGACTAATGTGAGACAAAGATTTTTGGTATGGGTATATCAAGTTTCATAATCAATAAGTGTATAGCTTATGTAGTAAACTGCTTGTTCTCGATGGTGATCATCCTGATGTGCTATCATATCACCCAGAGAATGGTCTATTGTAGAGATGTAAAGGTAGAAAGGTTGTTTTTTATTAGGTAGAATAAGAACTAATGGGGAAAGGATATACCATTTGAGTGCATCAAAAGCTTCTAGGCAAATTTTATTCCATTGGAAGGAGATATATTTTTTGAGGAGATGGTGAAAGGGTTGGTAAAGATCCAAAAATTAGGAGATGAAGCAGTGGATTGACTAAAGCTTATCTTGTAGGTAGTGGAGTTGTTTGATACTAGTAGTTAGAGGTATGTCTAGTATTGCTCAAACTTTAGTAGGGTCGACTTCAATACCATAGAGATAAATGATAAAGATTAAGAGCTTACTAGAAAGGACACCAAAGATGCATTTCTTTGGGTTTAGTCAAATGTTATATTGGAAGAGATGAGTGAATATGATTTTGAGAATTGTCAATTGATCTTAGTGAAGTTTAGACTTTTAAGTAAGTCATCCATGTAGTCTTCCATAATTTTTTGTAGGAGATTTTGGAAGATGTAAGTCATGGTGCATTGGTAGGTGGCACCAGAGTTATTCAGACCAAAGGGCATGACCCGATAAAAAAAAGTCTGCCATGGGGTAATGAAAGTTGTCTTATGTTAATCTTCAGGAGCAAACCTAAAAACCTATCCATAAGTGATATCATCTCATGGCTGGCTATTAGATCAACAAGTTGGTTGATACTTGGCAAAGGGAAGTCATCCTTTAGATAAGCGAGGTTTAGGTCATGGTAGTCAGTACAAATGTAGATTCCCCTTATCAATTTTATGATAGGAACAATATTGGAAGCCCATTGCGAGTAGTCAATGGGTTGGATAAAGTTAATAAAAAGAGGCGTTGGAGCTCTTTTTTAACAAGGAGAACAATACGAGGATACATTTTGTGAAGCTTCTCCTTAATAGGCTTAACATCTCAGTTGGTTACAATGTTGTGGGTAATAATAGAAGGGTTGATACCAAGCATGTAATTATAGGACCAAGTAAAGGATTTACTACGGTCATTAAGAAATGTGGCATAATTAGCTTACTTAGAGGAATCCAAATATTGGCCAATCTTAGATACCTTTGATTCGGTAGGTGATGGTGGAGGAGAGGATGGAGAAGGAGAGACTAGCTCTTTGATAATTGGTATATGATAAGTTTTGGTGAGTTTAGTTGGTTTGTCATAACCCACTTTATGCCACTTTTTAGCATTTTCAATGGTTTTATTAGTGGGATATTCAATGGGCATATGAACACCCTAATCATAATGGCCCAAACCAAATCCTTTATAGGCACACCTATAAAGATACGTGTGAGTGAAACTAGGCTTGCTCAGGAAAGAGAAGTCATAGGTAAATAGTTGCGATGAAGAGGATGGATTGCTAACAGTAAGAGCTTGATCAATTCCTCCATATGTGTAATTAGTTTGAAGGTTAGGGGGACCATAAAGGATGACCATACCAATATAGGGAACATAATTAGGTGTATATGAAGCTTTCCATACTCTTTTGGAGTATGGAACATGTTGAGTGTCAACAAATTATATTCTCTGAGTGGCAAATGATTGAAAGTTTTCTCCATGGGGTCTTTATCGAGAATTTATGCCATCAATATCTGTATAACCAGGGTAGTGGAACTTATGGAAGCTTTAGAAGTATCATGTAAATAATATGATGTCTTTAATGAAATGAGAACATCATTGGGGATATAAGTCATGTTGCATGTTTTAAAAGTAGGTGGGTTGATGGGAATAACATGTACTTGCCCATTGTACTCAAACTAGTGGTGCAAAGTCAAAGGCACACATGCCATAGCATGTAACCAAGGTTGTCCAAGTAATATGTTATATTAGAACTCTCCTTATACAACATAGAATAGCTCAAAAATTATGTAGGGACCCACATGGATATGTAAGACAACAATGCCCACTATAGTAGCTATGGTATCATTAAAGGAGTAGAGCACCACATTGGTTTGAGACATGTAATTATCAGGAAGGGCTAACTATTTGTAGGCATGAGTGGAGATAATATTAATACTAACTCCCTCATCAATCATGACTCTTTTAACATGAGTTTGATTGATATATGCGATGATAAAAAGGGTAGAATTATGATCTTTAAGGTGTTGAAGTGGAATTTTTAAATCACTATAGGAAATTAGGGAGATGGTGTTAAGAGAGCTGACAAAAGCTACAAGAGGTTTTGGATCATTAAGTTGTACCTCAACCGCTTGTGAGGCACTAATCAAAGCTTAAAAGTGTTGGGGTGAGTTTTGGATTAACTCATACAAAGACATTTTTAGAGGGGTTTGGTGAAGTTGTTTCACCATCAAGTTTTGTATAACTTCTAAAGATGTTAGCTTCGAGACACCCAAGATGGAAATATTGGGATTTAGAGGAGTGTCTTTTAAGAGGGATGAGCCCAAGGGGAAGTGACTTTTTCCTTACCTTTATCCTTTTGATTTTGTGATCGTGTGGCCACATTAACCATGTTGATCTGAAACATAAGTGAAGGAGGTGGCAAAGGGGGTATGCCAACATCTTTGGGTTTGAATTCAGGTAGAATGATATGAGGCATTATGGATTCAAAGGGTGGAATAGTAGGAAGTTTAATGGGAGTATCAACAAAGAGAGTGTCAATATCAAAGTATTGTTGAATAACTGCTGTGAGAGCTTTACAACTCTCAGTATCATGTCTAGGTGAATGATGATATAGACACACTTGTGTATAATCAAACTAAGATGGATTTAGTCCAAGAGGGATATAAAGCTTAATGTGAAGAAGAGTTATTGTGGAAGATTGCAATAACTGGCATAAGAAAAAGATTTGAGAGCCTATGAGTGGGCTACCACTTATTGTTGTAATAGGAGTAAAAACCTTCTTTAGTTTAGGAGTCATGGGGGTGATTTTTCATGGCACCTTTTTAGGTGGCAGTGGAGCCACATGTTTTGTTGAAACTTTCTTAGTGTTAGGTATCATGGTGTCAAATGTGAAAGGCCTACTAGGTGGTAGAATTAGTAGTGGAGGTAACTTTACATTATACTATTTATCATTTTATGAGCATCTCGACTCTCCCTATAGAGGAGTTGTAAAACTCCTTCACCTATTTCCCTCTACTTAAAACATACCAATCCTTTATTTAGACCCACTTGAGTCTTACCCACTCCCTTACGACTCTTCTAAACCTCATAAAATTGACCAACATCCACCTCTAAACTTAGAAAAGCCTCTTGCATCTTCTTGAGAACCTACTACCCCTACTTGACAAGGCTACTAACATTAGTGTCAGATGCCAGCTGACCTCAATTCTTTATCGACCAACATTGGTGAACCTCATTGACATCGACGATTAGTTTGGCCCTAGGGCCAAATAACCCATCTCCCAAATTTTAGTTTTTATCTATAAAATACACCCAAACCCCTCCCAAATTCACCTAAACCTACCCTCATCCCATTTACCATCCTCTACTTACCCTATCTCACCCCCAACCTAAAAAATTTGTCCAAATAACACATTAACTACTTTAAATTCAAATTCAAATCGAAGAGTATCTTACCTCATCTCTTCATCTCCTTTGGGATGGAATAGATGGCACTTGTGGTGGTACATCTCCAACTGGGTCCCATCCTAGCTCTGCCATCTTTTCCCACACAAACCCAGAGCTCTTTTTCTCTAATCAAATGTTATAAATGAGTTTTGGTGGGATGCCAAACCCATTTTTGTCAGGTTCATCCACCCACTAATGTTAATAGTCTTAACCTAAGGCACCAATGTCAACAATACTTCCTATTGACATTAGTGAGATAAATGACATCGACACCCTAGAATTTCAACCCCAACCACTACCCTTTAGACTACGCCCTAAGTCTAGGGAAACATGGAGATCACATATATCTCCCCAACCATGACAACCAACCTTAGAGATCACTTAAATATCCACCCATGATGACTTTGACTAGAGATCACAAATATCTCCTTGACCATTGACCCTTTTGAACCAACCTTGCATTACTTTTCTTGACCAATTATGTTACCTTGTTATAGTTGGCTACTACACACATGCATATATATCAGGTGTTTTGATTCATGACCAAGGCAGTCCTATCACCTAAACTTTTTGTGTTTACTAGGATCACTTCCTACCTTAGATACCTAGAATACATGGACCATTGGAGCTACAACTTTGATTGTCTTAACCTTATCAACTATCACTTACAAGCTATGATTTGGATATTTCTATCCAATTATTCCTTGCCATTACTTATTATTGATTGTCTTGACTATAACTCATCATAGTATACTTGTAAGTAGTGATACCATGGTCTCACTCAACATCTACCTACATAATTAAATTCTTATCAAATTGGCACCTAATTCCAGATTCTCCTCCATCAGTTCCTATTTTGAGGGGGGATACCTCATCCAACTCCTATTTTTGTCTTACAACTTATTAGTATAAATTACAAGATAAAAGGGGAAAATTTAGACACCAAAATTATGTCACACACATGCATAACTCTTTATGTTGAAACCCCCCTCGAGCCCCTTTAAATAATTAGCCTTCCTAACCCATGTTTTCACCCCTCACACATTTAATTAATTTAAAATATTTAGTTAAGTTAATTAAAAACTACTTATGCCACCTTACCTAGCCATCTCATCCTAAGACTAATTCTTACCCTTTGAGTCACCTCAATACTTAGTTCCCTAATCCTAACTACCCATGACTTGTTCTCCCCCCAAACATAAATTCCTAACTAACTACATCCTTCTTAACCTTACATTTCTACTATTTCCTAATGGATACCACACTTGGTAGGAGAAGGAATAGAAAATAGGCTAAATATATCCCTTTTACCTATTCTCACTCCATCAATGTTAGTCAACCCATAATTGACATCAGTGAGATCACTGATGTTGGTTACTTTAGCCAAATTTCAAGCTAGTATTTAGGTCAGCAAAAATTAGAAAAGCTTAGTCATTCATATATAGGCTTTAGCATTCAACTTTCTAGATCCAAGATTACTATTAATTTGCATAAATCAGTCTAGATTAGGAATTGATATACTACACAGAGCTTGGATTCCTCTGAATCGGTAGCACACACTTGTCTTATTGTTCACTTATTACTTCAACATGTCTCATCAAAACCATCTATTTGGCACTCAAGGTTCATCTATTTCACCAGCTAAGTATATCTCTATGTTTTATAATTCCTTTAAATACTCATTTTACAATTAATTTACATTATACTATTTATCATTTTATGAGCATCTTGACTCTCCCTATAGAGGAGTTTTAAAAATCCTTCACATGTTTCCCTCTGATTCAAACATACCAATCCTATATTTAGACCCACCTGAGTCTTACCCACTCCCTTACGAATCTTCCCAACCTCATAAAACTAACCAATATCTACCTCCCAGCTCAAAAAAGCCTCTTGCATCCTCCTGAGAACCTACTACCCCTAAAAACATCGGTCACAGAACTCATGTTAGTCATATATCCTTATTGACATTGATATCTTGACTGATGTTGGTGACTATGTATTTCGACTAACCTCCTAAGCCTATCTAAACAACCTCCAAAAACACAAATAACTCATACTACCTATACTATGTCACTCTCTACTACACTCAAATTGCAAGAATGGTATGAATTTCTCCCCTTTACTCTCTCTTTCATTTTTTTTATTCATTACCATTTTGTTTCAAAAAGTGGATTATCATCGCTAAGGAAGTTTGACACTTCCAGGAACAAGTGCATAGTTGGCAGCCCACTCATATATCTACTAACAAATATTTTGGTGGTAATTCTTTCTTATTTGTAGGTAGTCCTCCCTAGCCAAAGAGGAGAGCTCAACATAGTATAGATATAACGTGTAACCAATCTAGGTTCTCTCTAATCTCTAATCCCTATCCTTCATCTATGTTTCTCCTTAAACATAAAATATATTGAAATTTAGTGAAATAAGATGACCTGCAAATAAGATAACACTAAAGCAAATAGTTGGTTAGATAAATAGCTAAGTGGATTGCCTAGCACTAGCTAGATCTCAGAAATAAGAGCCTCCTTGGGGGATATAAATCCAAAAAATTTAAATAATTAAGTTTATAAGAAGAATGATAAAGTACTTGCATCAATAATCAAAAGGTACTAATTGAACATAAGAAATGCATGCTAAAGAAATAGGTTAGAAATGACTAATATAGTAATAAACAAGTCAATACTAATGTTAAATGGGTCAAGTGTGCTTCAAAAAATAGGATAGGAGTCTTTGAATTAGCAAAGACAAAAAAAATTAGGTTGGTTGAGGGTAAGAGGGTGAAAATAACTTGTTATTTTCTACCACAATGAACATTAGTATTTGAGATGATTGTTGGTAGTTAAGGTGACCATCGATGGTTAAGGTGACCATCAATGGTTGGATAAACCATTGATGGTTAAGACAATCATCAATGGTTATTGTGTGTAGGCTATAGGTAATAAATGGATGGTTGACAAGATTCTAGAAGGCAATTCCAAGAGGTGGGTTAGTGTTGGCTAATTATAAAATACAAATAAAGTAAATGAATACTAGAAAACAAATATTTAACTTGTAGAAGATTGATCAGATGAGTGGTTAAGGTGGTTGGATAATTGATAGAGTCTAACATGATTTTTATATAGTAATGGTACTTGGATATCGATCGAGGGGTGGTGGTAGGTTAGCTCTTTGACATGATGGATAGATTATTGGATTGCTGGAAGAATACTTGAAAAGTAAAGCTCTGGATGTAAAAGCTCTTGAATTCATGGATGTGGTCCTTTTTCACCTCTTTCTCCTCTCTTCTTATAGGAAAGGAAGGAGAGGTGCAATAAGATGTTAACTAGGATTTCTAATAACAATTTTCACATGTAATGGTTCACATGTAGATTTAGATGAGTTAATTTTAGAATAACAAGGCAGATGGTTTGCATGTTAGTGTTTGGGATGGTGGACCCTGACCATCAATAGTCAAGGTGATTGTCGATGGTCATCCTAACCATTGATGTTCGAGGGATAAGGTAGAAAGTGGGTTAAAGTTTGGGTTTAGTTAGTTGGTCAAAATAACCATGGTTAGGCTCAATTAGGGGTCAAAAGGCCAAATTGGTCCCAAGGGGGTCCTAAAGTGGTCTATGGGTGTTTTGACATTTGGAATTATGGTGTGCATATTTTCAATGTCTACATTTTCCCCCTTTTTGTTATGTATCTTTAAATCAAGAAGCTGCAAAACAAAAATGGATTACTAGTCAAAGGTCTCATTGCCTTGAGTATGGGAGGAGGTATTCTCCCTCAAATCAAGAGTTAATGAGGTAAAATAGAATTAGGTGTAGGTTTGATAAATTTGATGAAGGTGATAATAAAGGTGGAAACCATGAAGGTGGGTGATAAGGTGGGCACTAAAGTGCAAATAAGTGCATAAAGTGTGACAAAAAGTGTGATAGCCAAGATCATGCATTGACTAGGTTACCTAGTTAGTAAAAATAAAGGTCAGTACTAGAAGGATAAGTGACAAGTGGACCACATGACTGTATTTAGGCATGAAGACTAGGTACACTCATAAAGACAAGTCTCCTAGGAAATGTTTGTGTATCAGTGGGTATCTAATGTAGGAAGTGCTCTTGGTGAAAACACAAATGGGTCAAGTGTCATGGGTATATGAGGTAATAAGTGTTTTTGAGAAGACACAAGTGGTTTGGGTATGTGCGAGGTGGTACAAGTTTAAAAATAGGTCAAAATGGCAATTTTTTTCATAAAAAAGTTGTTGGAAATATTGTCATTGATGTCAAAGGTTTAGCATTTTTGGTGATAAAGGCTCCATTGCATTTAATGATGTTTATAATAGATATATCTTGGCTAATGTGTGTTAATATTTATTTAATATTAACTAATATATTTTTGGTTGCATATGAGACAAAAGAAGGGCCCATGGAGAAGTCAAAGAGCCACGAGGTAAAGATAAAAGAAGAATGGGACACATTTTCCCATGAAGAGTCATCTTGGGGAATTCTAAGAGTCACCAAGTGAAGACAAAAGAGGAAGGGTGAAATTTCTCATGAAGGGACACTTTGAGGAATACAAAAAGTCACCAAAGTAAAGACAAAAGAGGGAAGGACGTTTTTGGTCATGAAGGGTCACCACATGACTTTTCAAAGGCAAGGATATGAAGGGTCATACAAGTTTGGTGCCATTTTCCATGAGGATTGAAGGGTCACAAAGGGGGAAGGCCAAAGTTCATTTGGAAAGCTATAAATAAAGGCTTGAGAAGCCATTTGTAATGTGTGAAAGAGGTTGATTTGATATTGTATTATCTATCTTAGAAGAGCATTTGTGAGAGATGAATATGATTTGTATTTGTTATATCTAGCTTAGAAGAGCAAAGGTGAGAGAGAGGAAAGAGATGTTGTAACGAACTATCATTTGTTAAGATAGCAACATTGAGAGATACTTGTGTGGTTTACACAAAGGGGTTGGTGCTCCTATGGGTTGGTGCTCATGAATTGTTGTTGTGTTGGTGCTTAGCAAAGGGGTTAGTGTTCCTGTGGGTTGGTGCTCACAAATTTTTGCTAGGTTGGTGCTTAGCAAAGGGGTTGGTGCTCCTACAAGTTGGTGCTTCTGAATATTGTCTGGGTTGGTGCTCATTCATATACTTGAGATCTTTCTTCGTGGTTTTTCCCACATTGGGTTTCCATGTTATAACTGGTGTCTCTCTCTTGTGTAGTGTTTATTGTTTTAGTTTTATTTCATATCTTAAATATTTGATTAAGTGGAATTTGATTAAGGGAAAGTTTTATAAGATATATGATATATTGATTCACCCCCCCTTAGTATAGTCCATGCTTAACAATTGGTATTAGAGCAGGTTCTTTTTTGAAAACATTTTATAGCTTGAAGGTAGATCAGGAAAGCACAAGATGGTCATACATGAAGGTGCCTCTGCAAGAAAAAGAGTAGTTGATCAAGAAGAAGAAGAGGATGAAGCCAAATTAAATATGGAAGGAGAACTCATGTGTGCCTTAGAAGAGTTGAAAGTTGTTGAAAAGAAAAATCAAAGATTGAAGTGCCAGATCGAGAAAAATGAAAAGGAGTCAAAGGAGATAATTGAAGATCTACAAGCACAGTTCAAAGAAGCCATGAAGAATGAAGAAGATCTAATGGCACAGTTGGAAATAGTAAGAAAAGAATGTGAAAGGTATGTTACTAAAATTGCCTCTTTAAAAGAAGAGATTGAGAAAGCAGTCAATAATAAAATAGTCAATGATTCAAAATTTGAGAATAGCACTAATATGTTGAATAAGATATTAGAAAGCCAAAAGGCAATATCAGATAAGATAGGTATCAATTTTGAAAAGAAGAAGAGCTATGTTGAAGCTATTACAAATGAGGAAACAAGAAGGGAAGAAGTGAAGAATACAGAGGACAAAAAAGGCTAGAAGGAACAAAGCTATAAAAGGCAATCAGGTCAGAGATACACAAATAGGTCCTATTTTTATGGTTACTATTTCTATTGTAATGGATATGGTCATAAGAAATTAGAATGTAGAAAAAGAGCTAACAATCTCAAAAATAAGGAAAAGGAAGGTCATGTAGAGTCAAGTAAAAGCTATAACTCTTTTGCTCCTCTATCAAGCTTTGATGAAGAGACCATAATTTTTTACAAGTGTAAAAAATTAAGACACATAGCTTGGTATTGTAGAAACATGTTTGAGTCAGTCAAGAAGGACTAGAGTTTCACAGCTCCATTCATCAAGAAAAAGGTTCAGAAATGGTAGAAGAAACAACCTGAAGGTTCTATGTTGGTCCAGACAGCTTTGCATGCAAGAAATGAAGAAAAGACATGGTTTATTGATAGTGAATGTTTGAGGCACATGACAAGAGACAAGAGCAAGTTCATAACCTTGAAAAAGATCAATGGTGGCATAGTAAAATTTGGGGACAATACTACTGCCAAAATTGCTAGAAAAGGTACACTAAGTTTAGATAATGGTAGAACTAAAACTGAAAATGTTTTATATGTAAAAGGTCTTAAGCATAATATTTTGAGTGTAAGTCAAATTTTTGATCAGGGGCACACACTAAAGTTTTATGCAGAAGGTTGTGAAATTAGAAGAAAAGATTCAAATGTATTGGTTGCAGATGCTTAGAGAATAGGTAATAACTTATATATGCTATCATACATCAAAGGTCAAAAATGTTTGAGTTAGATTGAAGAAAGTTGGCTATGGCACAAGAGAATGGGGCACATAAATTTTGACAATCTTGTCAAAATTTGCAAAAAGCAAGTAGTCAGGAATCTTCCAAAGATCACAAAGACATCTAACACACTTTGTGGACCTTGTTAGCATGGGAAGCAGGCTAGAAGGTGGTTCAAAATAAAAGAGTACTTGACCACTCAGGGGCTAGAGCTTATTCACACTAATCTATGTGAACCTATGAGGACTCAAAGTACTCAAGGTGATAAATATTTCATGTTACTTATTGATGATTTTTCACACGTGACTTGGATATTGTTTTTAAAGAAAAAATTAGAAGCTTTTAGACAGTTCAAAGCATTCAAAGCATTAGTTGAGAATGAAACTAATCTGAAGATTAAGTGTCTAAGATCAGATCGAGGAAGAGAATTCATGTTACATCAATTTTTTGAGTTTTGTGAAGATCATGGAATAAAGAGACAGTATTCAGCAGCCAGAACTCCACAAAAAAATGGAGTAGTTGAATGGAAAATAGAATAGTTCAGGAGATGGAAAGGACAATGCTAAATGAATCCAAGATAGTAAAAAAATATTAGAGAGAGGTGGTTGGTACATCAGTGCATATTTAGAATAGATATTTATTAAGAGTCAACAGTGACAAGACTCCTTATGAGCTATGGAAAGACAAACTAGCAATAGTTGATTATTTTAGAGTTTTCGATAGCAAATGCTTCATAAAGAGAACTAATGAAAAACTTGGTAAGTTTGAATCCAGAGTAGTTGAAGGTATATTTCTTAGTTATTCTTGAAAAAGTAAAGCTTATAAATGTTATAACAAAAGAACCAAGAAAATTATTGAAAGTGCAAGTGTCGGGATAGAAAAAGATGGAACACAAAGAATCAGTGATCCAGAAGACATTCTTGAAATCATTAAAGAGGAAGGCTTTGAAGAATCAGATAAAGATCAGGAAAAGGAGAAGGAGAAAAAGGGCACCAAGACTCCATCCAAATATGTTCAAAAAAATCATAATGAAAGTGACATCATCAAGGATATAAAAGAAGGAATTTGCACCAGAAGAATGATGGTAAGTGAATTTGAACAAGTTAATTTCTCTTTGTTATCTAAAATTCAGCCTAAATTTTTTTCAGAAGCTAGACATGATGAGCATTGGGTTAAGGCTATGGATGAAGAATTAAATCAAATAGAAAAGAATGATACTTGGGAATTAGTGCCTAGACCAAAAGATCACAATGTGATAGGAACAAAATGGGTTTATAGAAATAAGTTGAATGAAAATGGAGAAGTGACCAAAAATAAAGCAAGATCAGTATGTAAAGGATATGCTCAGATTGAAAGAATAGATTTTAAAGAAACTTTTGCAACAGTGGCAAGGTTAGAGGCTATTAGAATGTTTCTTACATATGCAGTGTTTAAAAATTTCAAAGTGTTTCAGATGGATGTAAAATATATGTTCCTAAATGGGAATCTTAAAGAAGAGGTCTACATTGAGTAGCCTAAGGGGTTTATTCTCTTGAATATTAGTCACCATGTATGCAGATTGAAGAAAGCATTGTAGGGATTAAAATAATATCCTAGAGCTTGGTATGCAAGACTTGATAAGTACCTGCAAGATCAAGGATTCAAGAGAGGATTTGCTGATAGTAATCTTTACATCAAAATAGAAGGTGAACATCAATTGATTATTGTGGTATATGTTGATGATATCATTTTTGGAGGAAATATTTAAAAGATGACAAAAGAATTTTTTGATAGAATGCAAAAAGAATTTGAGATGTCTATGCTTGGAAAATTATCATTTTTCTTAGGGTTGTAAATATTTCAATCGAATAAAGGAATTTTCATATCTCAAAGTAATAATTTTGAGGGTTGTGTACTAGTTGGAACACCTATGTGTATAGAAAATAAGGTGAGCAGGGATGAATATTCACCTGTTATAGATCAATCTTTGTTTAGATCTATGATTGGTAGTTTTTTATATTTGACAACATCGAGACCAGACATCATGCATGCAGTAGGTATGGTTGCAAGATATCAGTCATTTCTAAGAGATAGTCATGTTCAGTTGGTGAAAAAAATATTCAAATATATCAAGGTGACATTGGATTAGGGATTATGGTATCCCACAAGTAAAGATTTCACTTTAGCTGCTCATACAGATTCAGATTGGGCAGGGTGCTTAGATGACATAAAGAGTACAAGTGGAGGAGTTTTCTTCCTTGGTGATAACTTAGTATCATAGCTAAGCAAGAAGTAGAACTCAGTATCACTTTATACAGCTAAAGTAGAATATATTGTGTTGTACTCAAGTTCTTTGGATGAAGAAAACTTTGGAAGATATCAAGAAAGTATGATGAACCTATTTACATTTTTTTTGATAACACAAGTGCTATAAATATTTCAAAAAATATAGTAATGCATTCAAGAACAAAACATATTCCCATTAGATATCACTTCTTGAGAGAGTAGGTTGCAGATCAACAAGTTAAGATGGAATATATTAGTACTACAGAGAAAATTGTATATATTTTCATAAAGGCACTACCGAAAGACACATTTGAGTATCTATGAGAGAAGTTGGGAGTAATTTCCTTTACTTCCTGCCATTGAAGTTTAGCATCAGTTGAGGGGGAGCTAAGTGTTAGCTCCAGGTAGGCCCTTTGCCATTAATGTCAAAGGGGGAGAATAATAGGTATAGGTACAGGTGTAGAAATAGTTACAGGGAATAGGTACAGGTTGTTATAGTAAGGGGGAGTTACTGTATGTTTTTAGATGACAGTATGTGCAGGTGACAGGATGTGGCAGTTTTAGGATTGAGGTTACCATCAATGACAAAGGGGGAGATTGTTGGAAATATTGTCATTGATGTCAAAGGTCTAGCATTTTTGGTGATAAAGGCCCCATTGCATTTAATGATGTTTGTAATATATATCTTGGATAATGTGTATTAATATTTATTTAATATTACTGAATATATTTTTGGTTGCATATGAGAGAAAAGAAGGGCCCATGAAGAAGTAAAAGAGCCATGGGGTAAAGACAAAAGAATTATGGGATGCATTTTCCCATGAAGAGTCATCTTTGGGAATTCCAAGAGTCACCAAGTGAAGACAAAAGAATAAGGGCACAATTTCTCATGAAGGGACACTTTGAGGAATACAAAAAGTCACCAAAGTAAAGACAAAAGAGGGAAGGATGTTTTTGCTCATGAAGGGTCACCACATGACTTTTCAAAGGCAAGGATATGAAGGGTCATATAAGTTTGGCACCATTTTCCATGAGGATTGAAGGGTCACAAAGGGGGAAGGCCAAAGGTCATTTGAAAAGCTATAAATAAAGGCTTGAGAAGATATTTGTAATATGTGTGAAAGAGGTTGATTTGATATTGTATTATCTAGCTTAGAAGAGCATTTGTGAGAGATGAATATGATTTATATTTGTTATATCTAGCTTAGAAGAGAAAAGGTGAGAGAGAGGAAAGAGATGTTGTAATGAACTATCATTTGTTAAGATAGCAACATTGAGAGATAGTTGTGTGGTTTACACAAAGGGGTTGGTGCTCTTATGGGTTGGTGCTCATGAATTGTTGTTGTGTTGGTGCTCAAAAAAGGGGTTGGTGCTCTTATGGGTTGGTGCTCATGAATTTTTTCTATGTTGGTGCTCAGCAAAGGGGTTGGTGCTCATGTGGGTTGGTGCTCATGAATTGTTGCTGGGTTGGTGCTCAACAAAGGGGTTGGTGCTCCTGTAAGTTGGTGCTTGCGAATATTGTTTGGGTTGGTGCTCATTCATATACTTGAGATTCTTCTCCATGGTTTTTCCCACATTGGCTTTCCACATTATAACTGGTGTCTCTCTCTTGTGTGGTGTTTATTGTTTTAGTTTTATTACATATCTTGAATATTTGATTAAGTGGAATTTGATTAAGGGAAAGTTTTATAAGATATATGATATACTGATTCACAACCCCTCTCAATATATTCCATGCTTAAAAAAAGTGTACTAGTTAGGCCAAAATAGACTATGATAAGGTGGTCAGGTTAGGCAAATAGGGTAGTCTCCATGGGTGGGTATTTGATTGGGTTTTGTTGGAAAAATTTGGGTTGAAGAGCCAAAAGCAAATTGCTAAGATCTTGACCATCAATGATTAGGGGTCTACGAGGTGACCATCGGTGGTCACCTTGACTATCGATGATAAGGTATAAAACTTAAAATTATGGTGGTCAAAAGTGAAATTTGCTTGTCATTTTTTTCACTTGTGACTTTTGACTATTGAGAGTGAGAGTGCTATGATTTTTTATCATTATGTGTAAGAGGTTCTTGATGGCTATTATGTAGTGGGTGAGGTTGAATATAGAGTGGATTGAGTTTGACTAGGGCAAGATGTAGTGAAAGTGTAAATGAGGATGGGTAATGGGTCCCTAGATTCCTCTTTGATGATGGTCAAAGAATTAGGTAGGTGGTGCCTTTAATTTATATAATAGGTTTGACATTACATTTGGATTTGGAATGTGATTTATGGGTCAATTTTTTGTTTGGTGGGTTTGAAGTTGTGCCCTAGGTCAATTTTTCTCATTTTTATTAAAAAGTGGAAAGTGATTCCCAAAATTAGGGAGGGTAAGTTAGGTAGGTCAAGCTGGTGGTAGGGCTTGTTAGCATTTGATAAGAGAAATGTTAGTATTTAGCAGGTTTGTATGTAGGTTAGAGTTGGGAATTTTCCACTGATGGTTACACATAGTGATCATTGGTAGTTACCCCAACTATCAACAATCAATGATTGGGGGTAAACATGTTAACTTGACTATTGGTGGTCATGATGACCACTGGTAGTTAAGTCAAATGTCAAAAGGTAAGCATAAGGTTAAGTTTAAGGTTAAGGTATTTGATAGGTTGAATAGGTGGGTTCTAGTTACAAGTAGTGTTATAAGGGTTTGATGGATAAAATTGATGGGATTAAATGTTAATTTTAGTGGGTGTATTGGGTAGAGTTCATAGGAAAAAATTATTATAAAGGATTAAGTGTGTTTGCTAACAAATTATGTAGGCCCAAGAGTAGATATAGATGCATGATCAGGTGTTATGCATCTTCATAGAGATTCACTAGGGGATGACCCCAATTGATTGGGCATATATGGAGGAGGTTAGCCTTAGAATGATGAGGCACTACCAACATGTGCTTCATGATGCATCCATGAAAATGGCCCTCTTTGAGATATGGAATCTGATCATATACACTTTACTCCTACCAACTAGTGAGATGACTATCTTGATAGAGGGAATACATATGATTACATAGTTTACCCTATAGGGTGATCTAATTTACCACATAGAGTGGGAGGATCAAGATTATTTATTAGAGCTAATGTATGGAGATGATCGTGATCATGCCAAATGGCATGCTAGGGGTTTTAGATACAGTACACTATATCATAGGGTGATGGGTGAGAGGAGACTTATGACCATGATGATGATGGCCATTTCATGCTTCGCCCTTCTCGATTCAAGCAGTGGGAGATTCCCATACTTTCTACTAGGGGTATTAGTTGAGAGGTTTCTAGAGTAGATAGTGTTTAGCTAGGTACCTATGATTTTGGTGTAGATATATAAGTATATATGGGGTTTCAAGGCCCATAAAAGATATGGCATCAATATTAGTTTGGTTCTACACTATTGGGATTATGAGCACATCTGAGTGCTGAGGCCAGTGGGGCTTTCATAGATGGAGTACACTTAGATAGATTTAATGATGGATTACATAAGGTGGAGAGATAAATTTACCACCTCAAGTGTACGAGGAAGATCCCATGATGTTGATTGGTTCAGGGGTGCACTAAATGCACTAGTTATTGGAGACATCACTTAGAGACCATATGTTGGGTTCCTAGAGAGGGTTGGGTATATGAGACAAACTTTTTATTTATAGATTTATAGGTGGATTATTAGATAGAGGGATAGAGAGGTGGATATCATCCCATTTGATAGGGCTCAAAGGTAGTTTATCCTGGTACAGGGTATTCCACACACATTTCCTAGGTATATGCATGAGGATGCAAAGATCCTATTGGCAAAGCCATATCTAGTGTAGACATTGATTGAATATGAGGAACTGCAAACTAGGCCATAAATAGATGATGTAGGTTTTCTTGATAGGTACCCTACATGGTATCAAGATCTATATGTAGCAATGTATTTTGGTGGAGATGATGGTGGTAGGAGGCTGATGGATATAGACCTAATTGGGAGAGGGGGCCAAAGGGCACATGTATAGGGTATCCTAGATGGATAGGTAGGAGAAATGTTAGCTATTTCATAGGCACATGTCATAGTAATATAGGGTTAAGTGGCTACATTAAAAGGTTAGGTTTTGATACTCATGGGTGATAGGGACCAAGTGAGAGCTTCACTAGCCTTGGTCACATAGGAGACAGACTTCTTGATATAGAGAGGAGGAGGGGATAAAATATCTACAAGACCACCTGGTACCATCCCCATGGCATAGTAGGATACAATGGAGGAGTTATGGTACTATAAGGATATAGTTTTAAGATGGTGTCTTCTTTAGCCCCAATGGGGTGAGTATAGAGTGAGCTTGGTAGGTGATACCAGTGTGGTGACACTAGGATAGTAGGCTACATCTATAGGTGGATAGATAGGTATTGTAGGGGGATAGGCACCAAGACCTAGTGGTGTTCTAAGAGTCAACATCTCTCTTGGAGACAGTGGTGCCCTTGGGGTATAGATAGGACATGGTTTATGACATACTATATATATTACTTGTATATCATTTTGATTCTAGCCTACGAGCTGATATAGTGAGATGTACATTTTGAGAGAGAGAGACATGTATATTTATTTGTATACATTATGATGTTAGACCCACGATATATATATATATATATATATATATATATATATATATATATATATATATATATATATATATATATATATATATATATATATATATATGATATATGTTTATTTCTCATTACTCATAGGCTATGTTTTGCTTTGATGTTAATGCTTATGATGTGATGTGTATATTTATTATGATCATGTTATATCAATTATGCCTATGTTATGGATATGGGATGATACTGGAGACTCACCTAGCTAGGCATGCGATGAGATGTTTCTTGTTTTATTCATGGTTATGCTTTTTGACATTTATGTTTATGACATGCTAAATTTTAATGAGTATATACTTCATTATTTAGATTTAGACATATGGTAAAAAATGTTGGTTGCTTTATTTTTCATGGATTCTATGGTGTTATTATGATTATGATGGTTATGATTATAGTTATGCATTTGTTTGTGACATAGATTGATATGATGTGATGATTATGGTTGTTATTCTGCTTAGGGTAAAACACATGAATCAAGTTAATTAACAACACTATATGTGAGACCAATGGATATAATAAAGAGACAAAGGTCTTTAGTGAAAATATCAACCAATTATGAGAGGATAAGAATAGGGTATGATGCTTATTCTTTGATGAGGACTAAAACAAAAACCAAAGTTAGATTGGCTTAAGGAGCATAAGTCCTTTGAATGCTTTACATTAGCATTTGTTAGTTAGTTAAAAAGGTGTCTTTATCACAAAATGTTAAGTAAACTCAAAAATACCTTATTTATAGGGTATAAAGGGGAGACGGATGAAAATTGAACCTTATTATGAGACTAGCCTACCTCTTTTGTAGGTTTTTGAAGAGTCAGTATAAACAAGTCTATGTCATATAAAGTGTAGACTGATCGATGCGAGAAGTCTAATCATGAGAGATGATTTTGGATTTCAATATTAGTTTGATTATGATAGCTGATTGTAGATTTCAAAATCATTGTGTTTTTAACTTTTCTTGATAATGGGTCTTTTACATAGGAGGATTGGGGAAGCTAATCAATGCAAGAAGATTCTAAGAAATTGTTTGATTTGACAAATGCTTTACCCACCCATCCTTCAAGGGAATGGTCTAAGTTTGCATGATTTGTTTAATTTTCTTGATAGTTATCCTTCAAAGGAGTAGTCCACCTTACTTTGAACAATTTCAAATATGTTTTCAATAGCTATCCTTTAAGGGAGCAATCTAAGAATGCTAGGAATGATCCATGATTGCTATTGGTATGGATTTTACTTTTTTGTTGTTTTTGAGTTTTATTGACATAGAAATGCTTATATAGGCTTAGAGGTTCACCTTTTATGAAGGTAAAAATAAAATCACAAGAAGGTTGATTAGGTGTAAAGATGTTTAGGTGATAATGATCATATGGATCCATTCTTGTGAAAAGGGTATAAAGTACCATGGGTAGAACTGTGGTACCCATTGTTCAATATTAGGCTATGACTATGATGGATAATCACATGATTCAATTTTTATTGGTTGCACCTAAAATAGGGAGATGAATTTGGTTTGTAAGTAAGGAATAAGCTTAAGTTAAATAAAAGGTGAACTTTCTCCTCTTAAAAAAAGAACATATGAAGATGTGAAACATTGAGGGGCTCAAGCTTTGGGTTTCCCTCAAGAAAGGACAACTAGTAAGCTCTTGATCCATACTTATGGGTTATGATATAGGGTCTAATCTAATTGAAATCAAACTTGCCTTGCTTCCTTTTTTCCATATTGGTGACATGTTAATTTTCCTTTAGGATGAGGTATCTGATGTTGAATTATCATACTTTAAGGTGTTTTTTATAGGTACATTTAATGAATTCTTGATAGAAATGAATATGGGTAAGGGCGGCTAAGTGATGCTCGTCAAGTATCTAAACTAGGTTAAATGGTGTTGGTGATAATCATCCTCAATAATTAGATCTTGCAAAGATATGTGAAGAGAAGGAATTTAGACCTTAAGAGGCAAGACAAACTTTGATCCAAATAAAAGAGAGAATGAGGTAACACTTATAAGGGTTTGGATGCTAGTACAATATGCACATAAGGTGAAAGGGATGTGAAAATGGCAATCTTGACTAGATTAATTGACCATTTTAGTGAGCATGTTAAGAGTTTTGTTAGAGGCCTCAACCTATCCATTTGCATGAGGGTGATAATGTGAAAAAAAACTTAACTAAATTCTAAATGCATCATAAAGACCCTAGACTTATTTGTTCTTAAAATATTTTTCATTATCAGTGATAATTTTGTGAGGAACACCAAAGTGGTAGATGATGTGATGGTTGATATAGTCAACAATCTTTTTAACTTTGGTCAAGGCTAGAGAAATAACCTCTACCCATTTGGTTAAATATTCAATCAAAATGATGATAAAATGGTGTATCTATGAAGAATGAGGGTTAATATTTCTAGTAAGGTCTAGACCCCATTATGAGAAGGGCAAAAAATCAATAAAAATGTGAAGGCTATAGCTAGGTGCATGATGTAGATTGGTGTGTTGTTGAAACTTAACACACTTTTTCACATAATCACAACAATTTTGGTTAAGGGTAGGCTAGTAATAGCTGAGGTAAAGAATGCGTTTATCTAAAATGAGGCTACTAAAGTGTCCCTTATAGATACTATCGTGTATTTCCTTGATAGTGTGAGAGGATTTGTGACTGTGTAGGCAATGGAAAAGGAGACCATCAAAGCCATGTTTGTAAATAATCCCCCCATAATGGTATAATGTGAGCTACTTTGGATAAATTCTCTTAAAATATTCCTAGAAAGACCTAAAGGAATGATGGCAAGTTTGAGATAGTCGAAGGTCTAATGATACTAAAGGTTAGATTGGGTCTCTTCCACATTGAAAAGGGTGGGAAAATCTAGTTTGACATAGGAAGGCTAGGTAAATTTTTGTATAATGATAGATAGGTTGGAGTCAAAAGGTATAGATGGGATTTGAGAGGTAAGAAAAGCCATGGTGTTGATGAACTTGTTGGTAGATCATGGGTTTGACTCAATGTGGTAGTGTTTAAATGATTCTAAGAGTTCATCAAATAGCTACATGTAATATTTCAAAACATCATTATTACATTCATAAGAGCCATTGTATTGACCATAAATTGGGAATTACCAATATATTGATTGTTTTGACTCCCAAGGCTAAGGTAGTTTGAAGGCCTATGATTAAGGCTTTGTACTCAACCATATTTTTGGTACATTCAAAGTTAAGCTTGAAGGATAAAGGAATGGGCTCACCATCAAAATAAATAAGGATGATACCATCTCCCCACCACATTGACATTTTGATCCATCAAAGAACATGGTGACTTAATAGGTGAAGTCCACTTAAGAGAGGGTCATGATGGACTCATTAGGGAACTCAAGAGGAATAGGTTGGTTGTCTACTAATGGTGCTTTAAAAAATTTCTTTAGTAATGACTTTCCCTTTGATTGACTTTTAATAGAGAAAATTGAGGTCAAACTCAACTAAAATCATGAGCCACTTAGTCATACATTGGTTTTAGTATGGCTTAGAGTGTATATACTTGAGTGGGTTAGTATTGGTTATGACATAGGTTTTATGATTAATAAGGTAGAGGCAAAGTTTTATGGCCATGAAGACTAAGGCCAAGTAAAGATTCTCAGTATGGGTGTATCGAGTTTCATAATCTACAAGTATATGATTGATGTAGTAGATGGTTTGCTCTCTATGTTGTTCATCTTGATGAGCAAACATTGCCCCTAGGGAATAGTTAGTAGAAGAGATATAAAGGTAGAAAGGTTGGTCATCCTTGGGAAGGGTGAGGATAGGTGGAGACAAAAGGTAATTTTTGAGTGAATAAAAGGTCTTTTGATAGTTTCTATTCCACTTGAAAGATACATCCTTCTTTAAAAGGTGGTGTAAGGGTTGGAATCAATCTAAAAGTTGGGAGATAGAATGATGGATGGATTGGAGCTTCCCATACAAACTATGGAGTTACTTGAGGTTAATTGGAGGAAACATGTCGAGGATGGATTTGATTTTTTCTAGATTGATTTCTATTCCTTGAAGGGAGACAATAAAACCAAGAAACTTTCTTGATAAGATTCCAAAAATGCACATCTTGGGGTTGAGGTAGAGATGGTAATGGATAAGGCACTCAAATATATTATTGATTATGGTCAAAGGATCCTTATGATACTTATATTTACTAAGGAGGTCATCTATATAGTCTTCAACAATATTATGGATGAGGTCATGGAAGATGTAGGTCATAACATGTTGGTAGGTTGCACCAACATTCTTTAGTCCAAAAGGCATGACCCTATATTAGAAGGTCCCATATGGGGTGGTAAAGGTGGTATTGTGATTATCTTTGAGGGTAATTAAGATTTGATTATAACTTGAGAATCCATCCATGAGAGATAACATCTCGTGGCTAGTTGTATGATCAACTAGCTAGTCAATGCTTGGTAGAGGAAAGTCATATTTTGGGCAATCAAGGTTAAGGTCATGAAAGTACACATAAATTCATAATCCCCTTTTGGATTTGGTGATAGGTATGACATTTGAGATCCATTAGGGATAGTCAATGGGTTGAATGAAATTGATAGATAAGAGGTGTTGAAGATCTTCTTTGACAAGAAGGGCTATGTGAGGGTTCATGCATCAAAGTTTATACTTGACATGGTTGGTGACTATGTTATGGGTGGTAATGGTATGGTCAATTCCTATCATGTCACTATAAGACCAAGAAAATGCTATGCTTTGGTTTTACAGGAAGGGAAGTCCCAAAGTTCCTTAACATTCAATGATTGGCCAATTTTAGCAATGTAGGGGTTGTATATAGTGCCCAAGTTGATATCCATGGTGGATTCATTCAACATGGTCAAAATATTAAGAGGAAAAGATTTTTGGATTGAAGAATCTAGGGGACCAAGGTAGGTGAAAATGGAATCATTATCCTAGCACTAAACAATGTTAATGGTAGGAGAGTCATCTCCTATCATCTCAAGATGAGTTTTAGGGAAGGTTATGGTTGCCCCCTCTAATTGATAAGTCAATGGTTTGAGGCCAATCATGTTGATGAAAAAAACGTTTAGTGAGATGGTGTCATCATCCTCACATGCAAGTGGAGGAGAAGTTGGTGAGGGAGGGGTGTCTTCTTCAATAATGGTGGTGGTAGGTGGTTTGGTTTTCATCTTAGTAGGTAGAATGAAACTAAGGCTATGTTTCTCATGAGGCTTTCTAGTCTCAATGGAAATTAGATCATGTGGTCCATGCTCATATCATCCAAGATCAAATCCTTTATAAGCACACCTATGGAGGTATGTCTTGGTGAAACTCAGTCTATCTAGATAGGAGAAGCTGGAGATGAATGGTTGAGGTGAAGAGGAGGTGGCAGAAGTGTCAAGTGGTTTATCAAGTCCCCCATAGATGAAATGGGTTTGATAGTGAAAAGGTCTAAATGGAATAATGACTTTGACATTGGGGTCATATCTAGGTTGGTGGTCAATTTTCCCATACTCTTGGGGAGTAGGGAAAGAAACAAGGGCAAGGAGGTAATATTACCCCAGTGAAAGATGTTAGAATGTGGATTCTAAGTGGTCTGAGGTAGGGATCTAATCAGAGTGGATGGATGAGCTAGTTGACACCTTATTGGTAAAAGAAGGTATGACTTCCTCTTTTGTGGTTGAGGGCCCATGTTTGGCTGATGAAGGTGTGCTAGATGGAGGTAGGGGGATTTTATTGGGTTGGTAAGTCATGTTACATGATGAAAAGGGGATTGGGTCAACTTTTATAGTGATAACTTGACCTTCATACTCAAATTTAATGTAATGATGAAGGGTAGAGGGGACACATCTCATGAAGTAAATCTAAGGTCATCCTAACAAAACATTGTATTGGAATTTACCTTCCACTATATATAAGATTTTGGGGAGTGTGTGGGGTCTTAAATGGATATTAAGGACAACCGTTACTAGGGTAGTGTCCATGGTGTCATTGAAAGATCAGAGGATAGCCAAGGTTGTAGACATGACATTGTCTAGTAGGCTGAGTTGGTTATAGGCATGGGAGGATATTATATTAATACTAAATCCCCCATCAATAATGACCCACTTGATGTGGGTTTGGTTGATGTAATTAGTAATAAAGAGAGAGGGATCTAGGTTATCAGGGTGGATAAAAGGTATTTTTGAATCCTTGAAGGTGATAAGGTTAAAAATTTGGAGAGTGCTAATAAAGGCTGCTAGAGGTTAAGGGTCTTTAGGTTAAAATTATACTAATTACAATGCCTTGATTATTTATTGATGATGATGAGCTGAAGTAGTAATCAAATCATATAAGCTCATATTTGATGGGCTCTGGTGAATTTGTTTGAGCACCACTCTACTGATTGATTTGGAGAGGTTAAATTGGGAGGTACCTAAGATAGAAACCTTGGGTTTGGATAAAGGTGAAGGATCTTGATTTTGGTTTGGTTGGGAGGTGTAAGATGGTTATTTCCATGGAATGGACACTTTAGCCTTCTACTTATCCTTTTATTGAGTGTGTGATCATGTGACCACATGAATAATATAGATAGAGGGAAGATTTGGGGTAGGAGATGGGTTTGGTTCCTCATCACTCTGAGGTGAGAGTGGGGTAATAGTTAGGTGTTGGGTAGTGGTTGTTATTGGTTGGATTGGTAGTGAGCTCATGGGAGGTTTCTCTATTAATAGATCATCCTCATCATAGAGCTGATGGATAATGGTTTTGAGAGATTTACATTTCTTTGTGTCATGCCGTAGTGTCCTATGATAGGAGCACACTTGGTGGTCATTATGCTAGATTGGTTTTGGACCAAGAGGGTCAAATGGCCTGATAGGGGGTAAGGTCAAGCAATAATATTGAAATAACCTTTGGAAAATAGACAAGTAGGACTCAACTAAAGGTGGAGAGGGTTTAGTAGTTTTGGCTTTGGTTGGTGAGATGGAAGTCTTTTTGGAAATGGGCTTAGTGGTAGGATGTTTGGGTAAAGTAGTGTTATTAGCTAATGTTTTGGGTTTTGGTAAGGTAGAGGTTAATAATTTAGAGGTAAGAGGTTTTAGGGTAGGTATTTTGGTTATTGATGGCTTGGTGAAGATAGGTTTGTCCAAAAACAAGTGTGTTGGTGTAACCAATAGTGGTGGTTGGGTTTTGGTTAAGACAATCAACTTCCCAATCAAAGTGGAGGGATGAGGTCCCAAGATAAAGTGCAAGGTTGAGGGAGGTAGGAGTTTGGTCCTCTATCCCTTTGGTGGTTTTACTTCCTTGGTTGATTTGGTTGTTGGGTTTGGTGAGGTAAGCTCTAATTTCATAGATGGGTGATTAAGCCTCTATGTAGGGAAGGTGCTAGGTTTTTGGTTGGTTTGGTTAGTTTGGTTGGAAAGGTTGATTTGGTTTTTTGGAATTTAGGTATATTTGATGGTTGAGAAATTGTTGGGTTGGTAGAAGCCTTTATCAGTTTGGTTGATAAGATAGGGGCTTGGATAATAGGAGTAGTGGGTTGGTTTGTTAAAGGTGTGGTTGGAGGTTCCTACTTGGTGATGTAAGGGAGCCCCAATTACTTCCAAAAGTGACTCGATATATGTTAGGGTTGGAGAAAAATTCCAATTTTTGCATTAACCTAAAGAATGGTTTGTAGACTAATTTTATTCCCTGGATAGTGGACTTGAAAGATTAGCCCATTGGTTGAGAAAGGGGAATGGTGACCTCATCCTTTTACTCAATCAAAGGATGTAAGGTTTGAATGGGTATATCCTCTGTGTAAGGTATATATGTGGTGGTTTCTTCTTTGGAAATGACCTCCAAAGGGGCAGTAAATTGCTCGATGATTAAGGGAGAAGGTAAAATGGGTGCTTGTTCTAGTATGTCAATTGGAGGAGGGGTTGATGGCACCACTACCTAAATAATTTGAGGAGAATAAAGGGTTTCTTCCTTGGTTTAGGTCCCCAAAAGAAGAGAATGTAACTGCACTACCTCAATAAGTGGAGAGGGTGGAGAACAAATAGATTGGGTGGTAGGTTTTTCAGTAATGAGTGTGTTAAAAACCATATTGATACTATGGGCATCATGAGAACACTCAACCTTGTTGTTCTCATTTTTTATAGGATCATGATTAGGGAAAGGTTGCCTAAAAATGTCAAGGTCTTGGAATTGAGGTACATTGGGGTTGTCTAACACTAGCTCCCCTTTGCCAATGAGAGATTAAATAATGCTATTGAAGGTATTACATCTACAAATGTCATGCCCTACTACTTAATATAAGGTAAATAGATCATTCTCATTGTACCAACTAGGTGTAGGATGAGAAGAATCAAATTGATGAGGAGAACTGATAGTAGGAATTTGTATGATATTAGCCTTCAATAACTTCTCCAAAATTGAAGCATAAGATTCTCCAAGTGGAGTAAATTGCTTATGGTTGTTTTGGTTTTGGTTTCTCATGTTTTTCTTTGAGGAGTTATAAGAATTTGGTTGGTTTATAGATTGTGGATAAGTGGATTTAAGGACAACCGCATTTGCAATTCTCTTGTTTTTAGTCCCAGTGTTGGTTTGGTTGTTCAGTTTAGAGGAGGAAGCCTCATTGGTCTTATAGGTAGAGTTCTTGTTTTTCAACTTTATATTTCCTTCATTGATGGCTCTAATTTATAGCTTATGTGCCATGGTAAAATCTTTTTCAAAAGTTCTAAATCTCTAGACATGCAGCGTAGAAGAAATGTGCTTGGAACATGCTCGAGTAAAAAGTTCTATCAGTTTGGGTTGGGGTAAGGAGAAGGATAGATGATTGTTTACGCTCCTCCAATGAGCTACACAATTAGAAATAGATTCATCATCAAATTTATGAATAGAGTAAAGGTCAGTGATGGAAACCTTCTTGGAGATATTTATCAAAAAGTGATCCAAGAAAATTTGAGCTAGCTGGGTGAAGGAGAACAAAGAATGTTTGGTTATGACACTATACCAGTCTAATGCTAGATGAGATAGGGACATGGAGAAGGTACAAAGGAGGGCATCGTCATAGGTAATTAAATAAAATGCATGCCTAAATACCTTGAGGTGCTATTGGGGATCCTCATTAATCTAAAACTTAGAGAACTTGGGGAGCTCCCACTAAGGAGGATATGGTCTAACAAGGACAAATGGGTGAATGGGTTCGTTATAGATATGATCATATGATAGGATTTTATGAGATCTAGAAATGGATGACTATAAGGTAGTAATTTTATCCATGAGTATCTTCATTAGGTCTACCTAGGGTTATGCACCTAAAGGGTTGTAAGGTGCATACTATTATGGTGGTTGGGTGACATAATAATAACTGGTAGGAGGTTGAGGAGCAACCACGTATTGGTACATAGACATCGATGGTTGAGTAGATGATATGTAGGGGTAGGTGGATGCAGGTGGTTAGGTATTAGGTAGAGGTACATGCCCTTGTGGGTTAGGTATGTAATCTAGGTTTGGTGTAATAGGTACCTATTGGGTGGGGGTAGTGGACAGGTTGGTGATCAAAGGAAGGGTAGTGACCTTTGTGGTAATTGGTGGTAAGGTAGAAGGTATAGGTAGCATAATATTTTGAAGTGGGTTAGTGGTTAGTGGGTTAGAGGTAGTTAATGGAAGGTTGGTAATGCTAGTGATAGGTACTCCTATGATGAGGGGATTATAGGTGGCTACTGGTTGGGTTGCTCTTAAGGTAGAGGAGTTATTGGTGGGGGTGTAAGGTATAAGGGTGTTTGTAGGTTGGGTAGGTTAGTTTTTCATAGTAATATCAAAGGGATTATTGGTGGATGAGGAAGATTTGGTAGTCAATGGTTGGGTGATAAACATGGAAATAGAAGTGTTTCCCATAAGATGGGAAGGCATGCCATAAGGTGGGTCCATAAATGGAACTAAAGTAGGGGTATGATGGGGCATGGAGTTAAGATAATGTTGAAGGGCCACATGATTGTTTTCTAAGAAAGTGGAAAAGTTTGTATCTCTTTGGGGAAATTTTTGAGGGAAAGAAGGACTTCTTGAAGGATGAGGAGAGTTTTCTAGTTTAGAAATGTACTCCATAGAGGAGGAGGTAGAAGAGGTTGACCAGTTTGGTGATGGGTTCTGTTTTGCTAGATTCTTTCACTACTGATGAGTTAGAACCATCCAAGGTAAGGAACAGAGAATGCACAAACAATCTCACCACTCAAATAGAGAGAAGATAAGAAATGATTAATAAAAATGAATCACGCTCTGAAAAGTACATTAAGTCCCAATTGTTCTTTTTAGTCTCTCTTTTGGCTTATGCATTAAGATTTCAATAAATTGTGTGATTGAAATTGGCTTATATAGTGGGTACTAGAAAAGAGGTATATGGCTAGTTTCAAGTTATTCAGGCTCTCAAAAAGGATTTGTATTGGAAATCAATGTGTGGCTTGGTATTGGGGCCTACCCCCTCACTTCACACATCGTAGTGATAAGGGTGTTGTGTGGTTAGCTAATATATACTGATTTCTAGAGTTTATACTCAACTAGAGAGTTGAATTGGCTCTTCCCTTGGTAATGACTTCCGAGTAGGATTGCCAAGAAAGGGTACGGTGACTTTTAGCTGATGAAATCCTAGTTGGGCCTTGTCTCAAGTTTGTTTGATTTTTAATTGATGAAGGTGGTTTGTTTTAGTGTGCGGAATAAAAGTGGTGCTACAATTGAATTATTTTGCCTTAATTTAAACTACGTGAGCTAAACTTGAAAGCAACCAATGTATGCAGTCAATTTTTAGCCAAAAAGAAACTTTGATGTCATTTATGAGCAAAGAATAAAGAGAAAAACATATAAATGTAAACAAGAGAAAACTTGTGTAAAGACTGTAGGTCCCATCGAGTGTGCCATAATGTTTTAGTGAATTTTAGATTATATTTTGAAAAAGGAAGAAGGAAAAACTAAATACGGGTATGGTTGGAAAATATATTTGGTTGTGTACATATTGAATTAGATGATTATGAAGAACTCTTCTTTGGCTTGAGTGGATGACCTAAAAATAAGATAACACTAAATCAAATGGCTGGTTAGATAGATAGATAAGTGGATTACCTAGTGCTAGCTAGATCCTATAAGCAAAAGCTTCCTCAGGGGCTATCAATCCACATGTTTTAAATAATTAAGTTTATAAACATAATGATAAAGTACTTGGATCAATAATCAAAATGTAGAAAAATTAAACATAATAAATTCTTGTTAAAGAAATAGGTTAGAAATGACTAATATAGCAATAAACAAGTCAATAATAATACTAAATAGGTCAAGTGTGCTTCAAAAAATAGGACAAGGGTCTGCAAATAGGTAGGGACATAGAAAATTAGGTTTGGTTGAGGATAAGAGGGTGAAAATAACTTGCTATTATTTTTTTCCATAGTGACCATCAATGGTTGAGATGACTATCGATGGTTAAGGTGGCCGTTGACAATCAAGGTGACCATTGGTAGTTGAGACAACCATCAACAGTTGTTATTTTTAGGTTGTAAGTAATAAATGGCTAGTTGATGAGATTCTAGAAAGTAATTTTGAGAGGTGGGTTGGTGATGGGTTGATTAAAAAATGTAGATAAAGTAAATAAATACTAGAAAACAAATAATTAACTTACAAAAGATTAATCAGATGAGTGGTTAAGGTGGTTGACTTGTTGATTGAGTCTGGCATGATTCTAGTAGAGTAACGGTACTTAACTATCGATTGAGGGGTGGAAAAAATTTGGCTCTCTAACATGATGGTTGGATCACTAGATTGTTAGAAGAACACTTGTAAAAGAAAGCTTTGGATGCAAAAGCTCTTAAAGTCGTGAATGCAGTCCTTTTTTATCTCATACTCCTCTCTGCTTATAGGTAAAGAATGAGAGGTGCAACAAGATGTTAGTTAGGATTTCTAATTATAATTTTCACATGAAATGGATCGCATGCAGATTTAGACAAGTTAATTTTATAAAAATAAGGTGAATGGTTTGCATGCTAGTGTTTGGGATGGTAGACGCTGACTGTCAATGGTCAAGGGACAAGGTAGAAAGTAGGTTAATGGGTGGGTTTATTTAGTTGGTCAAACTGACCATGGTTAGGATTAGGTAGGGGTCAAAGGGCCAAATTGGTCTCAAGGGGGTCCTAAGGAAGTCTAGGGATGTTTTGACATTCAAAATTGTGGTGTGTAGATTTTTGGTGTCTACACTAAGCATGCATAGTCACCTCTTTTTTTGATTTCCACTTTCAAATATTTAGAAAAATCAACTAAAATATTGATTTGAGCTAATTTGTTTTAATCCTAGTGTTTTCCAAAATTAATTTTTTTAATACTTAACAATTGTCAAAATTAGACTAGTTATTATTATATATTTTTAACATTATAATATATTCTAGTTTTACAGCTATTAACATTAAAAACATTTATTTTTTAACAAAAAATAGAATAAAACATATTGGTGAACCCATACATTTTTTAGCATTGTTTTTAAATTTTGTCCTAGGGTTTCATATTTATTTTTGATTTCTATACACAAAATTCTTGCTTTCTGGTTTTTTTTTAATTTTTAATTTTAATTTTAATTTTAAAATTTATTTTTAATTTTATCTTATTTTCCTAAAAACTATGTTTGAATAGTTTTAAAAGTCATATGAGCTATCATTTTAGGAAAAGTAGTTTGTTTAACCCTAAATTGTATAAGAAGGCTATCCTACACTTGGTGTTAATAATAGGGTTAATAATATATAAATGACAATACACAAGGGTGATACTTAGATCTATAGTAGGACAATTAAGTGATAAACTCATATGTAAACATATAATGAATTTTTATGCTAAGAATAAGTGAAATATAGAAAGTACCACTAAGTTGTGTATGGAAATGATAAAGAAGTAATATAACTATTTTTTTATGCTAACACAGTGCTAGATCTATAATATACAAGAAACAAGATAGAATATAGCTCTAGAATAGTCATCATATTCTAGATTTGATGCTTTTGGGGTTCTAGACACTAACATTAGCCTTGGATGATTTCATTGACACTACTTTCTGGGTTTGATGTAAGTATCATGTATGGAATACCTACTAGACAAAGATGTGACCAACTAGATGCTTCAGGTTTGTCTTCACTTTGACTTTGGTGCATTAAAATCTAGGTCATAGATTGTCTCTCCTTATGAAATTGTAAAACCTTAGTTCTTCATCTTCGTAGTGACCTTGGAGAAAAATGGGTTAGTTGGCACATGGTGTCAAGTTACCTCAAATACCACACTGATAGTGGGCATTACCTATATAGCCAATACCATGAAGAAGGCCTCATATTTATGTAGTTCTCCAATATGTGTTGGATTATGTGTGAATCATGAAATATGTGGAAAATAAGTACAACAATGACCTAGCTTATAACTTAGCAAATTAGGATCTTGGGATTCTCCTTTAGTAATTCAAACTTGTATATGTGTTGTACCTATGATTGGTATACTAGAGAGTTATCATGATGATGTCATGGTGGTGTCATGGAGATGCTATAGTGAGTGGATGAAGTGCCTTGATAGTCTATGTGACAATGACAAAGTGTGTAATGTGATTATTCTTGTATGATTGAAGGTGGCTTAGTTGATCTTCAGTGTTGACATGATTAGAGAGGTTTAGGGATGAGTATGGTGGTTGAAGCTTGTGAAAAAGGTTCCTAAGATGTTATCTATGATTTGGGATTTTGTGTACATAAGTAGAATTCATCTGGTTATCTATAGTTTTCATTAAGACACTTTGGGTCTAGTGGCAAAAAATTTGAGTCAAGGGGAGCTAGTCATATGGTTGTGATCACATTATTCCCTAGTTGTTATGTGCCAAATCTCAAGTCATATGTCGAAATATGATCAAAGATATGAGGGTGAAAAGTTGGATTTTAAGACATAATTCATTGTTTTACCATACTTGGCCAAATTTGCAAAGTGGCTAGAAATAGCTGAGTAAGAATTTTGATGATGGTAGATCTCACATGTGTGGATGTTTTAGAAGAAGATGATAATATGGGTTTGTTCAATTTTGAATCTAGTTTATTTGTGCTAATTTTTAGATCATGCTAATTAGTGCATCATGACATATGCTTGTGAAAATTTTGGCTCCCAAGCATTTTAATTATGTTTTCCCATAGCCATTTTGAAATAAGGCAAAAAGTGTTGATTGAGCATTTTGATGGTGTTATATCTTGCATGTGTGAAGGTTTTAATAAAATATAATCATATGGGTTTGTTAATTTTTAGCATAGTTGTTTTACACTAAATTAAAAATCATCCTATGAAGCATAATAAAGTTATGGATGCTCAAATTTGGCCTCTTAGGTAGGTTTGGACATAGTTGTCTTTGTGATAGAATATTTTGAGAAGGCACTTTAATGATATTATATCTCACATGCACAAGGGTTCCAAGAGTAGTGTGTCACATGGTTGGATTCTCCTATGTAAAGAGATCATTTGGTCCAGATTTGAGATCTTGCATCAAAGTGAAGAAGAAGTTATTGAGGTGAAAAAATGGCTACTCATGCATATTGAAAGGGTCCCCATACTTAGTCATTTTTGAAAGTGTTAAAGCTTGAGCAAGATCGATGGTGCGCATTGCTCCAAGGAGTCAAGAGGTAGAGAGATGAAAAAAAGTGCATGATGTTTAATGACTAAGAAAAGGTATAGGATAATGATCCAATGGTGAGAGGTCATTTGTATATTTGATCAAATGGTGAGTGTTGATCATTAAAACCCTGATTGATGTTTAAAGATCAATGAAATGTGTTGAGTCAACATTTCAAGATTGCAGAAGATGAGGTCAAAGTAATATATGTTTAACATCTGAGTATTGGTGCCTATGCATTAAAGATCGATCAATATTGATGGTGAATATTTGATTTGAGTAGTGAGTCCCCAAGATTTTAGTATTGTGTTTGAAGGTTAACTATGACTGTTTGAATTCAAATATTTGAATTTAACATAGGGAAAACCAAAGCTCTATATTTTGCCCATATCTTTTGATAAAAATCAAATTTATTGGTGATGTAAAAAGAAAAGATGAATAAGAATCCATGACTCATCTAATGAACCTAATTTGAAGATCTAAAAGTGAGTAAAGTCAAAGATATTGAGCCTAGAATTTGACTATGTTTATGCTTGTTCTACAAGTGACCTGAGAAAGATATTCAAGCTTGTGTTGATGTTGTTTTGATATCTCATGATGAATTAGCTATTGAAACATTTTGTAGACTCCATAAGAATGATCTATGTGGATTTTTGAGGTGTGATAAATCTATCTTGAGTATGAAAAATGCTTAAGAAGTTGATTGTATGTTCATTCATGGTAAATGTGTGCACCAAGTCTATGTTTTAGTTATTTGAGCATATATAGAGGTGAGATAAGTTGACTGTGATCAATTAAGGATGTCAAAGGGGACATAAGGAGTGGACCAATGTATTTGAAAGTGGTCCAATGTTCTCATTTTTGAGCTAAGGAGTGCTAAAGGAGTGAATGGGTTCACATGAGACCTATAAGGGCTACAAGGGCCTTTTAAAAAGGTTTAGTTCCTTAAGGGTGATCCATAGATGCTATGGCTAACCTATGGAGATTGTATTGAGATATGTATTCATGTAAGAGATGATTTAAGGGCTAAGGTATGCCTAATGTCTAACCAAGGTAGTAATTATCAAGATTACTCTATAAATAGTAGAACCGAATATGATGGATTTTAGACTTGTATGACTTGGAGAGGTGTGAACTTTGAAGCAAAGAAGAGAAGAGGCCGAGTGTACCAAATGGTTGGGTTAATGAGTAGAGAAGATTGAGGTCTATGAGTATGACCTATAGGTCATGTTTTTGATGGTAGAATAGTTCTCTTACAGGTTAAGCATGAGAGAAGAGGCATAGAGTGATCCAAAAGGATGTTTTAGATGTCTTGAGAATGAGAGAAGGATTACTAATGTTTATGAGAGATTGGTGGCTAGTTTGAGAGACTGATTAGAGTGTGGATAGTGTGTATGACCATTTGGTCATGTTGTTGAATCTATGACAAAGTTATTGCTATAAAGGATGCATTGAGTGTGTAGAGTTGAAGAGTGGGGTTAGTTGGGAAATGTAATGTGTCCTAATTGATCTTTGTATGTTTGTTCAAGTATGTAATGTTCTTTGGCCAATAGGGTGTGTTGGGTGATATCGTTATTTATAAAAGGTGAGAAGAGTAATATCTAGATATCCATCATCAAGTGTTGAAGACATCAACTCTAAGGTGGAAGTGTTATTATCAAAGGAGGGTCTAAAGGAGTTGGTCTTCCTTAGGGTAAGTTATTCCTTATAAAATAGGTGTTTTACTAAACGTAGGTGGTCTAAAAGAGGTGATCATATTAGGGATAGGTGATCCTTATGGATTAGGTGTTTCACTAAATATCTTTGGTCAAGAGGGCATGATCAAGGTTGTTGGTCTAAAGGAGTTGATCAATATCTTATTTATAATCATCTTATAGGATAGTAGTCCATGTGTTTGCAGGCTTGAGAGTAGGTTTTATTCCCCAAGAGGGTTTCCACATATGACATGTGTTATGTGCTTGATATTACATTATCTTTCTTTTTCATTACTATGAATGATGTATGCCTCATGAATGTATGTATTAAATGATTAAGAGTTTGAAATAATTGGAAATGAAGTTGAAAATATCTAGGCTCACTAATTCACCCCCCCTCTCAGTGATTGTACCTCTAACAATTGGTATCAGAGTGGGTCCTTTGAAGGAAGTCTAATAGCTTGAAGGTGATCCTAAGTAGGTACAAAGATGGCTAAGTAGTTAAATAAAGAAAATAAATAATGGAACGCTGTGATCAAGACACTTAAAGAATATATATGTAGTTTAAAGAAATATTCCAAAGAGGATGAGAATGTTATCAATGATCTCAAGGTTTAGCTAGTAGACTCCAAGACAGATTTATGTTTAAAAGAAAAGGACATCATGTTTGATAAAGAATCTTTACATAATAGTAGAGAAGATGACAACAAAGAAGAAAAGAAGTATCAAGAATAGATCAAGTCTATTAAAGTACCTGCATATAGATTGAAAGACATGGCCAACAAGGTGAAAAAAGATGAAGAGAAGATTAATATTTTTGAGGATCAGTTAAGGACTACAAACACAAATCTGAAATCAAAAGAAGATGAGTGTAATTAGATGAAGGTTGAAATGAAGTCATTGAAAAGTGAGTGTGAGCTTGTTATAGTCAAGTTGGACAAGATGTAAAAGAAGCATGAGAAACCTGAGCAAGTGGATAAGAATGCAAATATGAAGAACAATGCTAGAAGGTCAATTAGACAACCTAATACTGTAAGGTATGCTAGTTTATTTCATGGTCATTGTTATACATGTAATAAATATGGTCATAGATCTAAGGAATATAAAGGGAAGTCAGTCAAGAATGTATCCTCATGGAGCCTTGGAATAAGAAGAAATTGGTATTGGATAAATCATAACTTAGATCAGACAAGAGGTTTGCTGAATGATGTTATTTTTTTTAGTTGTCATAAGAGTGGACATATTGCTAGATTATATCTAAGTGGTGTTAAAAGGTCTCTAAAGGATGTCAAAGGATACAAAGCTCCTAGAAGCTTTGATAAAGAACAAACTCAAGTATGGAAACCAAAGGTAAGCATTACCAATTATTCTAATCATAAGGTTGATAATAAAGTTTCTCTAGAAGGCTATGTTGCAAATTAGGATAAGCTCAAGTATCGAGTAGGTAAGGTGGTTGTAGAAGAGAAGACGAGTCAAACTTTGGTATGGAGACTTGAGGTAGTAAATAATAAGAAGACTAACTCTATTGAGTCTAAGAGTCTTGATGGATTGTTTGCCAAGGTAGAAAAATAATCATAAATTAAAAAAAGTCAAGATTTTTTGTTGACAACTTTTGTTAACAAGTCTAAAGTGGAGAATGTGTCAACTTTATAGTTTGAAAAGGAAATCAAAAGTTTACTCATGTTGAAAATAAAGAGTTCAAGCTCAAGGAGAAGTGTCATGTCCCCTTTTCAATTGACATGTTCTAAGTTCATGGTTAGCCTATTATGCGACCTTCGTAGGCTAATAAGATGGATAGAGGGTCATAATGGAGCTTGGCTCGACTTTGATTCACAAGATTTCTACATTTGATTTTCATTCAGGGTATTTCAGACACATTTGGCCTGAGCTCCTACTTTTTAGGGATATTTGATATGCAGTGGAGCGCCTTTATTGTGGTATGGTTATGTGCGGAATCACTCCCTGATTCACTAGCTTCGATCGGTTCATGGATCCGACATGTATTGAGGGAGATATTAATATTTGATTGATTTAATCAAATATTAATTATTTAGCCTATTTTTAATTAGAAACCCTAATTCTAATTTAAGAAACCCTAATTAGGGCAAGCATATCTTTTGAGGGTATAAGGGTTTCTCATGGAGGCCATTGTTGATCATGCTATTGATTATTGATATTGATTTTGAGAATTTCTTCTGTGAAGACTGAGCCTAGGGTTCAAGGATTCCATTTGCATTGGAGAACGTTCCCTCTTCAGTGTGTGCAATTAAGAGGCTGTGGAATATCAGCTGATCTATTGCCAAAGTGAGAGATAGCTTCATCCAGAAGTTATCACAGAATTTCAGGTTTGAGAGATAACTTCACACAGAAGTTATCACAGATATTCCAGGTATTTATTGCTTTATGTTTTGATTCAATAAATTATACAGCTAGAGATCTACTGTGCTAGAGACATATATATTTCAGATCAGGGGTTGAAGACAGGGAAGTGGTGCTTAATTTACGGCCGTACAGAATCCGTACGGGTTCGTACAGATCAGTGCAGGAACCGACATCGGCAGACAGAGGGTTTCAGTGACCGACATCGGTCGACTGAAGACCGACGTCGGCAGAAATCCGACCGGCAGAGACCGACGTCGGCGATATATCGACCGACGACGGCGACTGTGTGTCGACACAGAAGGGCCGAGACTTTCCAGAACTCAATTTGCACTACCAGATTTTCAAAGCCAGGGTTTTCAAGACTGTATTTCATATTTTATATGCATATTAGAGGACTGCAATTGTAATAATTTAGAAGGACAAGTGGTACAATCTGTATTTGTTATTAAGAGACTATATTATTGTGATCTTTCTGAATTTATTCAACAGCGATTATATCTTGGTTCAGATTTTTTGTGTTGCTATATTCCCTGTTGGAAGGGGATATTACAAGAAGACCAAGGGATTGGCTGAGGCTAGTTTTGAAGTGTGTATAGATCTAAATGAACATCTTTCTATTGCTGAGCAAGTTTCATACAAAGAACATCAGTTGTTAGTATTTAGTAATGAGATTCAAAATTGCAAGGTGGATTCTTTAGATGAAAAGTATGTCATGAATCTATGTTGTTTTCATGTGTTATCACTTTTATCTTAGAAGATAAGGAGAGTGATATAGAAAAAGAACTAGTTATCATGGTTAAGCCAAAGAATAAGAATAAGAAGAACTATAAGTATCAAATGACCAAGGAAGAGAAGGAATATGAGGAGTTGTGGGCAACTCTTGGTTTCACTCCATGGTAGAACATTATGGTGTGTAAGAGGTCTCTATCTATTCTTCTTAAGGAATCAATTTTAGTAGAGAAGCAAGTTTTTGGGCTCAATATCATAATGCCAATTTTTATAGAGACTTGTGTTGATCTTAGAAGGTCATTGGTTAAGGGGGAATAACAACTTCATGAGTTTGCTCCATAGGTTTATGAAGGAGCTATAGTACAAAGTTAAGATGGTTGGTTTAAGTGGCATAATGAAGTTGATGCAAATGTCAAGAAGAGTTTGATGCTCAGAAAGGTCTATACACTTCTTTGTGATGTGCTCTAGGTGATTTTGTGATCTGAAGGTATGTTTGTGCCAATTGAAGTTTTTGTTTGACTACTCTTTATTTTTCTCAATTTTTTGCTTAAGGACAAGAAGGCCTAAAATGGGTTATAGGAAGTATATGTTACCAAAGGTGTGAATTCTCAAATCTTGGTCCATAAGTATGTGATGGGTGTATCCAGACATGCAAGAAGTTTCAATGGTGTGTGTTGATCAGAAGGAGGTTTTTTGACCTTATTTATTTTTGAAGATTTTAGGGTTTTGGGATATTTTAGAAAAGCGGTATAACTTGTGAATTGAGGTATGTGGCTTCTTAATATGTTAAATGAGGTGGTAAAATAAATCTTCATAGAGATTTGAAGGTTTGTGGTTCTCAAATTATTCAAGATTTTGTCAAGTTGGAGGCCTAATTGGTTAGTTAGATTGTGAAGGAAGTTTGTTGCAAAGAATGATTTTATTGATGGAATTTGGTGTGATTAAGGGGGCATATGAGAGTACTCCAAATATGGAGTTTCAAGTCTTAAATTTTTGTCTATTGATAGATGTGGGCTCTACAAGTTTTAGGTAGGGCTAAAAGGAGGCTAGATAGGCCTAGTTTGAAGAAGAGTGATTTTTGGATAGTTTCTAAAAAAGAGAAAGGTATGAGTATATAAAGTCATGTTCTAAAGTTGGTTCAATGCATGTTTCCTATTTTTTATAGTGTAGATGCAGAGTTGGTGGTCATGGAAGTGTCTTAAGATAGAAGGCTGGTTAGCATGTATAATGTTTCTTCATGGTGTGTGGAGATTTGAAGATGCTTAAAAGGTGAAATTAATAAGATTTTTTAAGGGGAGTCCCCTTAAGATGTTTCTTGATGTGTTCCATCAATATTTATATGTTTTTGTGTGTTCTTTTTTTATTGGTTACAGTGCTTGATTCAAGAGAGTGTTGGTATGGAGCAAGAGGAGATTGTTAAGACAAGCAAAAGTAGGCTCAAAGTAAGGGGAGTGTGTATCATATTTTTAAGATGGTCCTTTAATATTTTTATAGTATTTTTAGGTCCTTAGGATTAATTGATGCCCACTTTGTCATTCTATCAAAGGGGGAGAAAGTTCCTATTATGGGAGTGTTTGAAGAGATATAAGGTGAGCTATATATTGCTATATTGATGGGTGTTAACATCAATGACAAAGGGGGAGATTGTTAGAGAGTTATCATGATGATGTCATGGTGGTTTCATAGAGATGATATAGTGAGTGGATGAAGTGGCTTGATAGTTTATGTGACAATGATAAAGTGTGCAATGTGCTTGTTCTTATATGCTTGAAGGTGGCTTGGTTGATCTTCAGTGTTGACATGGTTAGAGATGTTCAAGGATGAGTATGGTGGTTGAAGCATGTGAAATAGGTTCCTAAGATGTTATCTATGCTTTGGGAGTTTGTCTACATAGGTGAAATTCATTTGGTTATCCATAGTTTTCATCTAGATACTTTGGGTCTAGTGGAAGAAAATTTGAGTAGGCAGCTTGATGACATCACCATTACCATGTGTGAATGAGTCAAGGAGAGATGGTCATATGGTTATGATCACATTAGTCCCTAGATTTTATGTGCCATATCTCAAGTCATGCATCAAAGTGTGGTCAAAGATATGAGAGTGAAAACCTAGCTTCTAAGATAGAATTCACTATTTTCCCATAGCCAAATTTGCAAAGTGGCTAGCCAAGTAAGCATTTTGATGATGGAATATCTCACATGTGTGGACATTTCAAGCAAAGGTGATCATATGGGTTTGTTAAATTTTGAACCTAGTTTATTTTTAATAATTTTTAGATCATGTAATGTAGTGTATCAATAGATATGCATGTGTAAATTTGGGCTCTCAGGTATTTTGATTATGTTTTCTAATACTTAGCCAATTTTGAAATAAGGTAGAAAGAGTTGAGTGAGCATTTTTATGGTGTTATATCTTGCACATGTGAAGGTGTTAAGAAACTATGATTATATGGGGTTATTTATTTTTTATCATAGTTATTTTATGTGAAATTTTAGATCATATAATGAAGCATGATAAAAGTTATGGATGCTCAAAGTTAGCCTCTTAGGCAGGTTTATACATAGTTGGCTCTATGACAAAAGATTTTTAGAAGGAACTTTAATGAAATTATATCTAATGTGCATAAGGGTTCAAGGATTAGTGTGTTATATGGTTGGATTTTCCTATGTAAGGAGATCATCTAGTCCAAATTTGAGATTCTGCATCAAAGCATAAAAGAAGTTATCGAGGTGCAAAAATGGCTACTCATGCATATTGAAAGGGTACCCATAGTCATTTTTGAAAGTGTTAAGTCTTAATCAAGATCGATGGTGCACATTGCTCTAATGAGTCAAGAGGTAGTAAAATGAGGATAGGATCATGATGTTTAATGACTAATTAAAGGTACAAGATAATGATCTAATGATGAGTGGGCATTTGTATAGTTGATCAAATGGTGAATGTTGATCATTAAAGTCCTTATTGATCCACAAAGATCGATGGAGCATGTTGAGTCAACATTTTGAGGTTACATGAGATGAGGTCAAAGTGATATATGTTTAATGTTTGAGCATTGGTGCCTATGCAGTAAAGATCGATAAAGATTGACAGTGTGTATTTGATCTGATCAATGAGTCCATGAGATTTGAGTATTGTGTTTGAAGGTTAACTGTGACTATTTGAATTCAAATATTTGAATTTAACACAGGAAAAACTACAGCTCTATATTTTTCCCATATGTTTTGATAGAATTCAAAATTTTTAGTGTTATAAAAAGAAAAGATGCAAAGGACTCCATGATGCATCTAATAAACCTAATTTAAAGATTTGAAAGTTAGTACAATCAAATATATTGAGCCTAGAAGTTGAATATGTGTTTGTGTTTATTCTACAAGTGACCCAAAAAGGATATTTGAGCTTGTGTTGATGTTATTTTGATATCTCACAATGAATTAGATATTTAAACATGTTTTAGAATCCATAAAGATGATCTATGTGGAACTTGGAGGTGTGATCAATCTATATTGAGTACAAATAATTTTTAATAAGTTGACTGTGTGTTCATTCATGGTGACTGATACACTAAGTCTGTGTTTGAGTTGTTTGAGCGCGTATAGAGGCAAGCTAAGTTGACTATAATAATTTGAGGATGTTGAATGGGACATAAGGAGTGGACCCATGTATTTGAAATTGTTCTTGTGCTCTTGTTTTTGAGTGAAGGAGTGCTAAAGGAGTGAATAGATTCACATGAGATCTATAAGGGCTACAAGGGCCTTATTAAAAGGTGTAATTACTTAAGGGTGACCCATAAATTCTATGGTCAACCTATGGCTATTTTATTGAGTCATGTATTCATGTGAGATATGACTTAAGGGATAAGGCATGCTTAATGACCAACCAAGGTAGTGATTATCAAGATTAGTCTATAATTAGTGAAACTAAAGATGATGGGTTCTAGACTGATATGACTTGGAGAGGTGTGAACATTGAAGTGAAGAAGAGAAGAGGTTAAGTGTGTCAAATGGTTGGGTTGATGAGTGGATAATATTTATCACTATGAGTATGACCTATAGGTCATGTTTTTTATGAAAGAATAGTTCTCTTACATGTTGAACATGAACGAAGAGGCCTAGAGTGATCCAAAAGGATGTTTTGGATGTATTGAGAATGAGGAAAAGGATTTCTGGTGTCTGTGAGATCTTGGTGGCTTATTTGAGAGACTAATTAGAGTTTGGATAGTGTGTATGACCATTTGGTCATGTTTTTGAAGCTATGATAGAGTTGTTGCTGTGAAAGATGCATTGAGTGTGCAGAGTTGAAAAATGGGGTTAGTTGGGATATGTAATATGTCTTAATTTATATTTATATGTTGGTTCAAGTATGTAATGTGATTTGAATAATAGGGTGTGTTGGGTGATAGAGTTGTTTCTAAAAGGTGAGAAGAGTAATATCCATAGATCCATTATTAGGTGTTGAAGACATCAGTTTTAAGGTAGAAGTGTTCTTATCAAATGAAGATCTAAAAGAGTTGGTCTTCCTTAGGGGAAATTACTCCTTGTAAAACATGTGTTTTACTAAAGCCAGGTGGTCTAAAGGAGTTGATCATCTTATGGGAAAGTTCTCCTTGTGAAATAGGTGTTTTACTAAATACCTTTGGTCAAGAGGACATGATCAAGGTTTGCTGGTCTGAAGGAGTTGGTTAGTCTCTTGTTTGTAATCATCTTATAGGATAGTAATCCATGTGTTTTTAGGCTTGAGAGTGGGTTTTATTCTCCAAGAGGGTTTACCATGTATGACATGTGTTATGTGCTTGGTCTTGCATTATATTTCTTGTTCATTGCTATGGATGATGTATGGCTCATGAATGTATGTATTGAATTTAAAGGAATTGCAATTGAATTTGAATATATTTGGGCTCACTAATTCACCCTCCCCCTCTCAGTGATTTTACCTCTAACATGGTATGGAAATAGAGAAGCTTAATTTAATTGAATGCTCTTTGAATGTTATTTGGTAAGAATACTTGGTATTGTTCCAATGTTGCTAGGTTTCATATGTGAGAAATGAATGATGGTTGATCTTATATTTATATCAATACATTTAGAGGAGTAACTCACATTAAATCACTTAGGCTGACCATTATGATATATTTCATTTTCAAAATAGATGACCTTAGGGCACTAGACACTTATGTTGGGTTAGGACACTAACATCAATACTAGTTTTTATCTTGGATGTTAGTGTTCAGGGGAGTAGGAAAGTAGGTAAATATTCAGAACTTGTGGACATGGAAGATGAACACATTTTAAGAATTTTGGTTAAGATATAAGGCTTGGGTCATTAATATAATACTATATAGACTAAGATATATAAGCAAATGGGCACAATATAGAGCAAATATGAGACTTTAAGAAGTGGAAAAAGTATAGAATTGAGAGGAACAACCTAGGCCTGAGTTTTCCACATGTACAAGATTGAGGTGATATATAATACATAAATATAATCTAAATTTACCCCCTTTAATCTAGTAATTAAATTTCTAGATTAAAAGAAAGGAATATATACCTAGGTGTGTAAAAACACACCTTGTCTTTACATATTTCCAACTGAAGTGTTTTACTGGTGACTGACCTATAAAAAAGAGCATATTATAATTATAATCAGTGCATATATTTTGGGATTGGAAGTACTTGAAATAGATTTAAATTGAAAGAGAAAGGCTTAGGAGTACACACACGTTTCAATGTAATTGCCTTGCCTATTTTTAAGTTGATTTTAAAAAGATGTATCATTGTAAGGATCTAAAACTGAGATTAAGACAAATATAGATAAATATTGAAAGTGCATATATAAAAGGAGAGAGAGAGAGAGAGAGAGAGAGAGAGAGAGAGAGAGGAGAGAGAGAGGAGAGGAGAGAGAGAGAGAGAGAGAGATGAGAGAGAGAGAGAGAGAGAGAGAGAGAGAGAGATGAGAGAGAGAGAGAGAGAGAGAGAGAGAGAGTCAATAGTCAAGATTAACTCAACCATGCACCCAAATGATACTTATAACTTAGTGAGTGAGGGTGAACCAAGTAACCCACATTTTAAAAATGGTGGGGTTGGATGATATTATCAAGTCTAACCTAAAAACTTGGCAAGATTGAGTGATTTGATCACCTCAACCATACCAAAAGGTGAACCAACTACTGTAGTAGATTGACTCAATATAGTTTGGAAAAGTTTGACTAGTGGGTGGTGATACTCGAGAATGTTTTGAAATATGAAATTGATTTGGATTTTTCAATATTAAGCAAAATTACATAGCATACACAAACTTAGATTTTTTTGATACTGAAACTATGTATAATAATGATACCAATGTATAGTATTCTACCATGATTATGAATCTAAATCATATAAATGTGTGCTCTGGCCAATCCAAAAAACTATGTAAGTGTGGAAAACATGCTTAAAAATCATGCCTTCACTATATATGGAGAAATATAAAAATTAATATAAGTGCCAATGTGGAGAACATGTTTCCAAAACATGCCCCCACTATAATCTAGAGATGTTGAATACTGAATAGGTGTGAAGAACATGCTTCCAAATCACACCCCCACAACATATAATAATTGTGAATGTGTGGAAGCCATTCTCATATGATATGCTTCCACTAAATTTTAAAATTGATATAAGTACCATATATCGAATGAGCGCATAGTACATGCTTCCAATGCATGCCCCCATTGAATCTAAAAATGATGCTAAGTGTGTAGAACATGCCTCTATGACACACCCCACTAATATGCCCCTCCTTTGAGGTGAGGGAAAGATAGGAAATGAATTATACCTTGTCAAGATCTAACAAGAACAATTGATTACTTTTGTGTAAGCAACTAAACACGAAATTAATTAGAAGTAATAAGTAACTAGAAATCAAGAATCAACAAAGAATAAGAGATACAAGAAACAATGAAAACTTGTATTAAACTCTTCTCAGAAGGAAATACAATGAGAAAATCTCTCTTTCTTCCACACCTCTCAGATGTACAAATATCTTTCCCTCAAGAGTTCTCTCTATCAATTACAAACACAATTCAACTACTTGAATTGTCTACAATTTCATGTCTACAAGCTATGAAGATCTATCCCTATTATATAAAATTAGGGATCATGAGCTATGCATTCTCAACCATCAGATACACCTTCTAATCAAAGGTTCAAAATAGTCTTGCCAAAAATAGAAATGCAGACTTACAACTAATAGCTAAACTAATCATGCAAACATTCTATTTATCCATGAAAATAGACTTTCTAGATGCACAGGTGATTGACGTCGGTCCCTGTCAGTCTGTACATGACCGACATCGGCCAATCCATAATCGATGTTGGCAGTCTCCAGTTGATCCCTGACCAATGTCGGTGATTGTGTAATATAGCAACCTTTGCATTCACTCATTAATGAAGATTTTAGCTCCACACCTCAACAATCTCCCACTTGGAGATAAACAGCTACACCTGTACCTGTACAACATCATCTTTTAGCTTGTTCTACCATCTTCAAGCTCAATCTTGAAGACCAACAAAAGTTGAATGAAGATTCAACTTCTCTTTTGTTACCAACTTTGTTAACATATTAGCAGGGTTCTTATCTAAATGGATCTTTTCCAGTTTCAACTCACCATCCTCCAATACCTATCTAATGAAGTGGTACCTAAGTTGTATATGTTTGGTTCTTGAATGAAAAGCTAAATTCTTTGCAAAATGAATTGCACTCTGACTATCATTGTATAATTTTCAACTCTCTTGCTCCTTTCCCAACTCTTCCATAAACCATGTCATCCATATCATCTCTTTGCTAGCCTCCATGACTGCAATGTATTCTGCCTCTATAGTAGACAAGGCAACAACCTTCTGCAACTTTGAAATCTAGCTAATTGCCATTCCACCAATAGTGAACACATATCCTGTGGTGCTTCTCCTGCCATCCAAGTCACCTACCATATCCACATCTACATATCCATGTAGAGAAGTGTTTGACCCTCCATAACATAAATGCCTACTACTGGTCCATCTCAGATATCTGAGAATCCACTGAACTACTTTCCAGTGTTCCTTCCCTAGATTGGCCATAAACTTACTGATAACTCCCACTGCTTGGGCAATATCAGGTCTATTACATACCATTGCATACATTAAGCTCCCAAATATGGAAGCATATGGAACTCTACTCATGTACTCTACCTCATCATGTGAATTAGGACACTGTTCTTTCCTCAACTTGAAGTGTCTAGCCATAGGTGTACTTATTGGTTTTGCATCCTACATATTAAACCTCTCCAACACCTTGTTCACATAATCCTCTAGAGACAAAATCAACCTGTGATTTTTCCTATCTCTCTTAATACTCATGCCAAGGTTTTCTTTGCTGCTCCCAAATCCTTCATGGCAAATGTGTGAGCTAATTTTACATTAAGCTCAGAAATATCCTACATGTGTGAACCTGCAACAAGCATATCATCTACATACAACAACATGATAATATATCAACCATTATCTAATCTCTTAAAATACACATAATGGTCAGATTGACATCTACTATAGCCATGCTCAGTCATAAACCTATCAAACCTCAAATACCATTATCTAGGAGCTTACTTAAGACCATATAAGCTTTTCTTCAACCTGCACACAAGTTTCTCCTTACCTTTGACCTCAAAACCTTCTGGTTGATCCATGTATATTTATTCATCCAAATCTCCATGAAGAAATGCTATCTTAACATCAAGCTGCTCAAGATGCAAATCCTCAATAGCAACTAAAGACAATATAGTCCGAATAGAAGTCATCTTTACTACAGGAGAAAAAATTTCACCAAAATCAATACCTAGTTTCTGTGTAAATCCCTTTACTACCAACCTAGCCTTATGTCTCATTTGTCCATTCTCACCTTCCTTTAACCTATAAAACCATTTGTTTATCAGTGCTCTTTTACTAGCTAGCAACTCAACCAAATCCCACGTTTGGTTCTCTTTCAAAGAATCAATCTCCTCATTCATGCCAAGCTCCCACTGTTTCCAGGTTTCTACCTACATTGCTTCATCAAAACTCTCTAGTTCTCTACTATCAGTGAGTAATAATTAGAATAATGAAGGGGAATATCGAATTGGAGGTTTACTTACCCTTTTTGACCTCCTCCTAGGTGTTTGAGACTCATCCACTGCTTGCTGTCCACCCAAATTCTCTATCAGTGACTGATCTCAGTCATCTCCAGGTCTGTACCTGACCAATGTCAGTTCCACCCAACCGACGTCAGTTCCTACCTGACTGACATCAGTTCCTACCTAACTGATGTCGGTTACTATCTGACCTATATGACCGATGTCAGTTTTTGCCTGACCGACGTCAGTGTCTTTATTTTTTTGGAAGTGATTTCATGCGAGCTCATTTTGGATCATAATCTCATCCAAATCTCCACTGCCCTGCTTAGAATTATTTAGCTTCTTAAGCTGATCACTGTACATCACCTTCTCATTAAAAACAACATCATGGCTTCTAATTATTTTTTTAATTCCTAGATTTCATAATTGGAATCCAAAATCTCCAGAGCCATAACCAATAAAAGTGCACCTCATAGACTTAGCATCCAGCTTCTTTCTATTTTCTTTATCAACGTGCACAAAAGCTTTAGAACCAAAAACTCTAAGAAATGAAATATCTACCTTTTTACCTGTCTAAGCCTCTTCTAGAATTCCACCATCCAGAGCAGTAGAGGGTCCTTTGTTAATTAGGTAAACTGCAGTGTTTACAACTTCTACCCAAAATTGTAAGGGCAATCCAACATGCAACCTCATACTCTGTACACGCTCCAAAATTGTTCTATTCATCCTTTCAATAATTCCATTTTGTTGAGGTGTCCTTGGAACCATCTTTTTCCTATGTATTCCATTCATAAAATAGTACTTATTAAACTTATAACTGTAGTACTCACCACCATTGTCAGATCTAAGACACTTCAATCTCAAACCTGTTTCATTCTCAACCAAAGCTTTCCATTTCATAAATGTGTCAAAAATATTAGATTTTTTCTTTATGCAATAAACCCATAACTTTCTTGTAGAATCATCAATGAAAGAAACATAGTACTGTGATCCTCCAATAGAAGCTACCTGAGCTAGTCCCCACACATCTATGTGAACAAGCTCTAACTTGTGCTTCTTCTTTGTTGACCCAGTTTTGAGAAATCTCACTCTCTTCTGTTTTCCAAAAATACAATGCTCACATAAATCTAGATCTATGCTTTTCAAATTTGAAAGCTTACCTTTTGACTTAAGAATCGTCATTCCCTTCTCACTCATGTGGCCAAGCCTCTGGTGCCACAACTTTGCATCTACATCTAAAGTAGATAATACAAAAGGAGAATAATCAATAATATAATTACATAAATAGAGAGTACCTACTCTCTTACCTCTAGATAATACAAGTGCACCCTTGGAAACCTTCCAAGATTTAGCTGTGAGAGTAACTGTGCAACCTTTATCCCCTAACTTTTCTGCAGAAATCAGATTCCTCTTCAGGATGGGTACATGCATGACATCTTTCAACACCCATGTGTTGCTATTCTGCATTTTCAGCTGCACTTTTCTTTTGCCAACAATTTTACAAGGCTCATCATCCCCTAAATAAACTATTACAAAATCTCCCTGGACATAATCATTCAAATATTCTCTATTTGGGGTAGCATGGAAAGAGGCACCAGAATCTAAAACCCAAGATTCTATTTTATTATCCAAAGAAAATATAAGAGCATCTTGTGCAACAATACCTACAACTTTTGCTTCTTCTTTACCTTCATGCTGATAGTCTTCTCTAACTTTCAACTAGTAGTCTTTCTTTGCATGCCCTTTCTTTCCACAATTCCAGTAGGTTATCTTTCTTTTTCCATTTCTTGTGATTCTCTTTTTGACTTAGACCTTGATCTCCCTTGCTTGTGCTTCTCTTTTTGCATTTCCCTGCTTTCAAAACTTAAAACATCACCTGATGTTTCCTCTGTGCTTTTCTTGTGAATTTATTCATTCAAGATTACACTAACAACATCATCTACTTTCAAGATATTTATAGTAGATGCAGTATTACTAACTGCCATTACCAAACTATGCCAACTTTCTAGTAAAGAGCATAATATTAAGAGAGCCATAATTTCATCATCAAACACTATTTTGACTGAATTTAACTGATTTACTATTGCATGGAAATCATTTAGATGAGTAGATATAGATCCACCTTCATGCATATGCAAATTAAATAATTGCTTAATAAGATATAACTTATTTGAAGCTGAGGGCTTTTCATATAAATTTGCTAAAGTATCCATTAACTCTACCATTGACTTTTCCTATGATAAGTTGGATATCACAAAAGATTCTAGGCTCAACCTTATGGATCCCAGAGCCTTTCTATCAAGAACATTCCATTCTTCATCTTGCATATCTGTGGGCTTGCTTAAAACCCCACCCAATGGTAAGTATAGAGCTTTTTGATATAGATAATCTTCTATCTGCATCCTCCATAATTGATAATTCTTGCCGTTAAACTTCTCCATTCTTAGTTTACTTTCTTCTCTCATTGTTATACTCCCACTCAAATAGAAACCCTTGTGAGTGACCTGTAATCAACACACACTAAACAAATCTAAAACCACCTATTAGTGAACCCAAGCTCTGATACCACTTGTCAATGGTATCACTTGGTGAACTAGCAACCTAGCTCTGATACCACTTGTCAGGATCTAACAAGAATAATTGATTACTTTTGTGCAAGCAACTAAACACAAAATTAATCATAAGTAATAAGTAACTAGAAATCAAGAATCAACAAAGAAAAAGAGATACAAGAAGCAATGAAAACTTGTATTAAACTCTTCTCAGAAGGAAATGTAATGAAGAAATCTCTCTTTCTTCCACACCTCTCAGATGTATAGATCTCTTTCCCTCAAGAGTTCTCTCTATCAATTACAAACACAATTCAGCTACTTGAATTGTATACAATTTCATGTCTACAAGCTATGAAGATCTATCCCTATTATATAGAATTAGGGATCATGAGCTATTCATTATCAACCATCAGATACACCTTCTAATCAAAGGTTCAAAATAGTCCTGCCAAAAATAGAAATATGAACTTACAACTAACAGCTAAACTAATCATGCAAACATTCTATTTATCCATGAAAATAGACTTTTTGGATGCACAAGTGACTGACGTCGGTCCCTATCAGTCTGCACATGACTGACGTTGGCTGATCCATAACTGACATCGACAGCCTCCAGTTGATCCCTAACCGATGTCGGTGACTATGTAATACAAAAACCTTTGCATTCGCTCATTGATGAAGCTTTTAGCTCCACACCTCAACATACCTCACCTCAAAAGGGATAATATAACTATATTTTCCATGAATGAAACCATATAGCATATAGAAGGAACATGTCTAGGCATATATAACATTGAAGCACATAGAACTAATGTGATCACATGAATGCTTAATATGCATGATAAATATAATGAAAATATATAAATATTAATATTATAATCTCAAAAAGAAAATAATAACACACTCAAGAGCACTTAAAATCAAGTCAAAATTAAATGGTCTAAGGAGACCATGAATAATGGGCATGTTCAAATGTCACACAATCAAAGGGACATGACTTAGTCAAATGTCTACAAAAGAAAGGATGACTTATTAAAATGTCCATACAACAAATAATGAAATATGAAAATGTATATGAAATCATACGTAAGCATAGGGACCATAAACAAAAGATAATATTCATATGCTCAAACAAGGAATATAATAGCAAGGTAAGACACTCAAAGAAGTGCATAAAGAAAATCATACACAAGCAATATAAACATGTCATAGTATCCTATGGATCAAATGTGTTAGGAAAAAAATGTCAAGTGTATAACATATAAATTACCCTATGTAAGATATAATCATGGATAAAGGCATGTGTAAGTATTATATATATATATATATATATATAACCTTAGACATGATAATGAAATGTGATCATTAAACCATATAACTTGTGTGTATCAAGATCAAAGAAGTAGATGCCCTTAATGCTAGCATGACATGAGTAGAGAGAAGGCCCAACATCTAAAATAAGAATAGATATGTATTCATGTATGCCTATAGCATACTAAAGTATAAGTGTGACACATATGTGTGTATGTAGAGGTAATTAAGTAAGCCATCCATCAACATGGAAGTAACACATACATGACAAGGAACTAATAAAACATGTAGGTGCCTAAATTATTTTTGAGTTTTTTGAATGTTCTTGATTTTTTATTATTTTTTAAATATTTGAAGAGACTCTTCTATGATCTCATCCTATAGATGGCCATAGGTATCTCTCCCACTTGGTACCTAACAACCTTAAGTTAGATCTTTTACATTATTTGTATCATGATTGGATAGGTTGAAAAGGTACATATCATGTTCCTCAAATTTTTAATGTGTAATAGAAGATGAAATTTTATTATTTATAATATACATTAATTTTTCTTTATGAGAAAAGGAAATACCTTGCTATGTCATGATCTGTAAAAAAAGTTGTGAATTATTTTAAAAATACTCCACATTATTCACATGATGAATTTGAATTTGACCCTTATAAGGTTGACTCAATGTTTTCAGCCAAGAGGGATGTCTAGTGTAACAAATATTTACATGCTCTTCATCTATTTTTATTTTTCCATTACCTAGATTCAGTTCTATGTTTTCTACAAGTGGATTTAGGTTATATGTACTAGGACTTGTAGATTAGAATAGTTTATGTGACAAGTGATCAAATGGATCAAATTTTAAGTTTTACATTTTTTCATATATCATATCATAAGTGGTATCATCATCATTGTCATATTAATCTAAAACATGGTCATCTTTATGTTTATTTATTGACCAATAAAGGAAACTTGAATGGTGGGTGGTCTTGTGGTTCTATTGGATCCTTTAGTGATGGTTCTTGGTCTTGATGTGTACCTATGTGTATCTAAGTATTTAATTATTTATTTGCATCTAGAGACAAAGTATCCATTGTAATTGACTCACCTATTTCATACATGTGTATGTGGTCAAGAGGGATGGATATTTAGATGGTACTACTATAGGGATGCCTTTAGTTTTGGAATGTATTATTTTGTAAAATTTGAAAGGTTAATCATCAATAGACATGGATAATAAGGTCCCCTCATGTATGAATTTTACACATCGATGAAGTGTAGATGGGATAGATTCCATTAAAGGTACCCAAGGTCTACCCAAAATTAAATTATAATATAAATATTGAGACATGAATTGAAAATTAGTTGAAATCATTTTTGATCCTAAGGTCACATCTAATGTAATTTGACCAATCAAAGGGATATGTGAATTGTCAAACCCTTATATGTGCATAACTATGTTTTGAATAATATTTGTGTTAATACCCACAATAGTTAAGAATTATATGCTACAAATTTCTAGGCCTAATCTAGTATCAATGAGTACCCTTTCGATACCTTTATTTTGCATTGTCACTTGTATGAACAAATGAAAATTTTAGTCAACAATATGTTTGGATGGTAATTCTATTAGATCAAAGGTGATGAGCTTGTTTTTATTTTTGAGATGTTTAATAATATCCAAAAAATAATAAGGTTCAATATCACTTTGATCTTGTGTCTCATGCAATGCCTCATATAGGATATCCTTATAGACATTAGATTACTTTAAGATCTCAATAATTTAAATTTTTGCATGCGTATTTCTCACTTGATCAAAAATGTCAAACCCTTATATTTTATTTCAAGGCTTAGGTTTAGGAGGCACATGTTGTATATTAACACATGGGTATAGGTTGAGCAATCCTATATTTTTAAATAGTAACAACATGGACCACATAATCTAATATAAGCCATGGAAGAATAATGGGTAGATGATGGTAGCTATGATTTGAATAAGACTTAGGTAGAACAAATGGTTGAGAAAATACATGTTTGCATCAAGAGACCAAATCTAAAACATTACAAAAGGAGTTTTGAAGAGAGATCAGGTGTTGTTTTCACTTTAAAACCCTCTCATTATTGGCACATATTTGATTAATAACTTTTAAAATGAAACTAATGTAGTAAACCATAAAAACTATAAGGTATTAGACCATAAAATAATAAATAGAGGTATCCATAGTGAACATTATTACAAAATTATATAAATTAGTGATGAGCTACATAAAATATAAGGAAACCCTAATTTTCATAGGGTTGGATGTTCAAACATTAGGTTCACCAAATGTTTAACTGTAAATTGGATAAGAGACTATCTTATATTGGTGGTATAATAAGGTTACTAATATATAAATGACAATGCAAAATGATGATAACTGGATTTACAATAGGCTAATTAAGTGCTAAACTCAGATATAAACATACACTAAATTTTTTATGCTGAGAATAGAACAAATATAAAAAGTAAAACTAAGTTATGTATGGAAATGACAAGGAAGTAATATAATAGATATTTATGATGCTAACACAATGATGGATGTATAAAAATAAATAAATAGGCTAGAATATAGTTCTATAATAGTTGTTAGATTTTAGGTCTAACACTTCTAGAGTTGTAGACACTAATGTCAGCGTGGGATAGTTACACCGATACTACTATCTGGGTTTGACATAAGTGTCTTATATAAAATAATTTATGGAAAAGGATGTGACCACATATATGCTTCTATGTTTTTATTCACCTTCACTCTGGTGCATTCAAATTTGGGCCATGGAATATCACTCCTCATGAAATTATAAAACCCTAGTTCTTCATACTCATAATGATCTTGGAAAAAAATGGGTTAGTGAGCACATGATGTTGAGATACCCTAAAGATCCCACAAATAGTGGGTACTACCTATATAGTCATACTTTTAAAAGGTCTTAAGAATTATGTATTTCTCCACTATGTGTTGGCTTGTGTGTAAATCATGTAATATGTGGAAATTAAGTACAATAGTGACATAGCTTTTAATTTGAAAAATCAAGCTCTTGGGATGCTTTTTTTAGCACTTTAGACCTATAGATGTGTTGTACCTATGATTTGTATAGAAATATTGAATATTTTTTCAATTGAATGCCTTGTGAATGCTCTTTGGTAAGAATTCTTGGTATTGTTCCCATGTTGGTAGGTTTGTAGGTGAAGAATGAATAAAGTTGATATAGTATTTATATCAATCCCTTTAGAGGAGTAACTCATATTAAAGAACTTAAGTTGACCATTAGGATATGTTTCATTTTAAAAATAAATTAATTTAGGGTACTAGACACTTACAACAAGTCAAGACACTAATGTTGATGCTAGTGTCTATCCTAGACATTAGTATCTAGGGAGTAGGAAAGTAGGTATAGGTTCAAAACTTGCAAAGATGGAATATGAGTACATTTTAAGAAATTTAGGAAATATATAAGGCCTAGGTCATCAACATAAGACTAGTCAAACTAATATATATAGGCCAAGGGGAATAATATAGAATAAATGTGAATCTTACAAAAGTGAGAAAGGTCCAAAATTGAGAGGAACAACTAAGGTTAGTTTTCCAAGTGTACAAGATTGAGGTGATATATAATCCATAAATATCATCTACATAGTCACCAATTTTACTTGAGTCATGGTGTGATGGATAATTCCCCAATACTCAAGCTATTAGATAATAATATATATGGAATTCAATTTCCAGTTACCTCATGGTATATCAAAAACTCATAGGTTTAGATTTTCAACCACATGAAGCCTTTGACCATTTGTTCTTATAGTGCACTAATAATTAGTTAGCCCTATAAATTAACTCTCAATGTACCCTAGAGACAGGATAGTGTGTCTACAAGATAATGTAATCTTTCATAGTTAGTGTATTTTTGGACGGTGTTCACTATTTAGACTAGGATCAATATATTTGAGAGTCTACAAAGCAAACACTCCTTGCCTAGTTATATGTATTAATAAACTTTATTATTCTATATGATTTTTTTTTTACTATCAATAATTTTTATATTTATCACATTTGTTATATTGTGGGTTAAAGAAATAAAATGGCTTCTAAACATGAAATGCCCAATGGCATTCATATTTTATATTTAATATTCTCTAGAAATGCTACAACTTATGTTTATGATAATGAATGAATTAATGATCACACATGTACATTTTATGATAATTTTTACATTAATGAAGAATATAATTATGTTAGATATGACCATGATTATTAAAATTAAGATGATTGGTATAATAGTTAATAATGTAGCAAAAAGGAAAGGGAGCACACTAACTTAAAAATTAAATAACCAATTTCCTCTATTACTTCTATGTATTCCTTTTTTTATAAAGTAAATAAAGAGAGCATACTAATAATGAATATCTCCTTTCTATTAATCTTTCACAAGGATCAAAATGTGAAAAATCAATAGTTAGTGCACCTTGTTTACTATTAAAATTTGCTATTGCATTACATTGCATTAATCAATATAATCTACAAAATCATAGTCCTTGCATAGAAATAGAAAATGATAAATTTGAAAATGATAATCCTTCCCTCTCTATAAGTTAGATTATGTAAACATATGATATATAAAACTCTCCTATAGACATGACTAATGACCTACAAGATTGTGATAAATTTTATCCTCCCTCGAGAGTTATAAATAATGTTATAACATCCATGATACTTATACCCATTCTTTTAAAATATTAAAGGATGTAAATGAACGTGATATACAAACAAAAAGTTATATTCATTTATATTTACAAAATAATGATCATATCATACTATGTGAAGATTCTCAAGATAGTCATCCGATATACATAGAATGTGAGTCTCATAATAATAATAACTATGATAACTCTTCCCTCTCTCTTAATTCAAATGAATCCAATCAAGAACAATGTGATGTTTTTACTTCCATAAAAATTACAAGTTATAATATAATAAATGAGTCTCAAGTTTATATATATATATTTTTAAATGCAATCGTGAGCCATGTAATGACATTTGTCATGATCCTATCATACCTATGTTTAAAATAGATGATGAATCACAACCCATGAGTGAGCCTTTATAAACCAATACTATCCATATTAGTCATATTTTATCCTTTATGCATGTTATTAGTGATCTCCAAAATCAAGTACTTGATCTCATTTTATAAACTTAGATCATTTTGTGTGAATATCAAACATAGTGTTATCTTAGGACAAACCCTTACATGAGCTATATATGAACATCCATATGTAATTTTTTTGTTATGACTAAAATACCCTTATTTGATGGTTGTGGATATCCTTATATTAATTTAACTTACTATACACTTTATTTTAGATAATGGGGAAATGTTGGACATATTATACTCAAAGATTTCCAAAAAAGACTCATAAGAGATGCTTCAGATTGGTTTTGTAGTTAACCTAGTGGCTCCTTACCTAACTTTAAAATGTAAGAAGATGATGCATTTTCATTAGATTATCACAAACACATGGTACCTAAATTCACATTGGAACATCTAAAAAGTTTGAAACAAGGTCATGATAACTTATTAAAGATTATATTTTACTATTCAAGAATACTTTGCATTCTCTAACTTATCAACCCTTAGATTTGGAAAAGAAATTTATGTTTAGTACTTAGATATATTATCTCCACTCAAAGAAATATCCATTCATAAAATTTATATTTATTTTGAGAAATTATATATGGATATGTTCAAATATGCATGTGATCTCAATTATGCAACACAAAATGCTATTTAGTCAGGACCATAGTCAAACAAGCAGGTAGTTATCAATAAGCAATTGAATTCAAATTTAACATCCAAAAGAAAGAATCCAATTAAATTCATTCATAAGATAAATGAGTCAATGGAAACAACTAAAATCAAGTAAAACTAATTTAAGGTACTCAATAAATTGAATGGAATAGTTTACAAAGCATCACCTAAATTAAATATATCTGCTTTCAGTAAGAAACAACCACTTTAGTTTGACAAACTCAAAGATTGACCACATGATATTATATACACATTTTTAGATAAAAAGTTAATCACTCTTCCTCTAAATTACTATCATCCTCCTCATCATCTTGAATATGTCAAAGGCAAGACATTTTTCACTTATCATGGTATAAACAAACATCACAATAATTATTGTTATGTATTACGTGAAAAGATATCACAACTTACAGATAAAGGGATCATCACATTTATAAAATTGGACAAAAAGTATAAAAATTACTCCTACATCATCCTTTATGAATACAAAGATATCTCAAAAAGAGCCAATGATCATTCAGTCTCTCATTAATGATACACATAAATCATATATTATTATATAAAATATTTAACAACATAATACATGTACAATTAAATTTATTCAAATTATGTGATATAATGATTAGGATTTGAAGTATACATAGGGTTCTGATGTGAGACATATTATTTTATTGATCACTTTGGGATATAAGATAATAAGCACATTATTGGTTTTAAGTCATACTATTCCATAGGGAATATAGTTTAAGGACAACTTTGTTTACAAAAAATGAATGCAAAAATGAATAAGGATAATACCAATTTATATTTTATTTTTGAAGGTGGTTTTTTAACATTCAAAATAAATATAAAAAACATGAAGGACACCATGGTACATGATAATAATATACATAGAATTAAAAAACTTGGATACAAAATCAAAATCATCAAAATTCATATCAAAGATATAAACATGTAATGCATACTTCAAAGATATGAAAATAGTAGTATCAAATACAAGTACCATAGGTAACTAATATAGGTGAAAATATCTCTATAAATACAAATCCATAGGGAAATATTGTTTTGGGATAACTTTAGTTACAAAAAATGAATTTAATAATGAATAAGGATAATACCAATTTATATTTTGATTTTGAATGTGATTTTTTAATGTTTAAAATAAATATAACAAACATGAGGGACACCACGATCCATGACAATTATACATATAGAATTACAAAAACTTGAATATAAAATCAAAAGCATCAAAATTCATATCAAAGGTATAAAGATGTAATGCATACATTAAAGATATTAAAATAGTAGTATCAAATATAAGCACCATAGGTAACTAATATAGGTAAAAATATCTCTAAGAATATAATTCCATAGATAAAATATTATAAGGAAGATATAAATAATAATTAGTATGGTGTACAATTTTTATTCCAATCAAGATGGTTAGCTCATTATATATTTTGCAACTAAATAAATTACATGCATGCATTGAAAATTAAATTTAACACATTTCAATTAGAAGAGCATTATCAAACATATCAATATACTAAGTATTAGTGCCATCACACAAACTCAATTATCCATTACAATAATTCTCAAGAACATATACAATATAAAATTACACATAATTACAAATCATAAATGAAACTATTAGTGTATCTCTCTCTCTCTCTCTCTATGTATATATATATATATATATATATATATATATATATATAATGTTTTCACATAATAAAAATATTACATATATAAATTCACTCAATAATGTGATCATCACCCTATGCATATCCACCTCATTTTAATAATAAAGGGCCATGAGAATATGAGGCTCTAATATCAACTATTCATGATTGTGAGTGAGATTGAATCCTCCTCTCACAATACTCATAAAAATCCACTCATGCCTATAGGGTTGCAAGCTCATACTATACTTTTACATACTCATGAAACAAATTTTGACCTAGATTTGTTGATGGAGTAGGAGGGGGCATTTGATGTCTTGTAAGTTCCACCATTAGTTGGTCACACTTAATAACATATCTCTCTCTACTATCATGTCATTGTGATTGCTTGACACTAAAACATAGGATACAATAGATATCATTTCTTGATAAAAAAGGAGAGCATGCTCACCCAAAATATTATTCATATGCTCCAAAATATCACCATGAATCACATTGCCAAACATGTGTTGTGTCAACACCTAGAGATATGTCTCTATGATGGTCATCCAATACTCATAATCCCTTAAAAAATAAGTAATACATGATATAAATATCAAAGTTATAAATAATTAAAATTATGAAAAAATCATCAATACACATACATACTCACATAGGTGCTTGAGGACAAGTTGATATTGTACTACCTTAATCTCCTCCACTCTATGACTCAGGGGTATCCTCTACTACAACTAGAGATCAAATAGATAACCTATGAGGTGACCACCATCAAATATAGGTTGGTATATAATAAATGTCATCTACATACAATATGTATATCATAGGATACACATCTACTAATGGAATGGGATCCAATTCCACAACACTAAGTCAGTCCATAAATCCCTCCTGTAGTGGAACACTCATAAATTATCTCCACACATAAGGTGTTAGGGGCACATCCTAATGAATACCAGATTATCACATGACATGCTCAAAATAGAAACACTCATAAAGCTTTGACCATTAGTTTTCTAGCCAACAACTCACTTGAATATTCATGAGTTTCACCCCATCCTCTAGCTACCCTATAAAACCCAAGTATGGCTACCACACAATATCACCAATAGATAGTCAATCTAATATCTACTGTCACTCCATCATACCACTATTCACAATGTGGGATGTAATCACCCACCTCTCTATTTAAATCTATGGATGATCCCATCTAGCATTGGGTAGATTCAAGATAATGGGGGACAAAAGGAGGGGCTTAAAGAGACACTTTTTACTAAAAATAACAATAGTTGAACTTGGAGAGACTTTTAGAGACATTTGGAAAAATAATTTAAAAATAACGTAATAATATGAATTATGGAATTTTGAATGTAATTTATAAATATATATAATTTTTTAATACCCAAATTATAAAATGTGTGAAATTGATGAATTTATGACAATGGCTTGACACTTTTTGGTGAAAAGATAAGAAGACTTCATGTGTATAAACACACTTTTTTTGAGTAAACTAATGAGTTATTGTATAGAATTTCATATATGTATATATAAATGTCAAAGATTAATCAAGATATTTTTTTTATAAATTTTTCATCGTATACATTGTACTTTACATATCTATGAGATCATGTAGGAATGTATGGTGTCTTCCCTACATAAAATGTAAAGAGAGTTAATCCCAAGACCTTTCCATCAAATACCTAAGGGACAATGTTTTTTCCAAATAATGTATAGATGGAATATGTAACACTTATGGCGGTTTGTCATATTTGACCAACTATATACATAAAGAAATTTCACATGAATTTGGAAAGCAATTAGTTGATTTTAAGAAGTACAAATCTATAATGTACGTAATAAAAGATGGAAAAGAGTCATAAAGTTGTGAGTTGGTTATGATCCAAGCATCTATATCTGATTTAATGTTTAAATTAAAGAAGAATATTATCTACCAATATGCAAGACACACACAAGATAAAATGGTTACATAATCAAATCAAATTCTTCAAGGATAAATTCCCATTTGGGACCATTATTTTGGTTGTGTAATTTATTGAGAAATACACACTATAACCACAAATGAGGTTCAATCCTAATACTATAATTAAATTCAAGTTGGAATTTTTGTGCTTATTACATTCATACATGTACCTAATAGTACAAAGGACAACATAAATATTTTAAGGGAGTACCAATTCTATATGAGAAATGATAGATCACATTATCTATAGTTTATCTAAGGTTATTTTGATATATTTTTTATAAATATGAATGAAAGATAAATTATGTTCAATACACACTACATTTTTTAATATAATTATGTAGGATAATTTATGAATTCTTGAATTTTTTACTTGTTAAGAATAATGGGATTAAACATTTTTGGAGTTTGAGGCTACATGGAAAAGGAGAACATGATGGTGAAGGTGCATGCATACAAATATCCCCTTAAAAAGGGTTGGGAAAGCATAAGTATGGAGCTAATTTGATCGATGCTACAAGTATTGTGACTTGGTGTATTTTTTCTCATGGATCAGATAGATATTGTCATGTGTAATGATTTTTTTTGGTTAATAAAGGAAGAAAATAATACAATGTATGAATATTGTAGTACAATACCTGGATTGATTATTTCCCACTCCATTCAAATCTCAAATTATAGTTCATAGATTATTTATACTAGAGATATGACATGATTTTTTTTAGGTTATATGGAATTTAATTGGAATGAATGTGAGTTAAAATAATGGGTTGATAAATGGTAATGTAGACCTATAATGCATATAGATACTAGTAATTCATTCCAACCACTAAGGGATCATGAAATTGCATGATCGATTGACTTTAACCACATCTTAGATTTTGTGCAACCAAGTATAATTTATTTATAATTTAAAAGTAGCCTTAGTTATATTAGTGATATCTTACTTTTTTCCTACATGTCCTTAAAAATTGGTTATACTTTAAATGTAGGGAAATTTTTTATACTAATTACACCTGAGGAAAATGATGAGGGAACAAATTAATACTTGTCTCATTGTGTAGAGACAAAAAAGAATTTAACCATAACTATCATGGATGGAGAAGACCTAGTTTATCCTACTAGATCTATGGTGATTAAAAAAACTTGGATTCATAGATACTTTCATAAGAAATAAAACAATGGATATTTTAGGACTTTAAAACACATAAGGTGGTGCTTCATTATTCAAATCTAGTTATCGGTACAAATATTCAAATGATAAAATATCATGGAAAGCCTCACAATAAAAGTTTGTAGAAAGTTCATAAATCCTAGGATGAAGTGATTCTTGAAACACATACCCTATCCTAAATGTATGTTGGATTGACTTACTAAGGTTAATATTCATTATGTCTAGAATTTCAAATTATTTTACCATTTTGTTAATTTATATTTGAGTTTTTAATAATAATTTTAATGTAGGTTAGTGGTACCAAATGAGCTTCCACCTTCATGTTCTTGGTGCTATGAGTAGAGAAGATTATCTTCTTGAAACAAAAAGAAGCATATAAAATAATACATGTTGAGTAGATACTTTTATTCCTCATGTCGAGTGGTATATAATAATTTATGGGGATTAAAGGAATTACTCATACAATTAGAGGAGGTGGAAGTTTATCTCTATGCATCAATATGTGTTGACAAAGATGGTTCATCGATTGGGCTAGCTAGTCAAAAGATATGTGATCCAATGACCAAATTTTAGTATCTTAAGAGAAATTTAACCATGATATTTTTTTTAATGTATAGATAATCCAAAGTGACATGGAATATTATATGAGTGCTTAGATTAATCATACATGTAAATATAGGTACTGATTACTAGTCTTTACCCCTCATAATTTTCTTACAGTGCATGATAGAAGTTTAGTCCATTTACCCACTCAGGGATGAGAAGATTCTCTTAAGAGTTGAATCCAAATGATTAAAACTTTTAAATTAAAGACCTATAATAGAGTATAAAGTGACCACTATATAATTTATACACCCATCCAAATGCATCTATGAAGATGGTCATCAAATGAGCTAGTGAGTCAAAAGATACGTGAGCCACTAACCAACTTTTGGTTTATTTTAAAAGATATTTGGCCATGAGATAAAAATAATTGAAATGTATCTATCATATTTAATATAAAAAAGTAATTTTTGGGGTAACTAGAGGTACTGATGGCTCATTTTTACATCTCACAGTTATCATGTATCACATGGTGGAAGTTCGATCCATTTTCTCACTCAGGGACAAGAAGCTTCTCTTTAGGGATGCCTATAAATGACTATAAATTTAAAACCTAGGGACTAATAGATAATGGAGGGTGAACATTATAGAATTTATATATCCATCTAAACACATCTGTGAATATGGTTTGTCGATTGGGCTAGTGAGTCAAAAGATACATGACCCACTGACCAACTTTTGGTCTCTTAAGAGACATTTGTATATGAGAGAAAACTAGTTGCCACATCTCACTTATCCTAAGTGGCATAAAATTATTATGGAGTATTAGAGGAATTTTACATGCAATTATAGGTAGTAAAAATCATCTTGAACCCTTAGGGTTCTTGTATAATGTGTGGTAAAAGTTTGGTCCATTTTACCACTCAAGGACAAGAAGCTTCTCTTTAGGGATGACTCCAAACATCTATAAAGTTAAACGTTAAGGATTGAAAAAGAGTGAAGGGTGACCATTATAGAATTTATATACCCATCTAAACATGTTTTCAAAGATGGTTTATCTGTTGGGCTAGTGATTCAAAAGATACATGACCTAATGACCAATTTTTGGTCTCTTAAGAGACATTTGGAAATGAGAGAAAATTAGTTTCCATATCTCAATTATCTTGAGTGGAATGGAATAATTTATGGAGTCTTATAGGAATTATATATGTAATTTTAGGCATTGATAACTAATATCTAACCCTCATGGTTCTCCTACAATGTGTGGTAAAAGTTTTGTCCATTTTGCCACTCAGGGATAAGAAACTTCTCTCAAGGATGCCTCTAAATGAATAAAACTTTAAATATTGGGGCCATATGTATTTGATAAGATATTTTATTGATTGGGATAGTGAGTCACAAGATATGCCTCTTACTGATCAAATTTTAGTCTCTTAAGAAACAGTTGGATACTAGAGAAAATGTGCCATTATTTCTTGTACCTCCTTAGCCAAGGAGCATAATATAGGGGTGCTCAAAGGACTTGATCATTTAATTTTAGGTACCAATGGCTCATCTCTACCCATCATAGATTTCATGTAATTTGTGGTGGAAGTTTAGTCTATTTTCACACTTAGGAATGATAAGCTTCTCTTAAGGGATTTATTTGGACTACAAATTTTAGTCCTAAGGATTGATTAAGAGTGGAAGTTGCATATTTCAACATTTTTACATCCATATAGACATGTATGTATAGATGGTTTATCGATTGGGATAGTGATTCAAAATATATGCCTCCCACTTACCAAATTTTGGTCTCTTAAGAGACATTTGGCCATGAGAGAAAACATGTCACTATGTCTCACTCATCTTGAGCCATGGAGAATCATATAGGGGGTCTCAAAGGACTTGACCATGTAACTATAATTGATGATGTATTGTCTCTATCCCTCATGATTCTCATACAATGTGTGGTATAAGTTTTCTCTATTTTCCCACTTAGGGACATGAATCTTCTCTTTAGGGATTCATCTAACCAATTATAAATTTTAGTTTTGATGTATGATGAAGAGTGGAGGGTGGCCATTATAAAATTTATACACCTATATGGATGCATCCACATATATGGTTCATTTATTTAGATAGCGAGTCATAAGATACATCTCCTACTAAACAAATTTTGGTTTCTTAAGAGACATTTGGATACTAAATAAAATGTGTCACTATTTCTTGCTCATCTTGACCTAGGGATAATCATTTGGGGGGTGATTAAATGACTTGACCAAAAAATTTAGGCACTGATAGATCATTTATAACCATCATATATCTCCTATAATGCCAAAAAAAATTTTGATTCATTTTCTCACTTAGGGACAAGAAACTTCTCTTAAGGAATTTATCTGGCTAACTATGAATTTAGTTTTAGGGCCCAACAAAGAGCAAAGGGTGGACACTCCATAATTCATACACCCATAATAATGCATCCAAGTAGATAATTCATATATTGGGTTATAAAGACACAAGATATGCCTTCAAATAACTAAATTTTGGTCTCTTAAGAGACATTTGACTACTATAAAGAACATGTTACGACTTCTTGCTCATCCTAAGTTGGGGAGAATCATATAGGGAGTGATCAAAATAATTTACCATGTAATTTTAGGCATTTATGGATAATATTTATCCCTTATAAATTCATGAAATAAGTTTTTTATATTTTACCTCTTAGGGATGAGAAGCTTCTCTTAAGGGATTCATCTAGCCGACTTCAATTTTTAGTCTTGAGGCCTGACAAAGAGTGAAGGATGGCTATTACAACATTTATATGTCTATATAGATGTTTCTACATAGATGGTTTGTTGATTGGCATAGAGAATCATAAGAGACACCTCCCACTAAATAAATTTTGGTTTCTTAAGATATATTTGGTCATGAGAGAAAACATGTGATTATGTATCATTCATCCTGAGCTAGGGAGAATCATCTAGGGCATGATTATATGACTTTACCATGAAATTGTAAGCACTGAAAACTCATATATAATACTCATAGTTATCCTAAAATGCACGATAGAAGTTTGCTCTATTTTTTCACTCATGGATGAGAAGGTTCTATTAAGGGATTCATCTAAAAAATTGTAACTTTTGATTTTGGGGACCAACAAAGAGTATAGGGTGGATATTCCAATGTTTATACATTTATCTAGATGTGTTTGTGTAGATGTATCATTTATTAGACTATTGAGTCACAAGATACACCTCCCAAAAACCATTTTTTTCTCTTAAGAGACCTTTAGTCATGAGATTAAATATGTCATCATGTCTCATTCATCTTAAACTAGGGCGAATAATCTAGGGGTGCTTAGAGGAATCAACCGTATAAATCTAGGCACTAATAAATCATCTCTATCTCTCATGGTTCTCTTGTAATGTGTGGTGGAAGTTTATTTCATTTTCCCACTAAAGGATGAGAATCTTCTCTTAAGGGATTCATCTAGCCAACTATAAAATTTTAGTCCCAATGTTGGATGAAGAATATAGGGTAGCCATTCCAACATTTATATACCCATATGGATGTATCTACATAGATGGTTCATTGATTGGGCTAGTGAGTTATAAGACATGCCTTTCATTGACCAAATTTTGGTCTCTTAAGAGACATTTGGTTTCTATAGAAAATATTCCGTTATTTATCACTCATCTTGGGCTAGTGATAATCATCTAAGGGGTGATTAAAGGAATAAACTATGTAATTTTAGGTGATTTTATCTCATATCCCCATATGGATCTCCTATAATGCAAGATAAAAGTTTGCTATGTTCTATCTCTTAGGGATGATAAACTTATCTTAAGAATTTCATTCAACCAATTGTAAATTTTAGTCTCAGGGTTTGATAAAGAGTGGAGGGTGGCTATTATAATGTTTATACATCCATATAGATGTGTCCACATAGATGGTTCATTGATTGGGTTATTTATTCACAATATATTCTTCCCATTGACCAAATTTTGGTCTCTTAAGAGAAATTTGGCTATGAGATAAAATGTATCATTGTGTCTCTTTCATCTCAAGCTACGGAGAATCATCTAGGGGTGATTAAAGGACTTGCTTGTGAAACTATAGGCACTGACATCTCATCTCTACTCTTCATGGTGTAGATTAGGAATCCAAGATATATTATTCAATTATTAGTGAAATGATGAAAATAACTTGAAGACATAAATTATTAAGCCTACTCCTTAGGTTGAGCTATGTGATTAACAAACAAAAAATGCATATTGGAAAGATATAAATAACACTTTTATCTCCATTGAAGATATGCTTAAAAATTAGTCCAAAATGGTTGATCTCAGCTTGTAGATGTATATGTTTTCGTTGATGCTTGAATATTTATAGGTGAAGCACATCTTTTCTATACATTGATTTGGATTTATCTTGGTTTTGGAATATTAATGGGTTGAATGATGGCCTTAAGATTTTCTATAGCTTCACTACCTTATTTGACCATTGTGAAAGAGTGTGTAAACCCTTTCATTTATAGATTTGGCAAATTATTATGGACCATCCATCTTGAGATGAAGGGTCCAAAGTTAGTCCTCCATTATCATAAATGAGAAAGATGGAGTGTGGAAGAAAAGGGGTAGAGTATGTCATAGAAATGTAAAAGATTCAAATCATGACCCCTTTGTGTGTATAAGAGGGGTGTAAGAGGAAGAGTGTGTAAGATATTGTAAGATCTCTTACTTGTACACATGGTATGATGATGTCACCTTGAAATAGGCAATATTATAATTTGAAATTTAAAAGATAGATATTTCTAAATCCATAGAATTTTTGATTATAGAAATAATTAGACTTGATTAAGTGGAATTAATCAAAAAAGTATAGGAATAGTTATTTTGGTAAGGTTGATAGTGTTAATATAAGATAAAATTAGAATTGACACAAAGTGTCCAATTTTAAGTGTCTACACTTTCCCCTTATTTGATAAGGAATTGTGAGACACTAGGGACAATAATGTCTTCTCAAAGAAACAAAAATTCATTAAGAATAAACTTTATGATGATTGAAGAATGATGTGTTTCACATTTTTTTGAAGCTTGTTCAATTTATAGAAAACAAGTTCACAAGGAAGCCCCAAAAAATGTTTGGGAATGCCCTTGATGCCCCTTAAAGGAGTGGCATAAAAATAAGACTGATGGGTAAGCCCTTGAAAAGAAGAAAGTGGACAAGAATAAAAGTGAAATTAACCCATGGATAAGATTAAGCCATTTGAGTTGATTCTTGCATGATTTGATTTCCAATGGTTGATAATAATATAATAAAATTGGCCCCAAGGTAGGGGAAATAGGAAGGATACATACAAAAAAAAGTTGCACACTTTGAATTACCCCAAATATGGCAAAAACTATGGGATTGGAATTAGAAGGAAGATTAAATGAGGGAATTGGCCCCAAAAAGGGCTATCTTGGTTGATCAAAATAATGTGCCCCAATAAGGTGGATTATTTTTGAATCAAGGAGTTTCCCTAGTAGGGAGAATTTGATCATTAATTGGTCTAAAATGGTTGGCCCCAATAGGGAAGGTTGATTAATTGGAAAGAAGAACTCAAGGATGTAACTTATTACATATATTAATGATGAGTGGGTACAAACATAGGTACAATGGTATAATGACTTATCAAAGAATGAATAAGCCAAAAAACCAAGGCACATGAGAATGCTCAATGGTAATTAAAGAGATGAATAATAATGATGAAATAATAGTGTGGTACCCCAAAATTATGGTATTGGTTGACCATAATAATGTACCCTAGTAGGGAAAATTTAATCACTGATTAGTCTTAATGGTTTTCCTCAATAGGTAAGATTTTCATTTTGAAATGATGATTATACCTTGATTGAAATGGTTTAGGGATGGTAAACAAGGAGAGATCTTGATTTAACATTGATAGTTAAAATTCAAACTTCTTGATTTTTTATATAACACAAAATAATATGGATCATGATATAAAAAAACATGACAACTAAGCTATAATGTTCATAAGGACCGACCCCCAATCCAATAGACAGATGAAAATAATGCACCAATTATAAAAACCATGATTTCAATTCTATTATATGATAATGGATGGACTCAAGTACAATTAAATGATAGGAAACACCATGATGATGACCCTACCAACATAATAGACTGAGTTGAGATGACAAAAAAGGGAAACAAATAAACAATGCAAAGAAATAAACAAACACAAACTAAAAGAAAGGCAACATAAAGCATCAATTTGCTCAAAAGAACACACAAAAAACAATCAAATATAATCCTATTAGGTAAACAAAAAAATAAAAATGAATAAACTTATTAGTCAACCATTTGTGCATGTGTGATCATAAGGCATTATTCTTGGGTGAGGTAATATTCCAATTTGGAATTTAGAAAATGGAAATTTCCAAATCCATGGATTTTTCTATTAGGATTAAATTAGGTTAATTAACTAGATAATTAATTAAGAAATAGAGAAAAAGTGATTTTGGTGAGGTTGAAAGTGTTAATAGAAGATATAATTATAATTGACACAAAGTATCTATAATTTTCCCTTGTTTGAGAAGGCATTGCAAGACAATAGGTACAATTTTTATTTTCAAATAAATAAAAAGTCATTAATAAGAAACTTGATAATGCTTTAAGAATTATGTGTTCACATTTTATTGAATATTACTCAATTTAATAAAAATGAGTCCAAAATGAATCCCCAAATAATTTTTATATGACCCATAATGCCCCCTTGAGGGAGTGGCCAAAAAATAAGATTGATGGATAGGCACTAAAAAAGATGAAAATGGACAAGAAAAAAGTGAAATAAACCCATGGATGAGATTAACCCACTTAAGTCAATGCTTTCACACATTTATTTTAAAATATTTTAAGGAAAATAGAATTAAATTAACCCCAATATGGGAGGAGTGGGAAGGATGCATCCCAAAATAAGTAACACACTTTAACTTACCCTAAACAAGGTGAAAACTACAGGCTTAAAGTTACAAGAAAGAGTAAATGATGGAATTAACCCTGAAAATGGAGGTCTTGGTTGATCATAATAATGTGCCCCAAAAGGGTGGATTTTATCATTAACTCAATGAGTTACCCCATTAGGGAAAATTTGATTGTTAATCAATCTAAAATGGTTGGCCCCAGTAAGGTAGGTTGATTTATTGGAAAACATAACTCAAGGATGTAACCTATTACATAGATTAATGATGAGTAGGAAAAAATATAGGTGCAATGGTATAATGACTAATAAAATATTGGAGAAGCCATAAAAAACTAGGCACATGAGAATGCTCAATGGTAATGAAATAGAGAAGAATAATGATTGAACAATGATGAGGTAACGGTGTGGAACCAAAAATGGTAGCATTAGTTGATCACAATAATATGATCCAATAGGGAAAAATTGATCACAGATGTAAGTATCTACTCTAGTAGGGAAAATTTGATCATTGATTGGTCTCAGTAGTTTTTCCTAGTAGGGTAGATTTTCATTTTGAAATGAAGAATAGGTCTTGAATTAATTGGTTGGGGGATAGTAGATAAGGAGAGTTCTTAATTCAACATCATCGATTATACTTATAACATATTGAATTTTGATATAGAACAAAATGGTATGCATCATGATATAAAAAACCATGATAACTAGGCCATAATATTCATAGAGACCAACCCTTGATCTAATAGACAGTTGAAATCAATACACCAATGATAAAAACCATGATGACAATGTTGTTAAAAGCTAATGGATGGACTCAAATATAACTACATGATAGGAAACACCATGATGATGAACCTACCAACAAAATGGATTGAGTGAAGGTGACAACAAAAAGGGAAAAAAATAAATAATTCAAAGAAACAAACAAACACAAATTGAAAGAAAATCAATAGAAAGCATTTAGTCACTTAAATAAATGCACCAAGAATAATCAAATATAAGCTAGGTTAGGTAAAAACACAAATAAACATGAATAAACTTGTTAGTCAACCATTTGTGCATGTGTGATCATAAGGCATTACTCTTGGGTGAGTAATATTCCAATTTGGAATTTAGAAAATAGATAATTTCCAAATCCATGGAATTTTCTATTAGGAGTAGATTAGGTTAATTAACTAGGAAATTAAATAACCATTTGAGGAAAAGTTATTTTTGTAAGGTTTAAAGTGTTAATAGAAGACATAATTATAATTGACACAAAGTTTCCAATTTTAAGTGTCTACATTTTGCCCCTATTTGAGAAGGCATTGTGAGACACTAGACATAGTAATGTCTTTTCAAAGAAATAAAAAGTCATTAAGAAGAAACTTGATAATGATTGAATAATGTTGTGTTCACTTTTATTGAATATCACTTTAAAATAGGCTAGAATATTTATCAAATAGGTCTCAATATACCTTCCACTTCCATAATAAGGTAAAAATAGGAAGAATAATGGTCACAATAAGATGGGATGCACTAAATAGGCTTGAATGGTTAAAAATGTCTTGAATGGCACAAAATGGTCTATAATGTGCATAAGGCTTCCCCCAAGTGTCAAGGTACTTGAAAACAACAAATTATTTCTCTTTTTATATTTTTAATTGATTTTTCTAATTTCTTTAGATTTTACTAGCATTTTAACTCAATGTAGGATTATGAGATGTGCAATGTGGATCCTTTGTTGTCTAACTAATACCTACTCGAAATGGTAGTTCTATCAAAATCTTGATACTAATGTGAAAGATATTACCACTATCATAATTTTAATTGGTTATTGATTCTGATTCCTCTAAACCTTTAGACATGATGTCTTTGTAGTCTCTTTGAAAAAGAGTGTTGCCAAGAAGGGTAAAGAAAGATAGGCATATGATAAATGGTCTAATTGGATAATGTAAAATAGGTCTTAAATGGATAATAAGATTAGAATGGAATGTATAATGGTTGGTGGAAAAATGAAAATTGGGATTTTTAGTCACACACATTGTTGCTAATTCTAGATTCAACTTGATTTTAATTATGGTGGGGCCAATATTGACTTTAATAATGTCTTCATCAAGTAATGAGGAACAAATTGGCTCAGTTATTGGTGCCTCAAAGAGGTTTTTACCAACATAGTCTTCTTGATTATTATGACTTGGATTGTATAATAATGCCTTGAATAAGGTTTCACTAAGGGATGTTGATAATTCATTTTGATTGTCCCTTAGCACCTTAAGTAAGGTTTCAATAAAGGAGTCTAGTTTTTTAAACTTGATTATCATCTAGCACCTTAAATAAAGTTTAACTAAAATGTGTTGAGTTTAGAATTTGATTGTCCCCTAATGGCTCAAACAAGGTTTCACTAGGATATTATTCTTCTACTTTGATATTGTCTAGTTTTTAAAAAAAATTTGCCATTGAAATTTTACCATGGAATAAGTTCAATAATATGTGATTTTATCAGTCTCAATAAACATTTGTGGGAGGTAGAATGCTAATATAATGGATAGGTTGGTTAATGTTAAAGGCATGTGTTATGGCAATGGAATGAGAAAATGTCAATGGAATGTGAAAATGTATCACAATCCTCATAGAGGCTACTAAGATAACTTGCATCGATGTCAAAGGAAGCTTCTTCAAAAATTATGGAAGGATCATAAATGTTTTCAATCAGATATGACAAAAACATGAAACTAATGTTGCAAAATTCATTAATATTTTCTAGTTCTAAAAATAATTCTAAATCAAAAGGATTTGATTCCAATGTTAAGACTGATGTTAGTTCTCTTATGATGCTAGATCTGATATTGGTTCTAGAATGTAACCCAATTATGATATTGATTCTAAAATAGACCCTCATTTTGATATTGAAGTATCTATAAAGGGGGCCTGATGAATTATCTTATCCATAAGTACCTTGTTTACCTTTATATTAGAAATGAAGGCTTTAGGATGAATAAATATCCATAAATGGGGAATTTTTGGCATTAGTTGAATAGTGGGCTTTTCAAAGATGGGAAATTCAACAAAAATGTTGATAATAGTTTGAATATATTGATCTTGCTTTAGAAGTGGATGTATATGATCATATTTGGGAAGGGGATCATGACATATCCTGATTGAATAGTTATCAAACTTGGTAACACTTGGATTATCAATATATAAAGGTCCTTGGATAGGTAGTGTTATATTAGGTCTGGACCATTGGATTTGTTATGGTGTCTCTTTAGGAGCTCTGATAAAATAGCATAATCCTCTACTGGAAATATAACTAGAAGTTTAACACCAAGATCTAAAACTTTGAGAATAGTTTTATATTTATTATCAAATAGTTATCGATCAAATTGTTCTTATTCATAGTCTATACTAGATGACATATTTGGGAGGCATTGTTGATGTAATATAGCCATTTAGATTTGTTGTGGATGTAATATTTAATTGGTTTTGGATTAATACCCAAACTATTAAAAGTAGAGTCAAAATATTCTAGTTGTTGACTAAGTTGAGTGATTTGATTTATTGATTTTTGATGTAGGATTAGTCATGATAGAGCAGGTTTAGGATTGCAAGACTCCATGAATCAAATTAAACTTGGAATAATGTCCCCAAGAAAGGATAAATTCAAGGAGAATTAGATGGAGGAAATTGGCCCAAAATAGGGTGGTCTTGCCATTGATTGGAACTAGTTGAAAAGGTCTTGATTGGATTGGCCCCAAAAAGGGCAAATTGGCATAGATTGGAATCAACTAAAAAGGTCTTGATTGGATTGGCCCCCAAAAGGGTGAATTAGTACAAATTGGAATGGGCCCAAGGATGGCAATGTTAGCATAGATTGGAATTAGTTTGGCCCAAAAAAAGGTAGTATTAGCATATATTAGACTTGGTCTAAATGGTATTGTTTAAATTTACCCCAAAAAGGGTGGTATTGGTATAGAATGGAATATATTTCCCAAAATAGGGTAGATTGACATATATTAGAATGGGGCCCAAATGATGCAAAGGGTTAACAAAAAATCTCTCTCTTTAATTTTATCCTTGTTTTTCTTCCTTGGTAATGGCTTGCCCCTTCTTTGCTTGTGGTTCTCTTGTTCAGCTTCATGTAAGGTTTTGAGGTTTACCTAGTTGTCTTGTGGTTCTTGATTATTTAAACATGCTTATTAGGGTATTTTAGAACTCTCACTCCACTTACCAACCACTCAACTCTTCTTAGCTTCCTTTATACAAGTTATACCCATAAAATTCATAGGCCTTATAGCCTTTTTTGGAGAAATTCCTTTAGTACAACTCTATACAACTAAAATTTGAGAAAACAAAAATTGTTTCACATACCCTCTATCCTCTCTAGGATTTAAACAAAGTTTCATGCTCTAAGCCTTCTATTAGACCCATTTTATACACCTCCTTTGTTCTTTGTTTAGGTCTTTTAGGCCTTTGGAACCCTATTTCACTCACAGTCCCCTCTAGAAGTATGAAATATTATATAATCACCCTATAAAACCCAAAATCTATTCACCTACACTGGTGTCTAGCTAATAACCAAATTTGGAAGAATTCTATTGATGGAATAATGTGTTATAAGCATTCTCATTTTAAAACCCTAGAATAGGGTTAAAAGGGGTCTATCATGATGCAAGAGACAAATATTTTAAGTTTCAACTTTTTAATCAACTTTCACATGAAACTAATCACTAAATAATGTCTGTTGACCTCCCTCACACCCTTTTCAACACATGATATCTACCTCTCACACCTATGTACATGTATTTTATCATGTTCTTAGATAAATAAACTACATAGAATGTACCATTACAACCTATAGGTTATAGAGAGCAAAAAATTTGTGGTTTCAAGAATTATCAATGGTTTCTTAGCCTTGTGAAAGGCCCTTAGGCCTGGTTCTAATGTTAAACAACTATTCAAAGCATTAATTCTTCATCAAGGATCCTCTACTCCACAATTTTATTACTTTATTAGAAGTAGCTACTAAGAGGGGGGGGGTAAATCAGTAGAAAAAAAATTCTTTCAATTTCAAACCACTTAACATTCATTTATTAGCATTCATAAATCATCACAACAAAGCATGAGAAACTAGACTAACATTAATGCAAAGAGATCACATATAAAGCAAGTATGAACACAACCATGACACATCATATATGTGGGAAACACTCATGGAGGATAAAACCCAATGAACCCTACAAGATGGAATAAATTCCTATAAAGACAATATTCAAGATTTAGACTAGCACTAATTAATCAAGGAACACCCACACTTGAATTTAGTCAAGCACCCATTTGACCTTTATCTTACTGCAACTAGCAAGAAGGATACAACCCTTGGAAACCAAGCACCAACTTAGGTACCTAATATTTTATCTCCATCTTTGATATAATTTTTTCTACACTATGTTATGTAATTATCTTGATTTCACTCTTCTTCACCCTTTAATCTCTCTCATACAGCCTCTAGGGCTTACTAACTCAACTAGCCTCTTCAAGGCCTATTAGGTCTAATGACCTATGTGTCCACCTTCATCACCTTGATTGGATAAGAATTATTGATATTATTCACCATTTTATGGTCCTTGATGATGTGTACCTTCTATTTTAAAGGATATCTCCTTAGTTTGACTATACTCATACTCAACTAGCATAAATAGGCCAATTAGGCCTTGTTCTTATATCACACTCTTGGTCTAACCTATCTTGGTCAGCCAAGATATTTACCAAATATGTTTCACCCATGATATATTTTCATACACATGTTACATATGATAACCACATAATACAAAGGTTTGTCATTACCTCATTAGCCCCAAACCTCCATTAGGCTTAGTTAAAACTTAAACCAATTAGGCCTTGAAACCACATGTTACACGTTAAACCTATTGGACCACCTTAAACATCTAAAAAAAATTTAAACACTTCATATGTCACATTATTAGGTCCCTTATATCATCTATATGGGTCCAAATTACCTAGAACTCCATTTCACACTTAAAACCAAGCCTTTTAGCTGACTCGCTCTTTAGAAAACATTGTCTTATAGAACTGAAGTATAATTTCAATTTTATCACATAAATAAATGAAAAAATAATATGTATAGGTCCTCCATGACCTAAAAATTATCACTAAATTAATTTTTAAACATCACACAAGCCAAACAAATTCAAACCAACTCTCTCAAGATGACCACTTAGACTGGTCACATAGTCAAAATACAATCAAAGAATTTTGACTCTCCACATATGAATATGGGAAAATTAAGACATATAAAACCTTATAATAAATATTTTAATATTATATAACAAATTAAAATTAATTTTATGCTCTAATAATTCTCAAACAAACTCCAACTTACCTCTACAAATTGACCACTCAAACTACCTATAGCTTCCATAAACATAGTCATGTACATGTTCTTATTTAGAATTTAAAATAATACTTTAATAACATATAAAACACATAAATAGATTATATGTGACCTATATATCACTATAAAGTATATATTTTTCTTATTCAAACATTTTTCATTGGTCTAACAAACCAATTTCTTATGTCACTATCTCACAATCTTAGTACAACTAGACAAGTCTTTTTGTCTTGCATGATTCATTCATATAACCTATCTCTTAAAATCCCACCAAGATTTTATAGGAAAATTAAGTCTAAAAAAAATTAGGATATTCATTAGGTACATCACCACTTTCTATGAGTTCTCAAAAACAACACTTCCCTAACTATACCTGGAGCTATCAATTTGTCACAAGAATATAGCCATGGTGAACATGAATTAAAAAAAATATGAAATCATTTTTTTGAAAATAAAATGTATTTATAAGGTTATTAAATACCCTTGGAACATCTCCAAATATTAAGACATGGAAGTATTATATCAAACAAGGAACATACAGATCATTCTATGAGTCATATACCTTCATTGTCTTCATTACTCAGACAAGCCATTTTGAAATCACTACTTCACCTATGTTTGAAAAAAATTACCAATTTAAAATAAATTTAAAATATGGTATAGGTATAAAAAAAAACCCCAAGTCATATTATTCAACCCTACTCACCTAAAACACATCCCTAAACACATATTCATTACAACTAGTTTTTTCTCACTATCATCACTATCTATAGATTTATCAACATGAAAAAATAATTGATCAAAGTGATTGACACAGATGTTAAATCATCATAAGATGACTAAATGGAATTTTATAAAAATTCTCTATCTTTTACCTCCATCCAATTTCAAGCGTTGGCTCAGTCAACCCATTTGTAGTACCAAAATATTTAGAAATAAGCATATTTTGTAACTTCTACTCACTACCATGACACACCACTACCACCTAGAGAATCCTAAATAATTATTATACATAATCTAATAGTCAAACCTATTCAATCAAACCATTCTAGGAACTAACCTTTCACATATTTCCAATCACTCCAGTATAAGGGTTTATAGGAGGGTTTTGACCGGTGTACATTATTAACAAATGTTTATAAACCTCTATCCTTAAAAAATATAAAAATAATTTTAAGACCTTATTATTTCCATATTCAACCTCTCCAAAAAGGCTTAGGTCACCATGAAAATTCCACATGTGCTAATGAACATCACAAACTTCTTCTCGGGTTAGAACACCTTTAATCTGCATGCACAAGTGTCCTTCCAAAGTTGTTTCTTACTTTCTATTCATCTTAAGGACATAAAAATTGGTAAAAAAATTTGAAAATACATATCACACCTCATTACATATAAAAATATAAAATAATCATAAACATTTAATAATCACTCATGGCATGCTCTACATCTATCCTCCATTTTCTCCCTAGTCTTAACAAGCTCACCATACTAGGCTACCAAGCCTATGCCACCATGAAGGGCTACCAAGACTTTTCCAACACACTTTGTATTTTCTCCTTGACCTATAACACTATAAAAATGATATAAACAACATTAAAAACCTCAAACAATTCTTAAATTTTCTCATATACATCCAAAACTACCTTGCACAACTTTAGGCTCAAACTCATGACATCACCACTTTATCATTAGCCTTGACATTAATGCACACATGACATAAAGCCTTTGACATCAATGACAACATACCTCCCAAAATATACCCATTTGTCATTGATGGAAACCTCTTCTTCTCCTTCTCCCCCTTTTCCATTAATGACAAAATTAACATATGCTCCTCTCAGGTTCGTCAACATAGTCCTCTAATCCTAGGACCTATCTTCTTATACAACTCCCCCTCACATCATGCACAGTTCTCCAAACCACTCAAGCTAACTAAGTTAGCTCCCCCTAACTCTATTATATAACTAGATTAATACATATTCAAAAAGTTTCTTTAATGACTCAATAATGAGAATCAATGGTCCATACTACCCTTTGTTACTGATAGGTCTCATGGAGACCTAATCAACATAGATTCACTCCTTTTTAGTTTCCACTGACCTGTTGGATCAATTTGACCTCCTAAATTAGGCTGGAATAACTTAAAAAGATGGAAAAGTAACACATTTATAAGCATTAAATGATCCTCAAATCATTCTTCATTTCACTAAGTAACTCCTTTTCATGGTAATAACAATATGATAATACATTCCTTTATGAACACTTCTGCAAACTCCTCTTCAATATCACAAGAACCTTGTGATGCTACAAGACAATGATCACTATAAAATATTCATGAACAACCTCAAGGAATATACAACATGCCAATTCACTTATTAGACCAACATATCTGAGCTCTCTAATATCCTTAATCTAACAAGGCTCCAACCTCTACAAAATACCCTCTCGATTAACAATAAGTCATATTAGGTCTGTAAGACATCATACATTGTATAAAACCTATGATCAAATATTTATCTCCTATATGAGATTACAATAGGTATCATACAAATATTAATTGATTCATTATGACCTAAAGGTCATTTCCAAACTCAAGGAACACCAATATTATCATGACATGCTTCAATGATTACTTAAAGACCAACTTTTCATACTATGTCTATACTTTGTATATGATAACTTAGAACTTATTCACCTTCAAAATGATATGAAATCAAATCAATACACTTGCAACATAAATTTTTTTTTGAAGACCTTATGAGGTCAACATGTCACCAAACCAACCACCATACTTCAAGTCAGAGTCTCAAGATCACACTATGACAATCTCCTTCAAGCTTGTAAGAAACATGATGAGCTATAGGAAGGATCACCTATAGGAATTATATGAACATATTCAGGGACCTTATATCATGATAACATAATTATCATATCACCTCTAGTCCTTAGAACATATGAACAACATCTCTATAATTGGTCTTCAATACTGATCAACGCCCTTTTATACCTCTACTTTATTTTTATCTTCTAAGGCACCATCTAAGCTTACACAAATTCATCATGAGCATGTAGATAATATGTGAAAAATTTATACAAACCTTTAGCTAGTGATAACTAAGCATCATATGTCATTACAAGAACAAACATTCAAAAAAAATAGTCACTTTTGGGTTTTCAAATATCAAATCCTTAACTCATAAATTTCACTTCTTAAGATTGTTCTTTCATACTAGAAACAAACTGACCAAACAAAGATAATCTATAGGATCTTAAAGACATTTTATAACCTCTCCAAATACTCAAGATAGTCTTATTAAGTCTTAAATAACAAAAAGTAACTCACCTTGACACCCAAGTCTACCAACAACTAAGTACTTTACACATAGTCACCTTCCATGAAGATTTTATTGCATAATAAGCATTTTTAGATCACTCTTAAGGCATGAAAAAAATGATATACTAATCCTTAAACAATAATAAATTATTATAACATAAAAATTAGATCATTATATGAGTTCTAATAATTTTTTGATCAAATTGGGTTCACCATTTCAAACACAGACTGTAATCGTCAACTTTGGTCCATATTTATTGCACCTATACAAACACCTAAATCAAACCACCACTTAGAGGATATTCTACATAAAGTCCCTTTTAACTTTGGTTATTACCTCACCTTTATCTAACATCATCTATGACTTTCACAAACCATTCTTTTCAAACTAGTTTTCTTCACAAATTTGAATTTTAAAATTCTAACGTTCATATTTTCATACAAAATTGACTATGGAAAACAAAGAAATATGCTTGGAAGGCCAAATTTGAACCACCATAAATTTTTATAGGCTTCATATCAAGACCTAAAATTTGAAAAATATGAATGAGGAACAAACTTGATCAAATCCATATGACCATTTTCTTATGATTCCTCCACACATGTGAATGTTGATGTCATCAATTTACTTAATCTAATTTGAAAAGAGAACAAGGATGAACTAGGCAACCATAAAATCACTCCAAAGTATTCCTATCACCTCCATAGGTACACAAAAAATTATTTAAACCTCATATAAACTCTGATATAATCTTCCATGCACTCCAAGACCTGTACTACTATCATACACTCACAAAACATTCTTTTGACTTCTTTATCTATGCAAATAAGACATCAATACTTTATGACCTCATGTGACATTAAAAAGTACTACATTGGATATTGTAAATTAAAATTAAAATAATGAAACATGATCATACCTTTGAAACTTCATGAATATTTAGATAGACCTCACTTAGGTATCATACCCTAGGGTTCTAATAAAACTCATGCCTATCTTTCTTCTTTCAGGCTAGCTGATCAAGAGACCATCTTCAATAATCTCTATTTTTCAACTCAAGTTTGATATTAGATTTGGATTCAGAGTAGTCCTTCTTCTTAAACCTTTTTAGTGCCGATATGCAAAATATTTTGAAAACATTAACCATATACTCCAAAAACTTATCCATCACTCCAAGCAAGATGTATATTATTTTTATCACACCGCAAGCTACTTAGGATCACCTATAGGCTATCAAGCCTCTTCTAAAGGTCTAGCTCTGATATCAATTATTATAATTAGTTAATAAAATGGGGAGGGTGAATTAGTATAAAAAAATATTTCACTTTAAAACCAATTAACATTCATTCATTAGCATTCATGAATCATCACAACCAAACATGAGCAATTAGACTAGCATCAATGCAAAAAGATCACATACAAATCAAGTATGAATACAACTATGAAACATAATATATGTGGGAAAAACTCATGGGTAATAAAACACAATAAACCCTAAAATATGAAATATATTCCTATAAATACAAGATTTAACATTTATACCAGCACCAACTGATCAAGGACTACCCATCCCTGAATTTAGTTAAGTACCCACTTGACCTTTAGCTAAATCCAACTAGCAAGAAGACTGCAACCCCCTAGGTAACCAAACACAAAATAAAATACCTATGATATGATCTAAACATATTATTTTATTTCTTATACACCTTATTATGTAATTCTCTTGCTTGCACTCTTCTTCACCCTTCAATCTCTCTCATACAGCCTCTAGGGCTTCCTGGCTCGACTAGCCTCTTCTAGGCCTATTAGGTCTAATGACCTATGTGTCCAGATTCATCACCTTGATAAAAAATAATGAAATATATTATTCACCATATTATGGTACTTTATTACCTATAACTTCTATTTCAAAGGTTATCTCCTTCACTTGGCTCCACTCATACTCAACTAGCACAAATAGGCCAATTAGGCCTTGTACTTATATCACACTCCTAGTCTAACCTATCTTGGTTGACCAAGATATTTAAAAAATATGTTTAATAAATTAAATATGTTCATACACATGTTACATATGATAAACACACACTACAAAGGTTGGTTATTACCTCATTAGCCCCAAACCTCCATTAGGCTTAGTTAAGGCCTAAAGCAATCAAGCCTTCAAAACCACACATTACACCTTGAACCTCCTGGACCACCTTAAACATATAAAAATGATTTAAAAAATCCATATTTCACATTAATATTTAAATTATATCATCCATATGGGTCCACATTACTTGAAACTCCATTTCACACTTCAAATGAAGCCTTTTAGCCTACTCACTTATAGGCCTTCTTACACATAAAACACTATCTTCTATAACTGAAGCATACTTTCAATTTTATCACATAACCTCATGAAAAAATAATATTTATAGGTCCTAAATAACCTAAAATACATCACTAAATTAATTTTTAAACATCACATAGGCTAAACAACTTCAAACCAACTCTCTCAAGATGACCACTCAGACTGGTCACACATATTGAAAATAAAATCAAAGCATTTTGAATCTCCACATCTGAATATGGGAAAAATAAGATATAAAAAACATTATAATAAATATTTATGACTTATATAACAACATTTTATTCATTTTATTCTCTAACACTTCTCAAACAATCTCTAATTTACCTCTATAAATTGACCACTCAGACTGCATGTATCTTTCATAAACACAGTCATGTAGATGTTCTTGTATATCACTTGAAATAATAGTTTAATAACATATAATACACATTTACAGATTATATAAGACATATATATCAATCTAAAGTAGATAGTTCTCTTGTTCAAATTTTTTTCATTAGTATAACAAACCAATTACTCAGGTCACTATCTCACAGTCTCAGTACAACTAGACAAGTCTTTTTGTCTTACATGATTCATTAACATAACCTATATCTTCAGATCCCACCAAGATTTTATAGGAAAATTAATTATAATTTTTTTAGGGTATTAATTAGTTACATCATCACTTTCCATGAGTTTTTAAACACAACACTTCCCTAGCTATATCTGAAACTGTTAATTTGTCACAAGAATACAGTCATGGTGAACATGAATTAAACCAACTATTTAATCACTTTATTAAAAAATAAAATGTATTTACAAGGTTAATAAATACCCTTATAACATCTCCAAATATTAATACATTGATGTCTAATAGCAAACAAAAAACATATAGATCATTCTATGAGACATATACCTTCACTATCTTCATTACTCAGACAAGCCACTTTGAAATCACTACTTCACCTATGTTTGACCAACATTGTCACTTTTTAATAAATTTAAAATATTTAATATGTATTAAAAAAATACCCTAAGTCATTTTATTCAACCCTACTCACTTGAAACACATCCCTAAACACATATTCATTCTAATTAACATTTTCTCACTATCACCATTGTCTATAGATTTAACGATAGGATAAAATGATTGATAAAAATGATTGAAATATAAGATAAATAATGATAAAATTAATACATTTAATTTTATAAAAAGTCTCTATATTTTACCTCCATCCACTTTCAAGTGTTGACTTAGTCAACCCTACCTATAATACCAATGTTTTTAGAAATAAGCTTATTTATGTATCTTCTACTCACTGCCATGACACACCAATACCACTTAGAGAAGAATTAATAAGTTATATACACCATAAAATAGTCAAAATTTGTCAAAAAAACCAATCTATGCACTAACCTTTCACATCTTTCCAGTCACTCCACTATAAGGGTTTATAGGAGGGTTTTGACTAGTTTACATTCTTAACAAATGTTCGTAAAGCTCTATCCTTAAAACCTATAAAAAATACTTATAAGACCTTATTATGTTGATATGAAACATGTATTAAAATTATTAGGTCACCTTGTAAAGTATATACATGCCAATGATCATCACAAACTTCTTCTCAGGCTAGAACACCTTTAATCTGCATGCAGAAGTGTCCTTTTAACATTGTTTCTTGATTTTTATTCATAATCAAGACCTAAAAATTGGTCAAAACATTTAAAAAAACTTATAACACCTCATTACATACTTACATGAAATATATAATCTTGGAATATCACCTTGAATCTTCATTTGGACATCACTAGGTTACTATGCACACTAAGTCTAGGATTGAACATCAAATTTAGATATAGAAAGCATTAGGATCCTTATTGTAATGATATAAAATCATAAAAATTTAATATACACTCATTCCATTCTTTACATCTATCCTCCATGTTCTCCCTAGTCTCAACAAGCTCAGCATACTAGGCTACCGAGCCTATACCACTATGCAAGGCTACCAAGCCTATGCCAACACACTTTGTCTTCTTTCCTTGACCTGTAACACTATCAACATGATAAAAACAACATGAAAAACCTAAAATAGTGCTTAAATTATCTCATATTCATAAAAACCTACCTTTCACAACTTTAGGCTCAAACTCATGACATTACCACTTTATCATTAACCTTGACATCAATGCACAAATAGCCTTTGACATCAATGACAACACACCTCCAACATGTACCATTACATCTTATAAGTTACAAAGAGAAAAAAATTTATGGTTTCAAGAATTATCAATGGATTATTATCCTTATGAAAGACCCTTAGGCCTGGTTCTAATGTTAAACAACTATTTAAAGCATTAATTCTTCATCAAGGATCCTTTGCTCCACACTGTTATTAGTTTGTATTTATCGTCTGTCATCTTAGACATAGTCTGTGGGTTATGAATTGAGAGTCTTAGGTATAATGGGATTTACCAAACTATGCCTAAGGTTTTTAGGCTCTATGATAGCTTCTTACACCTTGTTAATCTCACAAAACCTTTAATTACTCCTCTACTCATATTTGTTAACCTAGTTCTTGTGACTGACTATATTATCAAATAGAAATTTATACATATTTTACATTGAGTGTTATATGAATGGTGATGAAAACATAGTGATACATCTCATATTAATATAATTATTTTTAAGTTACTTACCCATAGATATAGGTCTCAACTAACATAGCTCCTTATCTTGCTTCATAATCAACCTTTACTCAGTCTTTTACCACATACATGCACAATGTTCCTTAACACAGAATACGGTCTAGAAACAGAGTGACCTTTTCAATCATATAAAAAATAATTAATATTCATTCATCTAAGAAATGGAACAAAACTTACAACATATTTTCTAATAGAGTATTGAACAACACAGTCTTTCAAAAGTCCTTCATTCTTGTATATTAAAGATGCTTGATCAATAAGTACAACTGAACCTGTGAGGTAGAGTTTTCTCTCTTTGTCTATTCAAAAAATCTCTAACCTTATTAAATTCTCACTTTTTATATCTTGAATGACATGAATCACTAAAAACAAACACTCATCTATATTCAAAACTCCTTTAACTACCTCATAACTAAATCTTGTTTCATTCTCCACATGGGAGTCTTGGACAAACCCTTAGTTGCAACTTAACTAATATGCAAAACCATATCATAGGAGGGTTAAGACATTAGAAACACTTCACATTTTCATAATACTCATAATTAAATAATACTATATCTCAACATCATAAAATAGATGCTATAATCCCTATAAAGGGATTCCAAGAATTCAAAATTTTGAATAAGTGCTTTTGGTAGGAAACTATGAAGTTTTAATTTTAAAAATCCTAGACACCTAACAAAGACTCTTAAGGATCAAAAAAAACTCTAGAAAACCTCATACCCTGACCAAAGCCAAATATGACATCATGATGACATACTTATAGGATTCCCATACATCATACTACCAAGCTATTTAATATTTCCCATATGTTCTTATTTAGACACTTGGTTGATGATCCTTGTTGATCTGTTCCACTTATATCTCATAGATTTTCACATGCACTTGGGCTCCACATTTAGGGTCCATTTTATCAAATCCTTGATGGACATACCTACACATGATATAATGGGGTTAAATAAAATATATTCTTTACTTCCTTGAACATTATTTGAAGTGTTTCTCCATCTTGCCATATTTACAAATTGGTAAAACTCTTCTTTGTCTTCATGTTGGACTTCTTGTGCAGGTGTATTGACATCCTTTTTCCTCACCTCCTTCACCACTTCTGTCTACTCTATCCACTCTATCTTGTATGCCACTTCTTATTATTCTTTATATTCTTCATATTGTTATAGACTCTTATATTGATGCTTTTCCACTATGTGAATGTTGTGTTTCTCCTTCATGTTCAAGGGGTGATTGTATAGTTCCCTTGTTTCATTGTATTCTTCCACAAATCTTGCTAATGCCTCATATTCTTTACTATTGACATATAGAATACTATTTTATGGTTCAAATTCTTACTTTTCTTGGACCTACTATTCACTTAATATCCCATTATATTGTTGGTCTTATTCAATAAACTTCCTCAAAGAACTAACTTTATCCAAAAACCATTGTATATATTCACTACTAGAGATCATTATCAAATGCTTAAATAGTCTTTTAAATAACTAATTTACATACTCACATAAGAAAAATTGATTGTGTCATGACTTGTTATGTTATTCTTGGGATACAACAACCTTATTAGGCTGAGTACTTATCTTCAATTCTTCCTCCTATTTTACAAGTTCCTTATGACCTATAATTAACACTCTAGAAACTAAACCAACAACATTATCATCCTCCTTAGATATTACATCATCCATATCCTACAAGATTTTATGTACATCATAAAAATTAGTATGGTCAACAAATGTGTTTACCTCTTTAAACCCTTCTTGTTCTCTTGGGACCAAATCTTCCTTCTATATGCTATTAATGAAGCTTTGAACTTCTTCACCTATTCTTGCCAAGTCATCTAGTTGTTCACCTACCTTATGATAACACAAGATTGTGTTTTCATATTCGATTGACCATCCATCTTCCTTATCTTCATATGTTACAAACTATTCAATCATATCCTCTAGTTGATGTGTCATTTGAGTAATTACCCATTGAGTTTTTATTTCTTCCATCTTGTCCCTAAATGCATAATGTACTCTCTTCTTGATCTTGACATTGAAATTATGTTTATATTCCCTTAGAATCTCCCTCAACTATTCTTCCATACATGTCAACACTCTTATTAACTTAATAATTTCCTTGTCAACAATCGCATTTTCATTTTGTAATTCCTCTTTCATCTTTTTTTGGAAATCTTCTTGTAGTAAGCCCATCATTAATCTTTATTTTCTCTCTTACTCTTTCTTGACAAGTTATTTTTCACACTTTCCTTCTTGACCTCTCTTGGTCACCTCTATTCTCTTTTCCTCTCTCAATGGACTCTCATTTGGAGTCTCCTAATTATTTTCTTAGTCCTCAAATGGGACTATTCTCTTTCTACTTAAGATCTCTCTTGAGATTTATTCTCCTTGAGAAGCCAATAACTCTCTCTATTCTTCATAATTTATTTTGGCTTTTGGGCTTCTTTTCCACACTATCCTTTTATCTTCCTTCACCTTTCAAGGTTCTCCAACCTCTCACTTATATTTATTCTTCAAATCAATAAATAAATGTAAATTAATAGAGAAAATAAAACTAAAAACTTGTTAAAGAAATCATAAAAAATCATACCTTGTCATGAATTTTACTAGCTTCTTGCTCTCTCCTTCTATGCTCTATCTCTCACTTTTACCACTGACCTTGTCTTTATCTTACTTGTTTCCTAAAATATACACAAAAATATTTAAAAAATATCAAGTCTTGATCACTATATACCATTCCTTTACATGTACCTAAAGTATCTTCTAGATTTGATACCAAAATTATGTAGAGGGTTAATAAATAATCTCTCTTTGACTTTATCCTTATTTTGCTTCCTTGGTAATGGCTTATCATTTCTTTGCTAGTGGTTTTCATTTTTATGCTTCATACAAGGTTTTGAGGTTTACTTAGTTGTATTTATTATTTAAACATGATTCTTATGGTCTTTTAGACCTCTCACTCCACTTACAAACCACTCAACTCTTATTAGATTCCTTTATACAAGTTTTACCCATAAACTTCATAGGCCTTGTAGCCTTTTTCTTAGATAAATTCCTCTAATATGGCTCTGTACAAATGAAACTTAAGAAAAAAATAATTATTTCACATACCCTCTATCCTATCTAGGATTTAAAAAAAGTTTCAATCTCTTAGCCTTTCCTTATACCCATTTTCTACACCTCCTTTGTTCTCTGTTTAGGTCTTTAAGGGATTTAGAACCTTATTTCACTCACAATCCCATTTATAAGTAACACATCATACATAATCACCCTAAAAATCTAAAATATATTAGCCTTCACTGGTATCTAGCTAATAACCAAATTTGGAAGAATTATATTGGTGGAATCATGTGTTACAAGGATTTTCATTTTAAAACCCTAGAACAAGGTTAATAAGGACCTGTCATGACTCGAGAGACAACTATTTCAAGTTTCAACTCTTTAATCAAATTTCACATAAAAATAATCACTGAATAAGTTTTTTTGACCTCCTTAATACCATTTTTGACATAATATATCTTCATCTCATGCCTCTCTGCATGTATTTGATCATGTTCTTGGATACATAAACTACATAAAATGTACCATTATAACCTATAGGTTATAGAGAGAAAACAATTTGTGGTTTTAAGAATTATCAATAGTTTCCTAGACTTATAAAAGACACTTAGGCCTAGTTATAATTTTAAACAAATATTCAAATAATTAATTATTCATCAAGGATCCTTTGCTCCACACTTTTATTACTTTGTATTTTTCCCATGTCATCTCAGACATAGTCTATGGGTTATGACTTGAGCATCTTAGGTCTCAAAGGGGATTTCCAAAAATATATCTAAGGTTTTTAGGATATATGATAGCCTATTACACCTTTTTAATCTCATAAAACTTACAATTACTCCTCTGATCATATCTATTAACCTAGTTCTTGTGACTAACTATATTAGCAAATAAAACTTTCTACAAGTTTTACATTGAGTGTTATATGAATGGTGATAGAAATATGGTAAGACATATCACATTAATAGAAGAATTGTTAAGGTACTTAACCATAGATAGATGTATCAACCAATTTAGCTTTTCATCTTGATTCACAATCAACCTTTACTCAATATTTTACCACATACATGCATAATGTTGCTTAACAGAATATACAGTCTAAAATTAGGGTGAATAAATCTCTAATTCACATTTTCAATCATAGAAAAAACAAGTAATATTAATTCATATAATTAATGGAACACAAATTACAACATATTTTATAATATATTATTGAACAACACAAGCTTTCAAAATTCCTTCATTCTTGTATATTAAATATGCTTGATCAATATGTACAACTAAACCTGTGAGGCAGAGTTTTCTCTATTTGGATATTCAAAACCCCTATACCATTATTAAATTCACACTTATCCTATCTTTAATGACCTAAATATATAAAAACAAACACTCATCTATATTTAAAACTCCTTTAACTACCTCATAACTGAATCTTTTTTCATTCTCCACATGGGAGTCTTGGACAAACCCTTAGTTACAACTTAACTAATATGCAAAACCATGTCATAGGAGGCTCAAAACATTATAAAACCTTAAAATTTTCATAAGACTCCTAATTAAATAATATTATATCTCAACATCATCAAATATATGTTATAATCCCTTAAAAGGGCTTCCAAGAATTAAATTTTTTGAGTAAGTGCTTTTGGTGGAAACTATGAAGTTTGAATTTTAAACATCCTAGAAACCTATTAAAGATTCATAAGGACCAAAAACAACTCTAGAACACCTCCTAACCTGAAAAAAGAAAAAAATGACATCATGATGACATCCATATAAGATTCCCCTACATCACCAAAGAAGGATAGATTGGAATAATTTAGACTTGGTGTGACATTAGAATGAGAATGTGGTTTAAGATAAACTTGATCTGATTGGGATGTGGTTCAAGATGAAATATAGATGTTTGGATAAGTAATATAGATGTTTAGACCAAGTTTAAACATGTCACTTTGGTTTGACTAGAAATTTTGGTAGAGTAAAGCCTCATTATATGTGTATAAAAATGGGTTTGGACTTAGAATTGTGTGGTTTGATTTGGAATTGAGAGTAAGAAAGGTTTTGACACCAAAATTAAGAAAAAACACACAAATGTTACAAGGAAATTTAATAATTGACTCAGATTTGCATCGCATCCATTGAGCCTTATGAAACACTTGTCTTGAGATAGGATTATAAAATTTAATTGTTCATTAAATAAATTATTTCAATCAATTTGTAGGGTTTTTACACCCCCCTTATCTCTAAAATTTCATATTATTAAGGTGATATTAGGGGGACTTTAACCTTTGTACCCATACATTAATAAATGATCTACTATAAAATAGACATCTATGAAGCAATCTAAGATCAAGCCTTTCACTATAGGGTCTTGTCCCTTCATAGCCACTTCAAATATAAGGGTCTTAGTGAAGTGATACCAAATTCGAGGTTTGATTACTATTTTACAATGATATATCTAGATGGTCCCTATATACCTTGTGATACGTGGGCACAACTCTATCAATGAAGAATCTTAACCTCATTTTCAGGATTGCTCATTTTGAGGGTACCACACATTGACCTAGGATATTAGAAAAAAATCCTTGGGGTTACTTTTATCACATAAACTTATGAAATCATAAAGCCAAGTCTTCATGATGGTAACATTCCTCAATTTATATACCCCACTAGATAAGTGGGGTTTGATACAATGCTAGGATGTTACTTCCTAGGTCAACACACCCTTAAATACTTACGGGAAGGTGATGAAATACACCCCACTAAGTTTTAAAAAATAAGGTAAAGGTAGATAGGAACTTTTGAGTTTTTTAGTCACCCAAACGGGGAGAGCATATGCATAAAAATGACACCACAAGATAAATAAGCAATCAAACAAACTTGTGAGAAAGTAAACAATTATGAATATAAACAAGTTTGTTAAACCCAAATTGAAGTGTGAATTTATTTTAGTTACAAAATAAAAATGCGACATAGAATTGAAATATTTTGATCCAATACACTACTCTTTGGCCAAAGACCTATAACATAAAAGGATTAGAAGTTTGAAACAAGTGGTTTTGATCTAAAAGGATATTGAAATTGTGATTTGTCTAAGTCTCAACCTTTGTACATAATGTTTTTTCTATCTAGTAGGCTGATTTCACTACTAAAGCCTTCAATTTTACTGTTAGGGCTTGAAAACAAAAAAGAAAACTAGTCAGAATAATTTGACTACTACCAAGAATGAATTCACTATTAAGCATAATGATTTCTCTACTAAGAATGATAATTTCACAAATAAGGACTATAATTTCACTGTTAAAGTCTTCAATTTTGTAATTACTTAGAAAATGATAAAATACAAAGGGTAGATAAATGGTTTCACCATTTTATAGTAATTTCACTATAGGAAATGATGATTTCACTATTGATAATATCAAATTCATTTATGTTGACCTAGAGGCAAGAACCCATAACATAGTGATGATAATTTTGTTGTTAGGATTTATGATTTACTAATGAGGTCGACACATTTGTCATTAATGTCAACAAATTAACAATTTAATAGAGAATAAAGAAAATAAAAAAATAAAAAAATTGATTTTGTTGTTTGGAAGTAATTTTACTAACAGTGAAGATAATTTCACTATTATTGAGAATAATTTTTTTGAATGAAGTGCACAATTTCACTATTAATACTTGTTAAGTATAAACCACAAAAAATAGTTAATATGATTTCACTATTTTGAGATTATTTCACTAATGTATTGAAAATTTTAACTATTTCCTTGACAATTTCACTGGTGTCTCTATCAAAGTCACTGATATGCAGTCACAAATTTTCCGTTTGATCCTAAATGGGGGTTGATTGATTTTTAGAGGAAAAGAGAGAGAATTAGCTTGTTAGGAGGCCAATTATAGTAATTAGAATAATGTTAGTGGTCTAAAAAATGTTGTGAGATGCATCCAATCCTTCAAAAGGTCCCATCAGGCATGCCATTATGTAGATCAAGAATCTAAGAGAGATTAGTCAATTATTAGTGAAATAATCAAAATAACTAAAGACAACTTCTCAAGCCTAATCCCTAGATTGAGTTATATGATTAACAAACAAGAAATGCAGATTGGAAAGATATAAGTAACATTTTTACCTCCCTTAAAGATATATTTGAAAATTGGTTTAAAATGGTTGAACTTGAATTGTAGATGTAGAATTCTTCATTGATGATTAAATCCTTGTATGTGAAGCACTTCTCCTTGTCTACACATTGATTTGGATTTGGCATATGAATGGGTTGAATTATGGCCTTGAGATTTGGTAGAGCTTTGCTACCTTAGTTGAAAATTGTGAAAGAGTGTGTAAAACCTTTCATTTATAGATTTGGTAAATGATTATGGACTATCCATATTGAGATGAAGATCAAGGGTCCAATATTAGTTCTCCATTCTCATACATGAGAAATATGGAATGTAGAAGAAAAGGGGTAGAGTATGTCATAAAAATGTAAGAGATTTAAATCATGACGCCTTTGTGTGTGTAAGAGGGGTGTAAGAGGAGGAGTGTATAAGAAGGGTGTAAGAGGGTGTAAGAGATTGTAAGATAGATTACTTGCACACTTGGTAAGATGATGCCACTTTGGGTGAGTAAATATTCTAATTTGGAATTTATAAAATATATAATCTATAAATCCATAAAATTTCCCATTAGAGGAATAGTTAGGTTTGATTAGGTGGAATAAATCAATAATTAGAGGAAGAGTGATATGGGTAAGGTTGAAAGTGTTAATAGACGACATAATTAGAATTGACATAACGTGTCCAATTTTAAGTGTCTACACATGATTATCTTACAACATATGGATTTTTTTAATTTATTTCCCCACTCAAGGATGAGAAGCTTATCTTAAGGGATTCATTTGATCAATTATAACTTTTGGTCTTGGGACATGATGAAGAGTGGAGGGTGGCCATTATAGAATTTATACACCCATCCAGATGCATCTATGTAGATGGTTCATTGATTCGGATAGCGATTCACAAGATACACCTCCCATTGATTAACTTGTAGTCTCTTAAGAAACATTTAGCTTCCAAATAAAATGTGCTGCTATTTATAGCTCATCTTGAGCTAGGGAGAATCATTTGGGGGTGCTTAGAGGACTCACCCATTAAATTATATACACTAAAAAATCATCTCTACCCCTTATAGATATATTGAAATACATGGTATAAGTTTGTTCTATTTTACATCTCAGGTATAAGAAGATTCTCTTGATGGATTCATTTGACCAACTATAAATTTTAGTCATAGGGCTTGATGAAGAGTAGAGGGAAGCTAATCTATAATTTATACATCCATACAAATTCATACACATAGATGGTTTATACATTAGTATAGTGAGTCATAAGATACACCTCCAACTAACCAAATTTTGGTCTCTTATGATATATTTAACCATGATAGAAAATGCATCGCCGTGTCTTTCTCATTTTGAGCTAGGAAGAAACATCTAAGGGTTACTTAAAGGACTCACCCATGAAACTATAAGTGTTAAAAATCATCTATACCCCTCATAGTTATATTAAAATGTAACTAGTTACTTTTACATAGAGATCATACTAGTTGGAACCTATAATCCCCTAACTAGCTAGTTCAAGCAAGTAGTTTCCTTTTGCACTTAGATAATACTAATCTCGCATTAGAACATGAATTTTTTTATTTTATCATGAAAATACCTGATAAAGATGTTACCATACTTTTAATGAGTGGATAAAATGTAATAACCATCCACCCATCAAGGGCACTAGACAACCCTTCCCTCTTTTAAGACTACTTCCTCTGTTTAACAATAAATTTATCATTGACACTTCATTTTCTAGAAAAGTGTTCCTCATCTTGCTCTCACCAAGTGGTACATATGAAGTGTCACCTACTAAAATATTTTTGAGCACATCCCTATAATAATGAGAATAATTTAGAAATTACTTCATCTACCTCATCACATGTTTGGTAAATGCATCTTTTTAGAAAAAGTCACACCCCTACATAGCTTCATTTCAATACTTGCATAATATATATGTCAAAGTTATGTATTATATGAGATATGTGACTTATATTATCACTATAGATTTATTGAATGTAAGACTAATATTAGCACAATATTGTAATGTAGAGTTGAATATTAAGTTTTACTCTAATATTATTGTGGTTGTTAAGACCAACTTGAGCTAAAAGAGAATGATATCCTCTGACTAAGTTCTCATGACAAATCAATTGGGGTAAATAAATAAAGATTGTGTTTTTGTAGTGTGATGAATATATGAAGGTCTTTCACTAGTGCATACATTGAATATATATATTTTATAAGATAACTTTACTCATAATCAATGGCTTTCAAGGATTGTTTGTATACAATTTAAAACTAATGAATATTGAGGACTGGAAGGATGTAACCATTTAATGCATTTATAAATATTTTTATTATATCTACAAGTTGTTCTAGCATTAGTGTAGATGTAGAATTTGAGAAGAATTTAGAACAACATAACCAATTAAAGGATTAAGGAAAATTATGGTTGATATAATTATATAGACACTTATTAAGATAATATGGATTCCAACATGGAAAAATAACATTCAAAGAACAATTATTTGACTTCAATAATGTCATTCAAATCAAAAAATATTTGTCAAGACCAACTTGGAATAATAGTAAATTTCATAATTAAAAGTTATTATAATGATATAAAAATGCAAAATGTCTTTTTACTTTATTTATTTGGGTCTCTCTTCCTAAAAATTCCTATTTCTAATGGTTTTTTCTATTGGGGATTAGTATTTAAATTAAGTAAAATACTATTTATTATTTATTGGTTAGTGGGTTGATTGTATATATTGTTAATAGAAAAATATATATTATAGTTAGTTTATAGTTAGATAGTGTGATATTTGAGAGATATTAGAATCTCCCTATACATAGGAAATACATTTCCTATATATATATATATATATATATATATATATATATATATATATATATATATATATATATATATATATATATATATATATATATATGTATGTTTGTACGTTGAATAAATTAATGAATTATTATTATTATTATTATTATTATTATTATTATTATTATTATTATTATTATTATTATTATTATTATTATTATTGTGATCTTTGTGTTCAGCTTCTCCATTATTTTGTGTTTATTTTGTGCATATCTGAACCAGTTTCATTATTTTCCTTCACTCCCATTTACTTAATTTTAGTCATTTATGGATATTAATATAATTTCATTATTTATTTCTTCCTTTAATTAAATATACAATAATGCCAATAAACCATCACATAGATCAACAATCATCACATAAACACTTTTGATAAGGATTACATGTATGTAACAATTACATGTTCAAAAAATAATAATGACATATAAGAAGTAAATAGTACACATAAATTATAACAATGTATGATTCAAATCTAGATATGTTAAATAGTATATATGTGTATGTAAATTATGTCATAATGACATCATAAATAGGTCATATATACATACAATCTAGACCCTAATATACTAATATAAAATGTACCATATAAGCATATAATGTTAGCCATATTGACATACAAAATAGATTATGCCTACAACTACCCCTAACATAAAAAATAGCTCTCCTACTCATTATTGCTTCCAAAAAATTTACACTTCCTCACCATAGATGTAGAACTGGGGATGTTGCATGATCCATCATGAGGATAAACTCTCCTCTCAACATGTGAAGGATCAAAGGTCTCTTTTTCTACCTCAAAAAACTATTGTGCCTGCACAACATATGAAATATAAATTTTAATGCATTAAAATGATATATGCAAAATTATAGAATTGCCATGAATAATTTTTTTCAATAAGGTGATTCTAAACTCACCACATTCTACCTAAATGATTGTCTTGGGATACATGACTATGAATATATCTATGATGGATAATCCTAGGAAATGCACATATATCATTAGATCTAAGTGTACATATAATTATAAATATGAAATAAAGTATCATTACTTGAATCTAAAAAATAATTTAACTATGTGTTCTCACCAGTCTATGCCTATGAATTAGGTACCGCTAGGGAGATATTGGATCTTGGGATGAAATCACAACATCAGTCAAATGTTGTTCTAATCCATGTAAGGTACCCATAACATATCTCATCATCTATAAAACCAAAAATCTAAAGAGGTAAATTATTATTCAAATAAAAATAAACCTAATTTAAGATAAACCAAAATTAATATTACTCCTTTTGTACATAAATAGAAAGATAATAAGGAGGAGAATAAATCAATAAGGTTCAGAGGATAAATCCTAAAAAAAGGATAAGGTTAGAGGTAAGAAGAAGCTGAATGCTGATTTTGAGGTAGTAGCAAACAAAATCAAAGAGCAAAAGATTTTTACTAAGAAATTAATACCATGGAATAAGTAATTAATACCTTGGAATAAGTAAGTAATTAATAAAATTTTGACTATCATTATTATTAGAATCATAGTTATTATGTTTTTATCAATCTAAAATAACCATGACCTAGAGCTCATATTCATTTTGGATTAAGACAAGAATGTGAGATAGCAATGTCAGTGAAAAAGAAACATATGCACAATTTTAAGTTGAGATTATGTAGCATATTACAAAGTTATAATATTTGAAGGAAACACTTCTTGAAAATGAAACATAAATATGTTACACTTATATGAGAGTGTTTTAACTCTATAGGATACTATGCTCATGATATTTTTTCAATAATATGATGTTACACTTATGACATTATCTCATATAAAATACAATATTTAAATACATTTAGTCAAATTTTACATTTTATTTAATTTCATCAATATATAGCTATAGATAAATTTTATTTAAATTATGTGTGTGTATAAATATACTATAGAAGAGTTTGAAAAACACATAGCTGTACAAAATAATCAAACTAAATAACAACAAAATTTTGATATATATCACTAAAAAACTAAAATTTAGACATAATATGTCTGAAGTTTTGATTTAATATTATAAAAACTTTATGTAATTTTTAATTTTCCAAAATTGAGTTTAGGGTACCACAGTGCTAATAACAACCTCAATAAAAAAATCTAAGCTGTTTGAGTTACATAAGATGTCGATGATCATCTATAAAACCAATAAAGAAAAGGTCAATCAAATATTAATCAATTAAGTAAACATGTAATAAAATATAACCTTAATATTATTTTACATACATAAATTAAAACTATAAAAAAAATTACACTTATGTGTCAAATACAGATGGTGAAGTAGATAAACCCTACATAACTGGCTACATGTTGCACAAAGTGGTGAAGCAACTGGAACATATAACATATAGTTTAGCATACTAGTATGATGAGGTGCTAAATAAAATATAAATTATGTATACTCTAACATGCTAATGTCTTGATGTCTTAAATCAAATAATTATGACATATATTCAGATGTGTTGGGGTGTTGAAGAAACTTTAGATGGAATATACTATTCTGTACTAGTGTCCAAAGATGCTGAAGTAACTATAAATGCCATAGACTATAGGGTACTAGTGTGTTGCGCAAATTTAGGTCTAGTCTCCATATATGTAACCCATATATGTCATACCTAAATTTGAGGTTCAACACACTTCCTACCACATGATGTGTAATGATGTACATGAATTGTAAGATGAATGCTATCAATTCTACTACTGGTAAGAGGGACACTAGAACTAATACTAAGAGGGATAATAGCACCAACAATAGGAAGGACACTCTTAAACATGCCACTACCTATAGCCTATGTAAAACTACTTAGTGTGTGCATCTCATGGTCAATCATAGCCTATCTTAGACTAGTAACTACCTCAAGGGTGTCCATATATGTATTACAATGCAATATTTTAGGGATAGAAGTATGTGTTATTATCTTTCTATTTATCTAAACTCATTTATGGTGGTTTTGGTCCCACCTAGCACCAAGTCTATGAAATGAGGACCCACCTCCCCTACCTTGGTATGCCTTTATGTTGAAACAATTTAAGATTTATTGCAACACAAACTCAAAATAAAGTTTTCTTAAAAAATATAATGTAACCTCATTATTATTACATGGAGGATTATACAACACCATCCACCACCCATCCCAAAAGTTGTTTCTTATCTTTGCACAAACACACCAATCATTTATAATATATTTTCATCTTGTTGGTGGTGTTTGGTTGGTTCTAGGCTTAAGAAATAAAGCACACACATCTTATTTTGTTATCTTTTTTTTAACATCCTCATATGACAATTTATTAGAATAATATTATTTTATCACCTCTTTTTTATGTTTTATTGCATCAAGTTATGAAGTGACATTTACAAATTCATTAAAAATAGTATCCAATGTATTAGAAAATGAATTACATATACTATGACTTGGAGAATGATGTAAACTATTGATAATAAATTACAATTGTTTCCATTTTGCATTATATTGTTAATATAATTTAGCTTCTTCTTATATGAAGTCAAACTTTTGACAGTTTTGATCATGGTTTTATTCAACATTTTATTTAGGTAATGGGTCCATTGAATTTTTTTATCTGGATTTATAAAAATATAAGTTTTCTTTAGGAAATACAAGAGAGATAAATGCAACTTTAATTTCAATACCCTAAGCATAAATAAATATAAATGCAAACATCAAAATTGAAATTTAATAATCAACATGCCTGAGACTATGATCAAAATGTCAAATCTAGTTATTAGGATGCAAATCCAAAGCACACACATCCTCTTCAATCCTTGTTCCAAAATGTGAGAGCTCCTTCAATTATAAAAAATGGGTCATGGGTTTGAATGAAGAAAAAAAACATAGATTCAATAAGGTCATACATTCTTTGGCCCACAAAGGGCATACACCATTTGTGGTTATAAAAGGGTGTACACCCTTTAACCTAAAAAAGGTTTATGCTATTTTAAAAAGGGTGTTCATTTGTTTACTTTGGCACCATTCCAAGCAAACATAAACACCAATTTCTTGAAAGAAAGGGCATACACCCTTTGAAAAAAAATATCTCCCCATGAATGTCACCTTTTTGTCCCCAAACTTTGTACATCCAATCCATGAGGCAATCCCAAAAGATATATCACCATAATGTGCTCATAATCCCAAAAATGAAATAAAGTGTTGAGTTATATCTTCTTCCAATTCCCTCTTAGGTGAATATGTGCAAATAGTTTTATAAATAAGCCAACATGGTACAAAACCAAGAATAACTCATGACATGGTCCTATATATCTCATATAAATTAGTGTATCCAATAATAAATGCACACACCACCATTATGTACTATAATGAATGGAGATAATAATAAACATATGAACTTTCAAAAATACAAAACATTCACTAGTACAATCTATGATAATATAATAATGGAATCATTGGGGCCGTAATGAGCACCCAAAACATGACCAATCGTATACAAGTGTGCCTGAGATATATGGGATGGACAACCACCTCCTTGTAAAGTCACTCATCTCTTAAAAACTAGTAACTAAAAAATAATCTACACATCCTCCAAAGTCACTGTCATCTCTCAAATTGTGAGCCAAAAAGTGTAAGTGTCTGAGTCCCTTCACTCTGCCAGGGCTATCATCATGTGCATATCATAAAGAATCAGTGAAAATGTGATCAATATGACCAAACTTGACTACATTAAATATATCTCTCTTATCATTTTTTAATGGTACTACCTGTATGGTCTTTATCATATGACTGCAATTGAACTCTCAAGCCTGTATATTGGCCTAAAAACACAAAATATATAAAACAAATAGTAGCAATGTAATACAAAATATAGTAAAAAAAATATTGACAACCTGACACGATTGATGAAGTATAAAAAACATAAAAATGGATAATACTTAAAAACTTACATATGTCAAAAAATTGACTTTTTTTAGCTTATTAGGGGTGGTGCATCCTTAGACTATAGGATGGCCCCAACCTATTCAAATCTGGTAAGCCCAAACGCTCTCCTTTGTGGAATTTTTCTCTCTATAAAAGCTAAAAAATGATAATTTATTGATATAAAAATGAATTACAATTGATTTTCAAAACCTATTTATACAGGCTGACTTTGTTTTTTCAAAAAATAAAACTTACTAACTAATTTTTATAAAACTTGTGCACGTGATATCTCAAGAAGCATATATCAAAATTACTCCCTATGAGTTGCATTAGAACACACACAATATGAGCTTATGCATGACACTATTTCCATCATTCCAATAAACCTTTTCAAAAATTGCAAATTTAATTCGTACTTACCTATACATAGAGCCTCCCACATATTATTTGTTATCTTGAAATTATTGTTCCATAACTATTTCCTTAAGAAATTTTTTGCATGTAATGCTCATCACAGTATCATGATTCTCTAAAAATGGTCAAAATGATAATATGTCAAAATAATTAAAAAACCAATAAATAGTAAATAAAAAATTCTAATTTTATCACATGTATTAAAAAAACATACAATTTATTCTTTTTATATGATACATTTGGTACTCTCATTCCTCACATCAAAATGGGGGCATACATTGAGATTATGATCTAATACATTTCAACACATTATGCAAAGTTAAAAATGGTTCAAACTAGCCACATATAATAGATTCATGATATATTTTCAATAAGAGAATACGTAATAACATAAATATTGGGGGCACATGACATAAAAGTGAACTAAAAATCAAATCAAAGATATAATATAAGGTTTAAAGAGTCAAATCAATCCAAGGATAAAATTATATAATATGACAAGTATTGGCACATCAATAAATTTTTTGGGGGGATATGACATGCATATGCACTCACTTTTTACAAACTAAAAACAAAAATTTATACACATTAGAATGCATATGTAAAAAAATTATAAATTCAAAGTTATAGGTTGAAAATATAGTTACAATTGAGTATATAGATGCATGACATTTTATATCATCTTAGAATAGTTTCAAAGGCATGCTTATTATTCATTCACATTTTCAAATTTCAAGGTTACTGTTGAATAAATTTTACCCTAATTCAAATTTGGTCAAACTCTATTACATATTCAAACTTGTCATAAGGTCTCCTAGGTTTGAAATTTTCACCATGGTCATTAATAAGGTCATACACCATGTTTTAATGTTGTCATATTTGTCATCTTGTCTTAATATCCATTTTTAACACCTTTTGGTCATGTTAGAGTGAAATGTATAGTTTTACACTAAGGAAAAAGGTGTCAAGATGAAATATAACATACCAAATGTTATATAGGTATTAGATTATAATTTTGAAACTAAAAAAAGTAGGTTCAATGTACAAAGAAGGAGATCAATTATAAAAAGGTAGTTTCATATAGTTGTACGGATTAAGGTGACTTGTTTGGCACATGTGATGCTTAAAGGTGGGTTGATATCCTTATAAGTTAGTTTGAGGCTCAGATGTCTTTAACAAATCTAAATTTTATGAATATTGGTCTCTCTCTGTAATCGCTCTCCTAGGAAATTCAACAAGGTTAAAAGGTTTTCCTTCAATACATACATGAGGAGGAGAGTTGAAGTGAGTTCACTTGGTGGATAATGTACTTCCATTCCATGGCCATATTTATAGGATTGATATTATATAATTCATGAATAATCATGAAGACTAATTGTGCCACCAAACTAGCTATGCATCCCCAATGGCTTTGATTTTCTCATCTTTTTGCATTGGTCTGTGTGAACCAAGTGTTGTGTGTATAATTTTATAGCATGTCCTTCATTCTCATGTGGTTTTCAAATTATTTTTCACATATGGATATGAAATGATAGGAATAAGTATCTCCTTGTGTTAAGGTTAAGCACCATTGAAAGCCGTACACAGTGTTTTCATAATTATAGAGTTTGTCCTCTTGTAAGTGGCTTCATATCAAAGTTAATTAACTTATTTTACCTCATATTAGATCATGGTGATGGTAAAATCCAATAGACCAATGGAAATCTCAAATATTTGAAACCAGGTGAGGTTGAATGTTGAGCTCACATACAAGTAGGCAATCACCTATAGGACTGTGTAAGAGTACTAAGATAAAGTGTTGATGAGGTTTAGATTTTTAAGGTTTTAAAGAGATCTTAAAGATGAAAATAATAGGATTGAATTAAGGTTAGAGGTTGTGAGGTTGGTTATGAGAATCACCTTCAAAATGAACTCAACCAAACCACTTCAAGCAACATCTACAAGTTGCTCTAGTAAACCCAATAGTGTTCATACCTCAAATGGAGACCAAAACATGTTTGAAGATGTTTGATCTTATTTTGTTATCTCAAAACAAATTCATGGATTAGAAAAGATAATATTATAAAAATGAAGTCATTACGTACATCTAGACCTAGATGGAGAGATAAAAAGTTGAGAAAGTTACAAATGGGACTATTTACCTTAACTTCTCCAAAAAAGGGATCCTTTCTATACAGTAACATCTATTGGTGAAGGAGTATGAGGTTTATGAAAGCCAAATAGTTTTTCTATTATATTCTAGACCTAAAGGTAACATATTGACATAAGAAGGAGGTTGTTAATTCAAGAAAATTTAATGGTGGAAGAAGGTTTCAAGTCAATCAAGTCTATATGGAAAGATTTAGTAACTATAATTCCTTTTAAGCCAAAATGAACATGTAGTAATACAATGTTGCAAGTAACACTAGTGCATTGATGGTAAGGTGATTACATGATCTCAAGGTATAAATAGATGCATTAAAGAGTGGATGACTTCAGTGACCTGAAGATGGAACCAAGATCATGAATTAAAATATTCAAACATGTTCACCACCTATAATAATCTATTAGTTTCTCATAAATGCACACCTACAATTTCACATAGTCACAAACTAGTCTAGGCCAATGAAAGGTGCAAGCTTGGATGGTAAGTAGAAGGGGTAAGATGAAATGGATAAATTATAATCACTCTTAAAATGGAAACATAAAATTTTCATGTGATTCTTAGATGCAAGGAGATATAGAAAATAATGGGTTTTGAACCTCATACTCAGCCAACTAAAATCTTGCACACAGTCACATGCATAAAAGCTAGTCATGAGATATTATTGTGTTGAGAACTATAAAGAGGTGATCTATCTTTAAAACTTGGTAAAGAATGACATCATGACCTAAAAAAATCCCCCTATGGCCTCCTTTAGATCAATACAACTAGGAAAGTGTCCTATATTTTATCTCAGATAGAAACACTCCACAATCAATACAACTTGTAGACATGGTACATGAAGGGTGAAAATATAAATGACAAAGTTTATAATGACTATGGGATGATGTATAGATATGAATGGATGTAAAAAAGTGTTAATAAGGGCACCTATAGTCATTGGAAACCTTTATAGGTGGTAATATGCATAAAATATAGTTTAGTCCTATTAGGCCTATAACTAAGCATAAACCATTAGGTGCCTAACTATCCCTCATATGACCATATAATATTTATAATTAATGTGATATACTTCATAGGAGAGAAAAAAATCATTAATTTTCAAAGAATAGCTCAAATTGACCATGTTTAGCCTAAATCTATCTCAAACCTATCTAAAATATAGGTAAGAGCTCAAGAAGTCAACTTCATTCACTCATTTATATACGAATAGTGTGTATGGTACCTCAAGAAACTAGGGATAGTTGAGGGGTCCCTAAAATCCAAATCAGTAGAATTGGTTCAAGGGTTGAGTGTCTAACTTTTATGAATCAATGTTAAGAACCCAAATGACTTACAACCCTCCTAAAACCCTCTTAATAACCTGATGGAGAAAAGATGAATGGAAATGCATCCATAAGGGGTATTTTGTATTAGAAAATTATTTGGAATTGTTTTCAACTCTCTCAAGCTCCTTTCCACCCAATTATTTTGTACTGTCACTTATACAGACATGCCTAATTTAATGTTTTTTACAAGATTTGAGTTGTTTTATAGGTAGAGAAGGGAATGAATAGATGAAACTCATGGTATAAGGTCTATAGAGATGTTTTATAACTTATAAAACCTAATTTTCACCATAATGATGCATGAAAACTCCTTTGCTAAGTTAATCATTGTAGGAAATTTTGGATAGAATAGTGAGAAAGTGAGTGACTACCAAAGTTATAAGTGAGAGGGGTGATTTTGAATCTTTTGAGGTTTATATGATAGATCAAAGGACAAATATGGTATTAATGAATTTTATAACATCCCTTCAATTAACCTCTTGAGACAAATGTAAGTCACCATAGTGACAAGTGTGTGAACAAGGCCTAAAGGGCTAATGAGTAGCTATAAGGATGTGAGCAAAAAGTGTCAAGGAGGGGGTTATCAGTTAAAGAAGTATATGAATATCACAATAGTTTTGATAAATCCCCAAGTTATATTATATGTGTCAAATACTTCTATGGTATTTTTATATAGTTAAGTAGACTCCTCATTGAGAAAGACAATTTTAAGGACATGAAAGGTATCTATGCCAAATTTAGGAGAGTGATGCATTTATTATGGACACTTGTCCAAGAAAACTTCATAGCCTATTTTCCAATTCATTATTTTTCATTATAACTAATTTCCAAGTCTTGACACTTAGCCTTATGACTGTCTAACTTCACTTATTCTGTCTCCTCTTATATGCTCTATATATGTAAGCTATTTTAGTATTGTAAATGATCCACACTTGGTATGGTAAATCCCTAATAGTTTAAATGATATATTTTACTTTGAATAAATATTTAAAATCTATTTTTAAGTTCATTAACTTCTTGTCTAAATGTGTGAAGTAGTGTATAGTGGAATGACAAGTGATAAGTATCTATACCTATGTTCTCTTTACTCTTTCATGTTTGGTGTAAGTAGTCTGCTCTCTAATAGGTCACATGAAGTATAACTAGTGTATTTGTCTATAATCATACCTCTTTTTCATTCACCTTAAGAAGTTCAATTCATATCACCTCCATGTTTGAAACACTTATATTAGAGTAATTTAGCATGTTGAAGCTAGTATTATGAGTCATATTTATATGGTAGTATAGTGGATATAAATTTGGTGTATCACCTAATTATAATAGGTTAATTTCTTTTTTATCATATCTATTTTAATTCTAAGAAAAAATTATCATAGGTGATAAGTTATCAAAGACTAATCTAGGGAGCTAGCCGTTAAATATAGAGGTTTACCTCTACTATAGGCAACTCACAGGGCTAGAGGTAATCCAATGTTTCACTCAATTTGGATAAGGCTTAAAAAAAATATTCAAGCACGAAAAATTTAGTGATAAAATGTATAGCATTCATAGTGGGACTATTGTCTCAAGCAAGTCTTATCAAGGTAAATATTGGTCTTGACAACATCATAGCTACATACGTGTGTTTTACCAACATTTGATGACTCCACTAAAGGTAATATCTAGTTGTAGATAAAAATTTATTATTACTTTTGTTCATGATTAATGGTACTTACTAGGACAACTAATAGTATAATTAACCATCCTATAAACCCACTTCCTCAACCTTAACTTCTTATTAAAGTTCAAGATCCTATGCATATCTTGACATTTGAAGAGAAATAAGAATTTGTAAGTCAAGAAGAGCAAGAGAGTGAAGAGGAATATAAGGATAACATGGTTAGGCATCATAATTTACCATCCTTCAATATTGAAAATCCTATACACCTCAATGCCTATGATTATATCCCTCCCAATGCCACCAAGAGTATTCCCACTTTCAATGGGGAAGGTCCTATCACCCAACATATTAGGGACATTTCTAACTTATGGAATTTTCATAATGTTATTGAAGTTAAAATTATAGTTAGATTACTTTCCATGTGTCTTAGAAGAAAATCCCTTGATTGGTATAGAACATTGCTAAGAAGATGTATCACTACTTGGGATGAGTTTGGGGAGTTGTTGACTCAAAGGTTTGAAGATAAGAGTAATCATACATCACTAATTCATTAGTTGAATGTGATTCAAAGAGGTCCTAAATAAAATATGCATGACTTAAATGAGAGGTTTCAAATAACATCATATAGGTTACCACCTCCCATGAGAACCCCTATAAGTTTTATCTTCCCAACATACCTAAGAGCTACTGGGACTAATATAGCTATCATGTTATAGTCTATGGGTGGGTAAAATTTTATTGAAGCCTATGCCATAGTAATTAGAGATGAGAATGGTTTAATCTAATTTGGTAAGATTCCTCCAAAAATATCTATGCCTATTATACCTAACATGTATGATAATCCTCCATGTCTTTCTCCAATTATAGGTTCAAACAACAAGTCTAGAGCTTCCCCAAAGAAGTCAAAAGATACCATTGATTAGGAGGCAAGATCTAAGGCCTTAGAATCTTAAGATAAGAAATTATATCTACAATATGGATCTAACTAAAACCCCTAACCTTATCCTCCACAAGAAAATAGATTCCCACCTTAGCAATATGTGAAAGGGAGGGTACAAGGTCAACCTAACTTTAATAGGCCACCTAATTCTTATAATCTAAACTCTACTCCCAACACAAGAGCCATGATTCTAGTCCATGGTATCTTGGTTCAAGGACAATAATGGAGGCCTCAAGGATATTATATGAATTCCAATGAAGGTGAAGGACAATATTTGGTAACTCAAGGAGTACCTACTCCTCATTTGACAATAAAAGATGAGAACTTTATGTAAGAAAAAACAAATGAAGGATGACAACCTCAAGGAGTGAACCTTGTAACCTTTCAAGGGGAAGATGCACTTGTACTAAATTAGATTACTTCAGTTTCAGCCAACACAAGGTAAAAGAGAAGAGCCTTAAGAGATGTTGAAGATGTTGATATAATTCCAAATAATCCTCCCATAAGGCAACAAAGTGTAAATCTAAATGTGGTAGCCTTTACAACTCTTGCACCTCTTTAAAATCATAATGTGGGAAGGGTGACTCAAAGTACTCCATTGCCTCAATTTCAAGGCACTTATTTTCCTTCAAGGATACAAGAAAAGGTGGGTGTTCCTTCTTTGAATATCATTGATTTTTTTAAGAGTAAAAAAACTAGTATATCTCTTTGGGAAGTGCTCCACATGCCCGATCAAAAGGAATTATGTAAAGATCAATTATCTCAAATCCACATTAAACCTCAACTATCAAGACATGTTGGTGTATCCCTCACTAATTCTCCTAATCACATTATTTAACCCTCTACTAAATTTGAAAATCCTCCATCTTTTATCTTACACTCAGTGTGGGAGACAAGCTTGTTCACAATTACATTATGGATAGTGGGGCAAGTACTTCAGTTATGCCTAAAATTATGGAAGATAAATTGGGATTTAAATATGATAACCTAAGTCTTGTAAACTTGAAAAGTACCTATCATGGTTATACCCTTAAGCTCTAAGACCTTCTCATTATCAAAAAGATAATGTTTTTTAGGAATATAAAATGTAGATCAATAATAATGAAATTAAAATTTATAAAACACAATAGAATAGAGACATATATTTAACATGGTTAACCCAATATGGGATATGTGCACATAGAAACAACTAGTGCTTATTATTTAGTCCAATAAAAATGAAGGAAAAAAAACAATACATCCACTGCAATATCCTCTTCACTCTCACTCTTTTTTTCACCTGATTACAATGCCCTCATATCAAAGGTTGGTTAAAAATTAGGGGAAAAATGTACTAACTTAATTTATACCTTTAGATCTAAAACCTAATCATAAATGGTCCAGATTAACTATGAAACAACTGAGTAAGACAACTCTCCTTCCTAAGAAGCATGAATATGATATCAAGGTTATTAATGAACCTTATTAACATGAAGGAAAGTGTCTTATTGAGCATGAGAATGAGTGTCAAACCACTATCGAGAAGACTAAAATCATGAATAATTACAATGAAACCAAGGCATAAATGTGTGTGGTTGAAGAGCAATCCATACTTTAGTCTAATGTTGAACCAATTTTAGACATGTTTGAGTAGCAAAGAGATAAGTTTGATGATCTTAGACATCAAATACATCATAGTCCAACTAAAGGTGAGGTTAACTAAGGTTTCATGTTTCATAAGAAGTAAAACGAGGAACATCAAATAGAAATTAAGGAGATCAATCAATATACAAAGTCAAACAAAGCTCTTGGGAAGCTAGATGGAGTATTCATGAGAGCTCCAAGTGACACACTTATAGTCAATAGAGGATCCAAAAATGGTAATTCATTTGACTATCTACATAAGTAAGATTTTATTGACAAGTATGCATTATATGAGGGTTTGTTTTCTTGGAGAAGCAATGATACTAGAATTATTGTCTTTGACATTGGTTGAAGAAATGAAGAAGTTGTTCTTTACCTCAAGTGTTTTGAGATCTATGAATAGTAGGTTAGGAGTGTGTTAATTTGTATCTTTATGTGTGTTTTCCCTAAGTTCTTAGAGAGCACAAGTGTGTGTTTTTATGTCTTCATTTATGTGTTTATTTCCTTGATATGTTTAGTATGTGTTTGTGGTCTATTTAGAGGCATATCGGTGTCAAATGTAGCATATAGGTGACTCCATTTCCCAATGATAGGGGAAGGAAATTGGTCCTTAAAATAACAATCATGATACCCTTATGAAATTTCCAAAATGTTGACTAACTTTTACCCTAGGTCAAATTTAGTTAAACCCCTTTGCATATTCAAATTTTTCATAAGGTTTCCAAGGTTTGAAATGTTTATCATGGTTAGTAACAAGGTCATATAACATGTTTTAACATTGTCATATTTGCCATCTTATCTTAATATCCCTTTTTTCCACCTTTTGGTCATGTTAGAGTGAAATGCATGATTTTAAAATAAGGATAAAGGTGTCACTATGAAATCTAATGTACCACATGTCAGATAGGTGTCAGATGGTAACTTTAAAATAAAAAATGTAGCTTCAGTATATAAAAAAGGAGATCAACTATAAAAAAGGTAGTTTCAGATAGTTTTATAGACTCAGGTGATTGGTTTAGAATATATGATGCTTCATGAAGGTGGATTGCGATATGTACAGGTCAGTTCTAGGCTTAGATGGCTTTTAACATATCCAAATTTGATGAAAAATGGTCTCTCTCATCACTTTCTTGGGCAATTCAATAAGGTCAAATAGTTTTCCTTTAGTATAGATAGGAGGAGAGTTGAAGTGAGTTCACTTGGTGGATATTATGGGTCCCTTTGTATTTCCATTCCATGGCCATAGTTTCAATATTGGTGGTCTGTACTTCATGAAAAATCACTAAGATTGTTAGTGCCTCTAAACTACCTATGCATCCCTAATGGCTTTAATTTTCTCATCTATCTCCATTGGTCTATATGAACCAAATTTTTTATGTAGAATTGTAGAGCATGTACTTCCTTCTCATGTGGTTTTCAAATTAGTTTACACATGTGGATATGAAAGGACAAGAATAAGTATCTCCTTGTGTTAAGGGTGAGCACCATTAAGAGATGTAGATAGTGTTTTCATAATTGTAGAGTTTGTACTATTGTAAGTGGCTTTAAATTAAATGTAATATAATTTTTTAACCTCCTCTCAGAGCATGGTGATGGTATAATAAAAATTGAATAGACTAATGGAAATATCAAAGCTTTAAAACTAGGTGAGGTTGAAGGTTAAGATCATATACAAGCAGACAGTCACCTACAGGACTATGTAGGAGTACTGAGACAAAGTGTTGATGAGGTTTGGAGTTTCAAAGTTTTGAAGAGACCTTGAAGAAGAAAATAATAAGACTGAACCAAGGTTGGAGGTTGGTTATGAGAATCACCTTCAAGATCAACCTATCTAGACCACTTCAAGAAACATCTTCAGGTTGTTTCTAGAAACCCAATCATGTTTAGACCTAAAATAGATACCAAAACATGTTTGAAGATGTTTGAGCTTATTTTGATATCTAAAAACTAATTCATGGATCAAGAGAAGATCATAGTCTAAGAATGAAATCACTACATACAACCAGACCTAGACAGAGAGATATAAAGTTGAGAAATTTTTAAATGGGACTGTTTACCTTAACTTCTCTAAAAAAGGGATCCTATCTACATAGTAGCATCTGTTGGTGAAATAATATGAGTTATATGTAATCCAAATAGTTTCTCTCTTGTAGACTAAACCTAAAGGTAACATCTTGACACAAAGAGGTTGTTAAGTCAAGAAAATTTGATGGTCGAGGAAGGTTTCAAGTCAATCAAGTCCTGATGTAAACATTTAGTAACTATAGTGCCATTTAAGCCAAACTAAACCTATAGCAATATAATGTTGCAAGTAACAATAATGCATTGATGATAAGGTGATTACATGGTCTTAAGGTAGAAATAGATGTATTCAACTATGGAATGACCTCAGTGACCTAAATATGGAACCAAGAACGTGAATTATAATAGTCAAACATGTTTACCACCTATAAAAACCTATTGGTTTCTTATAAATGCACACCTATAATTTCACACAGTCCCAAACCAGTTTAGGCCAATGAAAGGTGCAAGCTTGTCTTGTAGGAAGAAGGAATAATATGAAAAGAATATATTGAAATCACTATTAAATTGGAAAAATCACATTTCCATGTGATTCTTAGATGCAATGAGATAGAGCAAAGACTAGGTTTTGAACCTCATACTCAACCAACTAATATCCTACACACAGTTATAGGAATAAAAGCTAGTCGAGATATTATGGTGTTGAGAGATATAGAGAGGTGAACTATCTTTAAAACTTGGTATATAAGGTCATCATGACATAAAAAATCCCTCCATGGCCTCCTTTAGGTCAAAACAATAGGTAAAGTGTCCTCTATTTTGTCTCAGATAGAGGACACTCCACTGTCAATACAACCTATAAACATGGTACATGAAGGGTGAAAATATGAGTGACAAAGTTTGGAGTGACTATGGGATTATGTATAGAGATTAATGGATGTAACAAAGTGTTAATAAGGTCACATAGATTCATTGGAGACATTCACAGGTGGTCATATGTAGAAAACATAGTTTAGCCCTATTAGGGCTATAAATAGGCATAAACCATTAGGTTCCTAACTATCACTCATATGACCATATCATATTTATAATTAATGTGAGATAATTCATATGAGAGTGGATGAGTAACAAGATACATCAATTATAAAATAATTTCTCAAATTAGACCTATTTAGCCTAAAAATGTCTCAAACCTATCCAGAATGTAAGTAAGAGCTTGAGAAGACAACATCCTTCACTCATATCTATAAGGGAATTGTGAATGGTGCTGCAATCATCTAGGGATAGTTGAGGGGGATAATAAAATACAACTCAGTGGAATTGGTTCAAGGTTTGAGTATCTAACTTTTATGAATCAATGTTAAGAACCCAGATGACCTAAAAGCCTCTTAAAACCCTCTTAAGAACTTGATGGAGAAAAGATGAATGGAATTACATCTAGAAGGGGTATTTTATCCTAGAAAATGAGTTGGAATTATTTTTCACTTTATTAAACTCCTTGACACCTAATTATTCTATATTATCACTTTTATGGACATACCTAATTCAGTGTTTATTAGAAGATTTGAGTTGTTTTATAGGTAAAAAATGGAATAAATAGATGAAATTCATGGTGGAAGGTTTGTAGAGATGAGTTATAAATTATAAAACCTCATTTTAACCATATTGATTCATTAAAACTCCTTTGCTAAGTTATTCATTGTAGTTAGTTTTGGATATAACAATGAGAAAGTGAGTGACTTCTAAATTTAGAAGTGAGAAGGGTGATGTTAAATATTTTGAGGTATATATGATAGAACATAGGACAAATAGGGTATAAATTATTTATCTAACATGCTTACAATGAACCTCCTTATACAATTATAATTCACAATAGTGACACGTGTGTGAACTAGGCCTAAAAGGCTAATGAGCAGCTCCAAGGAAGTGAGCAACAAGTGTCAAATAGGGGGTTATCAGTTGAAGGAGTATATGATGGTCAAAATATTGTTTCCAACTCCCCAAGTTATATTACATGTGTCAAATAATTTTATGGAAATTTCATACAATCAAGTAGATTCCTCATTGAGAAAGGCAATTTCAAGGACATGAAAGGTCTCTATGCCAACTTCAGGAGAATGATGTATATATGATGGACACTTGTCCAAGACAACTTCATAGCCTATTTTCCATCTCATTATGTTGAAATTTTACTCATTTTCAAGTATTGAAACTTGGCATTGTGATTGTCCAACTTCACTTCTCCTCTCTCCTCTCATATGCTTTATATATTTAAGCCATTTTGGCATTGTAATCCACACTTGGTATTTATAATATTTGCTTGTTTTAATAATGTATTTAACTTTGAATAAATATTTTGAATATGGTTTTTAAGTTCATAAACTTCTTTTCTAAGTGTGTGAAGTAGTGCATAGTGGAATGATAAGTGGTAACTATCTATCTTTGTGTTCTCTTTACTCTTTCATGTTTGGTGCAAGTAGTCTACTCTTAAATAAGTCACATGAAATGTAGCCTATGTATTTATATATATATATATATAAGATTAAGGAATAAAATTAGTGTCTATAACTATAACTCTTATTCTTTCACTTTGAGAAGTGAAATGGATATCACCTCCATGTTTGAAACACTTATGTTAGAGTAATCTAGTGTATCACCTCATTAGAATAGGTTAATTTCATGTTTATTATATCTCTTTTAATTCCAAGAAATCAATTTGTATAAGTGATAAGTGATCAAAGACTAATCTAGGGAGCTAGCCCTTAAATCTAGAGGTTTACCTCTGCTATAGGCAACCCACATGCCTATAGGCAATTCAATGTTTCACTCAATTTTGAAAAGGATTAAACAACCTATCCAAGGGTAAAAATTTGAGTGACAATAATTATATTTTAAAAATTCAAAAGGCATGACACTTATTCATGCACATTTTTTAAAATTTCAACGTTACAATACACATTTATGAGCAATGTGGTCATGATGGGGGCATGAATATTATTCATTCTCTTTTGATCATGTATATAGAATATAGATCCTTATATATCAATGTGATCCAATTTATTATGGTAAATTTACATTGAGGTTCATGATGCTCAATGACCATGTCATTACTTCTAGTGAACCCATTGTGTGGTTCCATATTCTATTATGGGTGATGTGCGTTCTAGTCCAGTGACAATGACATTTAAATCACTTCTAATGAACCCATTGTGGTTCCACCATTTTGGAATTAGTATATTAGGTATTATTCCCCATTTATGAGAGTTAGAATATGCATCCTTTCAACTCATAAAACTAATTAGTTATTCAAAATTGAGACTTGATCATTCTTAATTCATAAATGATTCAACTTAAGCAACCAATTTATCCATTTATTCAATAAGGGGGCACATTTTCTAAACTATTATATTAGGATAAGAGATTAGATCTAGTCTAATTACTTGAGTTACTAGGGTCATGGGTATAGTGACACCTGATAACATATTAATCTCCCTTTATCAATCGAGTGATCATTATGTCCTTAGATAGGAAATAAATAGGACTAAAAACATACTCTCTCCACTTGGCATAGCATAAAAATTCTCCAAAAGTAACATGATATAACTCACATTTATGTTTACTCTTATCTCACTCTTTAACTTTTCAATTTAAAATTTAGGCTTTTGAATTATATATATATGGATATTAACTACTACATGTATTATTGTAGATTATGCCATGATGTATCTTGAAAAATCAAAATTCTAAGCTATAAAGACAAAGTGTGTCATAAAAATTTAGTTTTCATTCTTTCCTTTACTCTATAAATTTTATTACTAGAATAAATGGGGAAGGTGGATGGGGCGCATGTAGACACCCAAATTTGGTACAAGCCCATATTTTATGCCATTATTGTAGTTTTGCACATTAGACTATTGATGATGAATAAGGTATCTATTGGTGAATTTTACTTGAGTCTTTTATATTATGGTTTGTACATTCATCCTTTTGATAGTCATCTTATCTCTTTATCATAGGGATCCCCAATCTTGGTCTTTTTCCATTTTTTGAAAATTTTAATATTAATGAACATGAATGGTATTGTTGTATTGTGCCTTAGGAGTGGACTTGTATAGGTGAAAATTTTGGAACTTATATTGAGTCACATTTTATTTGTTTATTTATTTATTTTCTATTAGTTCTTGGGTTAGATTTTGTGTACCAATAAGTCTCAAAATTTAAAATCAAAACCTCTATAAATACAAGTATACTCTAAGGAATTAAGGATGACTCTCATCACTCCAAAAATCTATTCAAATATTTTCATGTTATATATATATATTTTATGAATATATATTCAATATTTTCAAAGGTTGAATTCACATTTACATGCCTATACTAAGTGTAAAATAGGAGAAAGAACATCTATACTTGCATTCAAAATTTCACACATACACAAATAGTAGAAATACATTTGAGTTTGAGACCTCTTTAGAGTATTGGAAATGTAGTTCAACACTTGGTCATTCACTAAGGATTGGCCAAGGTTGGTCAAAATCAATCCCTTTAACCTAACACCCCCTTTTGATATCAATTTGGACTATGTCTAGAAAACTAGGGTTTTTTCGTTATATGTATTTCATGTTATATTCTAGATCTAAAAGTGAGTCAGAATCCCTAAATAATATATGCAAAGGTGATGAAACACTCATATTTTATTCATAGTTAATGGAGACTAGTTCATGTTAAACAAACTCAAGCATTATCACACTATGATCCACTTACATTGGTCATGTCTTAGATTATTTTTAGATTATTCCTCTAATTTATTAATATCAACATTTTAATTTTTCTTTCTCTATCAGTCACTAGTCATAGTCAACTAGGATAAGTCTATGGTCAATGAACTCAAGTGTTTCAATCCTATACTCCATATAGGGAGGATTTGTTTAGAATTAGTTTTGGAAAGTCCCTGATCTTCAACATAAACAATCATCTCTTTCACTAATTTTCACTTTTAGATATTTATAATAGTCAACTAAAATCCTAGTTTAGTTTTTGAATAATTTATAAAATTAGAATTGTTGATTATTTTGCATCTTTAACATTATGATATTTTCTAGTTTTACACCTATTAGCATCAAATTTTTTAATATGTAATCAAAAAATAGGTTAAAACACAATATGAAAAAGATAATCCAATTTTGTTTTCTTCATTTGATTTTTAATATGGGAAAGATTTAAAGTTCAATATGTTGAGCACTAACACTTGTAGACACTAATTTTGAATTATATAGCACCTAAGTCTTGTACACTTGGAAAGTACCTATCATGGTTGTACCCTTTAGCTCTAAGACCTTCTCATTATCAAAAAACTAATGTTTATTAGGAATATATAATGTAGAGAAATAATAATGAAATAAAGACAATTAAAATTTAGAAAACATAATAGAATAGAGATAGATTTAATGTGGTTCACCTAATATGGGCTACGTCCAAATAAAAACTACCAGTCCTTTTTATTATTCAATCAAACAAAAATGAAAAAAAAAACTAGCAATACATCCACTACAATATCCTCTTCACCCTCACTCTTTCTTATACCTTGTTATAATACCCTCATATCAAAGCAGGGTTACAAATAAGGGAAAAAATGCACTAACTTAATTTCTACCATTAGATCTAAAACCTAATAGTAAACAATCTAGATTAACTATGAAATAACTAAGTAGGACAACTCTCCTTCCTAAGAAGTATGAACATGATAGTAAGGTTATTGATGGACCTTATAAACATGAAGAAGAGTGTCTTATTGAGCATGAGAATGATTATCAAACCACTACCAATAAGAATATAATCATGAATGAGTGCAAAGAAACCAAGGCATAAGTGTGTGTGGTTGAAGAGCAGTCCAAACTTTAGTCTAATGTTAAACCACTTTTAGACATGCTTGGGTAGCAAGGAGATAAGTTTGATGGTCTTAGACATCAAATACATCATGGACTAGCTAAAGGTGAGGTTAACCAAGGTTTCATGTTTCCCAAAAAGAAAAATGAGGAACATCAAGGAGATAAAGCAAGCTACAAAGTCAAATAAACCTCTGGGGAAGCAGATGGAGTGTTCATGAGAGATCCAAGTGACACACTTGCAGTAATAGAGGATCCAACAATGATAATTCATTTGATTATCTACATAAGCAAGTGTTAATTGACAAGTATGCATCATATGAGGGTTTATTTTCATGGAGCAGTAATGATGTTAGAAGCATTCTCTTTGACACTGGTTGAAGCAATGAAGAAGTTATTCTTCACCTCAAGTGTTTTGAGGTATGTGTATAGTAGGTTAAGAGTGTCTTAATTTGTATCTTTATGTGTGTTTTCCCTAAGTTATTAGAGAAAACAAGAGTGTGTTTTGGTGTCTTCATTTGTGTGTTTATTTCCTTGATATGTTTGATGTGTGTTTGTGGTTTGTTTATAGGCATATCAATGTCAAATGTAGTATATAGATGACTCCATTTCCTAAAGATATGACAAGGTAAATGGTCCTTAAAATAGCAGTCATGCTACCCTTAAGAAATTACAAAAATGCTGATTAAATTTCACCCTAGGTCAAATTTAGTCAAACCCCTTTGCATATTCAAAATTGTCATAAGGTTTCCTAGGTTTGAAATGTTGACCATGGTTAGTAATGAGGTCATACAATATGTTTTAACATTGTCATATTTGTCATCTTATCTTAATATCCCTTTTTGCCACCTTTTGGTCATGTTAGAGTGAAATGCATGATTTTAAACTAAAGATAAAGGTGTCAATAAGAAATATAATGTACCACATGTCAGATAGGTGTCAGATGGTAACTTTGAAATAGAAAAATACAACTTCAATGTACAAAGAAGGAGATCAACTGTAAAAAAGGTAGTTTCAAATAGTTGTATAGACTGAGTTGATTGGTTTGGAACATGTGATGCTTCATGAAGGTGGGTTGAGATCCCTACAGGTTATTTCCAGGCTTAGATGACATTAACATCTCCAAATTTGATGAAAATTGGTCTCTCTCTCATCACTTTCTTGGGCAATCCAATAAGGTCAAATAATTTTCCTTTAGTACTTCCATTACATGGCCATATTAGAGGATGAGAGTTGAAGTGATTTCACTTGGTGGATATTATGGGTCCCTTTGTACTTCCATTACATGGCCATATTTTCAAGATTGGTGGTCTGTACTTCATGAATAATCACTAAGACTGTTAGTGCCTCCAAATTGCCTATGCATCCCCAATGGCTTCAATTTTCTCATATGTTTCCATTGGTCTATGTGAACTAAGTGTTATATATGGATTTATAGAGAATGTCCTTCCTTCTCACGTGGTTTTTAAACTACTTTACACATGTGGATGTGAAATGATAAGAATAAGTATCTTCTTGTGTTAAGGTTGAGCACCATTGAGAGCTGTAGATAAAGTTTTCACAATTGTAGAGTTTGTCCTATTTTAAGTGGATTCAAATCAAAGGTAATTCACTTTTTTTACCTCCTCTCAGAGCATGGTGATGGTCTAATAAAAATCCAATAGACCAATAGAAATATTAATGCTTTGAAACTAGGTGAGGTTGAAGGTTGAGGTCATATACAAGTAGACGGTCACCTACAAGACTGTGTATGAGTACTGAGACAAAGTGTTGATGAGGTTTGGAGTTTCAAATTTTTGAAGAGATCCTAAAGAGGAAAATAATAGGACTGAACAAAGGTTGGAGGTTGGTTATGAGAATCAACTTTAAGAGCAACTTAGCTAGACCACTTAAAGAAACATATACAAGTTCTTTCTAGAAACCCAATCATGTTTAGACCTAAAATGGAGACCAAAACATTTTTGAAGATGTTTGAACTTATTTTGATATCTCAAAACTAATTCATGGATCAAGAGAAGATCATAGTCTAAGAATGAAGTCATTACATACAACCAGACCTAGATGGAGAGATACAAAGTTGAGAAAGTTACAAATGGGATTGTTTACCTTAAATTATCTAAAAAAGGGATCCTATCTACATAGTAGCATCTATTAGTGAAAGAATATGAGTTCCACATAAGCCAAATAGTTTCTCTCTTGTAGACTAGACCTAAAGGTAACATCTTGACACAAGAAAGAGGTTGTTAAGTCAAGAGAAGTTAATGGTTGAGGAAGGTTTCAATTCAATCAAGTCTTGATGGAAACATTTAGTAACTATAGTACCATTTAAGATAAAATGTACATGTAGCAATAAAATGTTACAAGTAACACTAGTGCATTGATGATAAGGTGATTACACAGTCTTAAGGTAGAAATAGATGTATTCAAGTGTGGAATGACCTTAGTGACCTATATATGGAACCAAGAACATGAAGTATAATAGTCAAACATGTTTACCACGTACAAAAACCTATTGGTTTCTCATAAATGCACACCTATAATTTCACACAGTCTTAGACTAGCCTAGGGAAATGAAAGGTGCAAGCTTATCTTATAGGAAAAAGGGATAAGATGAAATGGATATGTTAGAATCACTCTTATGTGGAAAAATAACATTTTCATGTGATTCTTAGATGCAAGGAGATTGATCAAATACTAGGTTTTGAACCTCATACTCAGCCAACTAATATCCTGCACACAGTCTCATAAATAAAAGCTAGTCATGGGATATTATGGTGTTGAGGGATATAAAGAGGTGATCTATCTTTAAAAAATTGTATATAAGGTTATCATGACATAAAAAATCCCCCTATGGCCTCCTTTAGGTAAAACCAATAAGGAAAGTGTCTTCTATTTTGTCTCAGATAGAGGACACTCCATAGTTAATACAACCTACAAACATGGTACATGAAGGGTGAAAATATGAATGACAGAGTTTGGAGTGACTATGGGTTATGTATAGAGATTAATGGATGCAAAAAAGTGTTAATAAGGTCACCTATAGTCACTAGAAACCTTTACAAGTGGCCATATGTAGAAAACATAATTTAGCCCTATTAGGGTTATAAATAGGCATAAACCATCAGGAGCCTAACTATCACTCATATGACTATATCATATTTATAATCAATGTGAGAGACTTCATATGAGAGTGGAGGAATAACAAGATACATTAGTTTGAAAATAATATCTCAAATTGGCTTTATTTAGCCTAAAAATGTCTCAGACCTATCTAGAATGCAAATAAGAGCTCAAGAAGATAACTTCCTTCACTCATATTTATAAGGAGAGTATGAATGATGCCTCAATAAACTAGGGATAGTTGAGGGAGGAAATAAAATCCAAGTCAGTGGAATTGGTTCAAGGGTTGAGCATCTAAATTTTATGAATCAATGTCAAGAACCCAGATGACCTAAAAGCCTCCTAAAACCCTCTTAAGAACCTGATGTAGAAAAGATGAATGGTTATGCATCTAGAAGGGGTATTTTTTCTTATAAATGATTTGGAATTGTTTGTCACTTTCTTAAACTCCTTGACACCTAATTATTCTATACTATCAATTTTATGGACATACCTAATTTAGTGTTTCTTGGAAGATTTGAGTTGTTTTACAGGTAAAAAATGGAATAAATAGATGAAAGTCATGGTGGAAGGTCTGTAGAGATGTGTTATAACTTATAAAACCTCATTTTCACCATATTTATTCATTAAAACTCCTCTACTAAGTTATTCATTGCAGTTAGTTTTGGATATAACAATGAGAAAGTGAGTGACTTCTAAATTTAGAAGTAAGAAGGGTGATGTTAAATATTTTGAGGTATTTATGATAGAACATAGCACAAAGAGGTTCTAAATTAGTTTTATAACATACTTACAATGAATCTCCTTATAAAATTGTAAGTCACCGCAATGACATGTGTGTGAACCAGACCTAAAGGGCTAATGAACAGCTCTAAGGAAGTGAGCAACTTGTGTCAAAGTGGGGGTTATTAGTTGAAGGAGTAAATGACTATCATAATCTTTTTAAAAACTCACCAAGTTATATTATATGTGTCAAAGTATTCTATGGAAAATTTATACAATCAAGTAGACTCCTCATTGAGAAAGGTAATTTAAAGAAGGACATGAAAGTTCTCTATGCCAACTTTAGAAAAATGATGCATTTATGATGGACACTTGTCAAAGATAACTTCATAGCCTTTTTTAGAAATAATTATCTTGCATTGTAACTCATTTAAAAGTCTTGTCACTTGGAATTATTATTTCCTAACTTCACTTCTTCTCTCTCCTCTCATATGTTTTATATATTTAAGCCATTTTGGCATTGTAAAGGATCCACACTTGGTATTTAGATTATTTGATTGTTTGAATAATGTATTTGCCTTTGAATAAATATTTTTAATATGATTTTAAGTTCATAAAATTATTTTCTAAGTGTGTTAATTAGTGTTAATTAGTGCATAGTGTTAATAAAAATTTGAAAGGCATGACACTTATTCATGCACATTTTTTAAAATTTCAAAGTTACAATACAAATTTATGAGTAATGTGGTATGATTGGGGCATGAATGTTTTTCATTATATTTTGATCATGTGATTTTATTTTTTATGGTAAATTTACATTGAGGTTCATGATACTCAATGACTAGGTTATTACTTCTGGTGAACCCATTGTGTGGTTCCATATTCTATTATGGGTGATGTGCATTCTAGTCTAGTGACACTTAATGACATTCAAATCACTTCTAATGAACCCATTATGGTTCCACCATTTTGGAATTAGTATATTAGGTATTATTCCTCATTTATGAGAGTTAGAATATGCATCCTTTCAACTCATAAAATTGATTAGTTATTCAAAATTGAGACTTGATCATTCTTAATTCATAAATGATTCAACTTAAGCAACTAATTTATCCATTTATTCAATAGGGGGGCACATTTTACAAACTATTATATTAGGATATGGGATTAGATCTAGTCTAATTACTTGAGTTACTAGGGTCATGGGTATAGTGACACCTGATAACATATTAATCTCCCTTTATCACTCGAGTGATCATTATGTCCTTGGATAGGAAATGAATAAGACTGAAAACATAATCTCTCCACTTGGCATAGCATAAACATTCACCACAAGAAACATGATATAACACACATACATGTGTACTCTTTCCTCAATCTTTAAATTTTCAATTTAAAATTTAGGCTTTTGAATTATATATATGGACATTAACTACTACATGTATTATTATAGATTCTGCCATGATGTATCTTGAACAATCAAAATTCTAAGCCATAAAGACAAAGTGTGTCATAAAAAATCAATTTTCATTCTTTCCTTTACTCTATAAATTTTATTACTATAATAAAGGGGGAAGGGGGATGGGGGGGGGCATGTAGACACTCAAATTTGGTATAAGCCCATATTTTATGTCATTATTGTAGTTTTGCATATTAGACTATCGATGATGAATAAGGTATATATTGGTGAATTTTACTTGAGTCTTTTATATTATGGTTTGTACATTCACCCATTTGATAGTCATCTTATCTCTTTATGATATGGATCCCCAATCTTGGTCTCTTGCCATTTTTGGAAAATTTTACTATTGACAAACATGAATGGTATTGTTGTCTTTTGCCTTAGGAGTGAACTTGTCCAGGTGAAATTTTTGGAACTTATTTTGAGTCATGTTTTATTTATTTATTTATTTTATATTGGGTATTATCTTAGGTCAGATTTTGTGTACCAATAAGTCCCAAAATTTAAAATCAAAACCTCTATGAATACAAGTCTACGCTAAGGAATTAAGGATGACTCTCATCACTCTCAAAATCTATTAAAATATTTTCATGTTCTATCTATAGATTTTATGAATATATATTCAATATTTTCAAAGATTGAATTCACGTTTACATGCCTGTACCAAGCATAAAATAGGAGAAAGAACATCTATACTTGCATTCAAAATTTCACACATACACATCAATAGGAGAAATACATTTGAGTTTGAGACCTCTTTAGATTATTGGAAATGCAGTTCAACACTTGGTCATTTAACAAGGATTGGCCAAGGTTAGTTAAAATCAATCCCTTTTACCTGACACCCCCATTTGATATCAATTTGGACTATGTATATAAAACTAGGGTTTTTTCATTGTAGGTATTTTATGTGATATTATACATATAAAAAAGAGTCAAAATCCCTAAATATTGTATATGAAAAGGTGATGAAATACTCATATTTTATTCATAGTGAATCGAGACTAGTTCATGGTAAATAGACTTGAGCACTATCACACTATGATCCACTTACATTGGTCATGTCTTAGACTATTTTTAGATTATTCCTCTGATTTATTAATATCAACATTTTTATTTTTCTTTTTCTATCAGTCACTAGTCATAGTCAACTAGGATAAGTTTGTGGTCAATGAAATCGAGTGTTGAAATCCTATAGTCCATCTATGGAGGACTTATTTAGATGTAATTTTAGAAATTTCCCTTGATCTTCAACATACACAATCATCTCTTCTATTAATTTTCACTTTTAGATATTTATAATAGTTGACTAAAATCCTAGTTTGAGCTGAATTGTTTTCTTCCTAGTGTTTTCCAAAAATTAGCAATTTCTATATTAAATAATTTTTAAAATTAGAATGATTGATTATTGTACATATTTAACATTATGATATGTTCTAATTTTACACCTATTAGCATCACATTTTTTAATTTGTAATGAAAAAATAGGTTAAAAGACAAGTATCAAAAAGATAATCCAATTTTGTTTTCTTCATTTGATTTTTTATATGGGAAAGATTTAAATTTCAATATGTTGAGCACTAACAATTGTAGAAACTAAATTTGAATTATATAGAACCTAAGTCTTTTACAATACCTATCATGGTTATACCCTTCATCTCTAAGACCTTCTCATTATCAAAAAGCTAATGTTTATTAGGAATATATAATGTAGACAAATAATAATAAAATAAAGATAGAATTAAAATTCATAAAACATAAAAGAATAGAGACACAGATTTAATGTGGTTCACCCAATATGGGCTACGTCCACACAAAAACTATTAGTCCTTCTTATTATTCAGTCTAATAAAAAGGAAGGGAAAAACTAGTAATACATACACTACAATATCCTCTTCACTCTCACTCATTTTTCCACCTGATTATAATGCCCTCATATCAAATAAGGGCTAAAAATTAGGGGAAAAATGCACTAACCTAATTTCTACCATTAGATATACAACTTAATAGTAAACGGTCTAGATTAACTACAAAATTACAATATTTTATAATGCATTTTTCATTAAATTTTGCTTCAGGGGTGTTTCCCTTGAACCCCTACCGGGGGGGATCCAAAATAGGTCTTTACCCCCTAGACCCCTATGGTGACCCTAGTGTGGTGGGGGGGGGGGTGGCATTTACACACCCCCTCCCTTCCTTCCCACTCCCCCTCCCCCCGCACACACACACTCCCCATATCAAGAATTGGGCATTAAAATAAGAGCAAGCTCTACCATCTAACAATGTTCACTATCTATTTATGCCAAATTGATTATCTTTTAGTCTAACATTGATGGCCAGGCCTCTATACTAAGAAAAATGATATAAAATTGATAATTATCCATATTTTCTAGTTTTATAACTTCACCTATTTTCTTATTTCTTAGACACTTGCATCCCAACTATATGCCTAAATTGATACTAATGCCCATTTTTAAAATTAAGTGTCTAAGAACAAAAAGTCATATAATTTACAAATGAAAAGTATTCTAATGATTGGCTTAAGAGATTTAATATAAAATAATTTCAAAATGGAATAGTATATATACAAAATCAATCCTCATTCATTCCTCACTTGGAAATTACATACAAATCATAAGACAACTTAGCAAAAGCACTCAATCAAACATTCAAGTGAGAAAGCCTACCATATTCATCCCTATTTACATATCTATCATATGATTAGTATTTTCACATGTCTAAATCATTCAAAGAGCAACCCATGAGCCATATTTTCCAAGTTACAATCTAGGTCACTCTATGTACTTGATTATTACTATAGACACCAAAATGACATCACACACATGCGTAACTCCCTATGTTGAAACCCCCCTTGAACCCCTTCTAATAATTAGCCTTCCTAACCCATATTTTCACCCCTCACATATTTAATTAATTTAAAATATTTAGTTAAGTTAATTAAAAACTACTTATACTACCTTACCTGGCCACCTCATCATAAGACTAATTCTTACCCTTTGAGTCACCTCAAGACTTAGTCCCCTAATCCTAAATACCCATGACTTTTTCTCACCCCAAACATAAATTCCTAACCAACTACATCCTTCTTAACCTCACATTTCTACCATTTCCTAATGGATATCACACTTGGTAGGAGAAGGAATAGAAAATAGGATAAATATAGCCCTTTTACCTATTCTCATGCCACCAACATTAGTCAACCCATGATCGACATCAGTGGGATCACTGATGCAGATTACTTAAGCCAAATTTCAAGCTAGTATTTAGGTCAGTATAAATTAGAAAAACTCAATCATTCACATACAACTTTTAGCATTCAACTTTCTACATCTAGGCTTACCGTTACTCTACATAAATCAATCCAGATTAGGAATTGATATACTGCACAAAGCTTAGATTATTTTGAACTAAAAACACATACTTATACTTTTATTCACCTATTAATTTAACATACATCACCAGAGCCATCTATCCAATACTCAAGGTTCATCTATTTCACCATCTAAGTATATCTCTATGTTTTATAATTTATTTAAACAATCATTTTATAATTACTTTACATTATACTGGTTATCATTTTATGAGCATCTTGACTCTCCTTGTGAAGGAGTTTTAAAAATCCACCTATTTCCCTCTATTTCAAACATACCAATCCTATGTCTAGACCCACCTGAGTCTTACCCACTCCCTTACGACTCTTAAAAACCTCATAAAATTGACCAACATCCACCTCTTAGCTCAGAAAAGCCTCTTGCATTCTCTTGAGAACCCACTACCCCTACCAACATCAGTCACATAGTTGATGTCGGTCATATATCCTTACTAAAATTGGTAGCCTAACCAAATTTGATGACTATGTATTTCCACTAACCTCCCTGAGCCTACCCAAACAACCTCCAAAAACACAAATAACTCACATTACCTGCACTATGTCACTCTTTTTGCACTCAGACAATAAAAATGGTAAAAATATATCTCTCTTACTCTCTCTTTAATTTTTTTATTCATTACCATTTTGTTTCAAAAAGTGGGATATCATCCCTAAGAAATTTTAACACTTCTAAGAACAAGTGCATTGCTTGACAGCCCACTCATATATCTACTAACAAATATTTTTGGTGGTAGTACTTTCTTATTCATAGGTAGTCATACCTAGCCAAAGAGGAGTTCTTAACATCATCTAGATATGGTGCACAACAAATCTAGGTTCTCTCTAATCTCTAATCCCTACCCTTCATCTATATTTCTTCTTAAACATCAAATAGATTCAAAATTTAGAGAAACATTTTTGGCATGCCTGGTGGGACCTTAGAATTTTTCTTGGGTTCATTACTTGTTTTAAGTGTTCATATAGGTGAATTATAGTGAAAATTTCATTTCTTACACTTTCTCCCTCTCTTTTACTCAAAATGAAATATTCAACATTTTATTTTTTGTTTAAAGGCAACAAATTGAAATTTCTTATTTCTTACCACTCTTCTCTTTCCTTTACCTCTAAAAGAGACTTATCATTTTTATTGAAAGTTAAAAGGAATGTCTTCTTTATCTCTTTATTGCATGTACATTAGGATAGTGAAAGTCATTCTCTTCTCCAATTTCATCATTGTTTTCATTCAAATTAAAACACTTTAGCTTTGGGTTTAAAACTTACTATACTTCATTGTTTGCTTACTGCATATTAGCTCACCTAGTTAATTACAATCATTATGAATCAATTGTAGTACACCCATGTTACACAAATAGACCATACTCATAAAAAAAACATCTAAAACTCACCTGAGACAAGGTCCATTAGGATTTCATCACCTGGTGGATCACCTTACCCTACCTGACTATTCTACTTGGATTTCACCACCAAGGGGAGAATCCACTCCATTCTCTGGTAGAGTATAAACTCTAGACAAAAGGTATATTTTGGCTAAACATCTTAGCTTGGCTTCATGTACATGAAGTGAAGGGATCAAGATCCTATAACAAGCCACATACTTGGTTTAACATAGATTTCCTCTTGAGCACCAAAACTAACCTAAAACTAGCTCTAGATTGCTTTTTAGTACCTTCAATAACCCAAATCTCATCTCACCATCTGATTAAGGCATAAGCCAACATGAGACTAAAATTAGTTTCTAGGAGTTCATAATTAGTGGTTGTATATTCTTTTTTTGCTTTTATATTGCCTTCTATATTTTGGAGTTGGTAAGGATAGTTTTCCATTGATTTACAAAATCAACACCATTTATAATACTCAGGTTGTATAACCTATTATATCAAGTTTTTATAGCATTTATCCTCCTTATATAGACCTATTACATCCTCTATTTTACCTAGATTTTGCCTCTAGGTTCTAAAATGTTAGATTTTTCATCTCCTAGGAATCCATAGTGATCAACATCAATTAAACCCATCGAAGTTGATATACTTTTACCAATCAACATCAGTTAAGTGACCGATGTCAGTGACTGTGTAAATTGGTTATTTTTAGTTTGCTTAGAATAACAAGATAAAACAACCTACTTATCTATACCCAAACTTTGTTTTTCCTTATTATGTCACTAATACAGAGTATTAAGACTATTTATACTTCTTATTGCATGATATTTATGTGAATCCAAGCTAAAATTCTTGCCAATTACATAAGTTGATAACCACTTCCACCTTCCCCTCTTATTATTGATTCTATCATGGAGCATACTTTACATATAGAGCATATTCCTAGCCCTAACGCCTAAAGGAGATCAAGATTTTGCTAAATTTCTTGATCATAATGTGGTAGCCCTTCAACATTACCTTGCCATGAGCCAAACTCACAATTCTTTGAATGACCCACTATATGGTATGCCAACTTCTTTGATGGAGACAAATTCAATTTTAGCTATCTCCACTATGTTCCCTATGGTTAATCAAACTACCACTTTGATAAGTAACCCAACCATAAACAATGTCCAAAGTTTAGCATCACCAACTACCCAATCCCATCTAAGCCCTATCATGACTTCCTTGTCTTCACAACCACAAGTAGTTCAGTCAAGTCTAACCCTATTTTAGAATTTGGTGGTACCCATCCTATCTACTCTCACACATATAATTATGTGAGTCATGACTCAACATTCACCCAATAAAACCATGCCAACAACCCAACCTATAATAACAACACTCAACCAAAGCATTATCTCAAACCTAGTAGAACAAGCCCCTTTCATTTTTGCCCCCAGCCTATGACTAACTACCCCTATGTTGCATCAACACAACCACAATAGGTTATGTCATATGCTCCCTTTACCTCTTATCAGGTTCCCTATAGCTTAGGGGGTATCTCTCAACTAATCCTCCTCTAGACCTCATTAAGAAGTTGATGGATAAGATGTCCAATTGAGAGACATCCGTGTCAGGTTTAAAGAATGTGTTATCTTATGATCAAATATGAAATGAGCCCATCCATCCTTCTATGCCTATTTACCCTTATCCAAGCCAATGGGAACTCCCCAAATTTACTCATTTCTCAAGTAAAGAGGACCCACAATAGCATTTTCAAGAATTTAGACATGCTTATTATTTAATAGGGCATGATGATGCGTTACTACTTTGCACCTTCCATATGTCTTTTTTAGGGGCTGCCTTGGATTAGTATAGCTCTATAACTTGACATTGCCTTTTCTCATTTACCCAAATCACACAATTATTCCTAAACCATTTCTACATTAACATTTCTAAAAAGGTTTTTATTATGGATCTTTACTCTATTAGACAATTTGATGATGAGTTTATCGTAGATTTTGTCACTCACAAGAGAGGCTTAATCAATCAAATCTCCTTCTCTTTACCCCAACCTGAGCTTATTGAGCTCTTCTCAAGGGAATATTCTAAGCACATTTCATCCACACTCTAAGTACAAATTTTCTACACATTTGATGAAGCCTTTACAATGGCACAAAAACTTGAGATTCAGGCTATAGATGAAGACATAGTCAAGTTACGTAGTAAGAATGCCAATTCTAAATAAAATGATTCCTCTTCTTCTAAAACTTCTCATTCTAACCAAAAATCTAAGGGATCCACCAATGTGATGGTCATTAAATCATATTCTTCCACAACTACAAACCAACCTAATTCCTTGACTTCCCAAAATTTGACCAAGCAATTCCAACAATGATATGAACAAAGACAATACACTCCCATTGGGGAGTCATATACTTCCATTTTGGAAAAAATATTATAACAAGGAACCATAACCCTTAATAAAATAAAGCCTCCTATATATTTTGATCCCTCCCATCTTATTCCAACTTGGTACAAGGAGGATGAGTTTTGCGGCTACCATCGAGTCAAAGACCACAATTCTAATAACTATAAAACATTCAAGAACATTATTTAAGACATGCTTTATAGGGATCATATCATCTTGGATAACCCTAATGCACCTACTAATCAAAACATGGAGGTGTTAAAATAGCCTTTTCCTAACTATTCACCTAATCAAAATATTATTCAGACCATGACTAATAACTCATGTGATCATAATATCCATATAGTCAATATGGTCTTTCCTTTACCTCTAGTCCAACCTATCAAACAATAGGAGGCACCTATTTTACCTACTCCTCCATTTCAATCAATGGAATTTGGTTTTCCCATTATTCCTCCTTGGGTAGAAGAGCCTACTTCACCCATTCTAGTCCCATGTGAGGAAAAGCCTCCTTTACCACTCCTTTTGCCATAAGAAGAGCTTGTATTTCTAGTTCCTTTTACACTAATGTTACCTATCCTCTTACCACTTGAGGACCACACCTTACCCATTACTCAACTACATGTTAAGGGGAACATAATTCCTATGTTATACCCTCTTGAAGAATCCACTTTGCCTACCTCTCCTCCACCAATAAAAGGTATTACCCTATCAACTCCTCCTTCGCACCTAGAAGAGCTAGTGTTCTCTATACCTACATTAGATGAGAGACCTATTGTGTCTACTCTAATTTAACAAATTTTACCACTTATTTTACCTATGGAAGATCACACTTTACCTATTTCTCACCCACATGTTGAGGGAACCATTATACCTATGCTTTATCCCCTTGAGGAGCCTTCTTTGCCTACCTCTCTTCCACTCAAGGAAGACCATGCCTCTTCTCCTATCTTTATCAAAGAAGACCCTATTAAGGCTCTTTCTCATCTTTGGCCTAAATTAGTAGAGGCCAATTATTTCCCTCTTTCTCAATCACCTAAGCCTTCTAAAGAAGCAATTGTAAGGCCTACGTCAACTCCATCTAAACCCTTCTTGTGGTTGGTGGAAAGTCTAAAATTTCTTAACTCTATGAAGCTAGATCATGTAGCATTTTGGGACTAACTTAAAACTCCTTATCCTATACAATGAGTGTCGACCTTTATTTCCAACTCTCTCACTTCCCTTTACCCCAAGGTCTTTGAAAAAGTTAGAGCTTCTTCACCAAAATCACTAGAATCTCATCCTTCTATGTCAAAGCCCTCACCTTCATAGGTGTCTACCACATTAAAGTAGATCAGGTCTTTAGGCATACATCTGGTCTTTGATATAATTCATCCATAGGTAAAATTAGATATCACTCTCTAACCATAAGTTGGAGTTCTATGGCCTAAACTAAGGAATAATGTTAAGCTTCCTAAATCTCATTGATCCTTCCCTCTTCCACCCTTAACTTTACCTTCAAATTTAGGACCATATCCCTCTACTTTATTTGGGGTATCACCAATCCAAGTGATACCAAAGGTTAAGTTACCTCCACTACTACCTCTACCACCTAGTAGGACTTTCACATCTAACAACATGATACCTAACATCAAGAAAGTGTCAGCACAACATGTGGCTCCACTGCCACCTAAAAATGTGCCACATAAAATCACCCCCATGGCTCCTAAACTAAAGAAGGTGTCTACTCCTATTACAACAAAAAGTTCTAGCCCACTTGTAGGAATCTCATATTTTTTTCCTATGCTAGTTGTTTCAATCCTTCAAAATAACTCTTTATCCAATTAATCCTTATATCCCTCTTAGATTGAATCCATCTTGGTTTGATGATACATAAGTGTGTCTATATCATTGTTCAACGTGACACAATACTGAGAGTTGTAAAGCTCTGACAATAGTCATTCAAAAACACTTTTATATCAAAACTCTATTTTTTGATACTCCCATTAACCTTCCTACCATTCCACCTATCACATCCAAAATGCCTCATACCATTCCACTTGAATTTAAACCAAAATATGTTGTCATACCCCCTTTGCCACCTCCTTCACCTATGTTTTAGATCAACATGGTTAATGTGGCCACATGGTCCTAAAATCAAAAGGATAAAGGCAAGGGAAAATTCACTTCCCCTTGGGCTCATCCCTTCTCAAAAGACACTCCTCCTTTGAATCCCAAGATTTCCATCTTGGGTATCCCAAATCTAACATCTTCAGAAGTTATTCAAAACTCAATGGTGAAATAACTTCACCAAACCCCTTTGAAAATGTCCTTGTATGAGTTAATATAAAACTCACCCTAACACCATAAAGATTTTATTAGTGCCTTTTAATTAGTTGAGGTACAACCTGATGATCCCAAACCTCTTACAGCTTTGGCAGCTCTCTTAACACCATCTCCCTGATTTCCTTTAGTGATTTAGAAATTCCACTTCAACACCCTAAAGATCAAGATTTTTCCCTTTTTATTACTATATATATCAATAAAACTCATGTCAAAAGAGTCATGATATATGGGGGATATAGTATTAATATTATTTCCACCCATGCCTACAAACAACTAGCCCTCCCTGATAATTGCATGTCTCAAACTGACGTAGTGCTCTGCTCCTTTAATGATACCACAACTACTACGGTGGGCACTATTATTTTACATATATATGTGGGACCTCACATAATTTATGAGATATTTTATGTTTTATAAGGATATTTATAATACAACATATTTCTTGGATGACCTTGGATATGTGCTATGACATGTGTGCCTTTGACTTTGCACTGCTACATCAAGTTTGAGTACAATGGGCAAGTGCATGTTATTCCTACTGACCCACCTCTTTTCAAAACATGTAACATGACTTATAGCTCCAATGATGTTCTCAATCCATTAAAGACATCATCCTCTTCACATGATACTTTTTAAGCTTCCACAATATCCACTACCCTAGTTACACAGATATCAAGGACACAAATTCATGACAAAAACCCCATGGAAGAAACTTCCAAATGTTTATCACTTAGAGAATATCATTTATTGACACTCAACATGTTACATACTCCATAAGAGTATGTAAATCTTCGTATGTACCCTAAATATGATCCCCATATTAGGTTGGTCATCCCATATGGTCCCCCTAACCTTTGAACTAATTTCACATATGGGGGATTTGATCAGGCTCCCACTATCGACAATCCATCCTCTTTGCCATAACCATTTACCTGTGACTTATCTTTCTTGACCAAGCCTAATTTCACTCACACCTATCTTTATAGGTGTGCCTAGAAAGGATTTGGTTTAGGTCATTACGAGCAGGGTGTTCATACACCCATTGAATATCCCACTAATAAAACCATTGAAAATGCCAAAAAGTGACATGAAGTGGGTTATGATGAACCAAGTAAACTCATAAAAACTTCTCATATACCAATTATCAAAAAGCTAATCTCTCCTTCTCCATCCTCTCCTCCACCATCACCTACCAACTTAGAGGTATCTATACCTCCTAATTTATTTATTTATTTCAATAAATGCCATTTTTTGGGGCCCCCTCACCTATCTATGGGGTAAAGAAACAAGGTCCCTTCCTCTCATTCATCCTAAAATGATTGATGAAGACTCTCCCGCTATCAACACTATCCAATGTTAAGATGATGATGTTATTCTCACATACATAGGTGTAGATGATTCATATATCCAATGATCATTGCCATATGAAACACAAGTTATGTTAAATAAATCAACCATTGATATTAATTTTCCCTCTCATGATAACCCCTATGTCCTCAAGATTGGATAATCTTTGGACTCCTCTGATCAAGATAATTATGCCACATTTCTTAATGACCATAGCAAAGCCTTCACTTGGTGTTATAATGACATGCTTGGTATTGACCCTTTTATCATCACCCACAACATTTTCACCAACTGAGATGCTAAGCTTGTTAAGTATAAGCTTCAAAAAATTCATCCTTGTATTGCTCTCCTTGTTAAAGAAGATCTTCAATTCCTCCTTTATATTAGCTTTATCCAACCCATCGACTACCTACAATGGGTTTCTAATATTATTCTTATCACACATGCAATAGGGAGAATCTACATTTGTAATAACTATCATGACCTAAACCTCATTTATCCAAAGGATGAGTTACCTTTGCCAAGTATCGACTAACTTATTGATCTAACAACCAACCATGAGATGCTATCACTTATGGGCAGGTTCTCAAGTTACAATCAAATTATATTTACTCCTGAAGATCAACATAAGAAAACTTTCATTACCCTATGGGGGACTTTCTATTATCGGGTCATGCCCTTTGGTCTGAATAATGTTGGTCCCACCTACCAATGCACCATGACTTACATCTTCCATGATCTCCCACATAAAATTATGGAAGACTACATGGATGAATTAATCATAAAGTCTAAACTTCACCAAGATCACTTGATGATTCTCAAAATCATATTCACTTGTCTCCTCCAATATAACATTCAATTAAACCTAAAGAAATATGTCTTTTGTGTCTTTTCTAGTAAGCTCTTAAGCTTTATCATTTCTCTCCATGGTATTGAAGTTGACCCTACTAAGGTTTGAGCAATACTAGACATGCCTCCACCTACTAATATCAAACAACTCTATAACCTGCAAGGTAAGATTCAATCAATCCACCACTTCATCTTCCAATTGTTAGATCATTTCCAACCCTTTTACCATCTCCTCAAAAAAGATGTCTCCTTTTAATGGAATATAGATTACCAATAAGCCTTTGATTCACTCAAATGGTATCTCCTTTCCACACTAGTTCTTATTCCACCTAAGGAAAACCAACCTTTCTACCTTTACATCTCTACAATAGACCATTCTTTGGGTACTATGATAGCACATTAGGATGATCACCATTGATAAAAAGTGGTTTAATACATAAGCCACAACTTATTGATTATGAAACTCAATATACCCATACCAAAAATATTTGTCTTGCATTAGTCATTATAGATTTTAAGATCCATCATTAAATCTTAAATCATAAAACCTACATCATCACCCATATTGATCTCCTTAAATACATGCATTTCAATCCATATCACAACTAATGAGTAGCTCAGTGGTTCATTCTCCTTTCTAAATTTGACTTGGAATTTAATAAACAAAAGTCTATCAAGGGTAAAATGATCACTGACTAGTTAGCTACTACCCCTTTACCTGACAGCAAACCTTCAAACCTTGAATCCCCTGATGAATCCATTGCAACACTCTCCATTGATGACATCTCCTATCAAATGGTGATGTTATTTTATGGATCTAAATGTCAACATGATAGGGGTGCAGGGCTCATCTTCATTCCTCTTAATGGCAAGCCTATGCCTTTTTCATTTAAACTATATTTTGAATGTACTAACAATATGGTTGAATATGAAGCCTTGATCTTAGGGATTCAAATGGCTATTTTCTTGGGTGTCAAATTAATAACCATTTTTGGTGACTCCCAACTAGTGGTTAATCAGGTTAATGGTTCCTAAATATGCAAAAATGAAATTTTATAATGATATAAACATCTATAGATACACTATTAGAATCATTCAACTCCTACCTCTTGTAAACTATTCCTTGATCTACAAACAAGTTTGTTGACACAATGGCTTATCTTTCTTAACACATACCCTCTTCACCCCCTTCCTCAAAAATTTATGTCACTGTACATTGCTTAACATTGCCCTTTTATGTATCAACTAACATACTTTTTATTAAAAATATAACACACAACCCACATGAATTATGGTACAATAAAATCACATATTACCTTTCCTTTTCTATTACCCCTCTTAACCTCTCCAATAATAGGAGATGTGATTTCATGAAATGTATCAATCATTACACTATGCTAGGGGGATTTCTCTACAAACAAGGTTTTGATGGTCTCCTCTTTATATGTCTCACTAGTAATGAGATCCCATTCTTCATTAAGAAAGTCCATGATGGGATTTGTGGTGGACATTTCAATAGTAACACAGTTTCCAAATGTATCCTTTGACTTAGCTACTATTGGTCAACCCTCCATCAAGATTGTAGTGATTACATTTGGCATTGTGTCAATTGTTAATAACATGATAACCTCCTTCATGTTCCAAGCCATGCCTTATAAGTCACCAAAGACTTTTGGCCCTTCTCCCAATGGGGTTTGGATCTAATTGATGAAATTAACACTCATTCATGTCTCCATCATCGTTCTATCATTATTGCTACTGAACACTTCACCAAGTGAGTTGAGGGCATTCCTCTCATCTCCAATAAGGCTAAAAAAATTGTTGACTTTATCAACCATCACATCATCTATCATTTTGGTGTCCCCCATAAAATTATAATAGAAAATGGAAAATCTTTCAAAAACAAGACTATCCAAAAGCTATGTGACACCTTTGGAATCAAATTAAGCTTCTCATCACCATATTATCTATAAGCAAATGGATAGGTAGAAGCTTCTAACAAAACCTTAACCAAAATCCTCATGAAGGTAGTCAATGATACTGGCAAGGATTGGCACACACACATTCTCTTTGCTTTATGGGCTTGCCATACTAGAATTTGAACCCCTACAAGTACTACACCTTTTTCCTTGGTCTATGGGATAGAAGTTGTTTTGCCTCTTGAGGTCCATATTCCTTCTCTTTGCATTTATCTACAATACATACTTACTAATGATGACTTTCACCAAGAACATTTGGCTCAACTTGAGTTACTTGATGAATGTTGTCTCATAGCCCTCAACCACCTCCAAATCTATCAAAAGTGTATCAAATATGCTTACAACAAAAACCTCAAGGAGTGATATTTTAATATCAAAGATCTCCTCTTAAATGAAAATCAACATATAGTGAACATAGAGAAAAGAAAATGGGGTAAGTTTTATGCTAATTGGCTGGGACCCTACATCATAACTCATAAGTATGGCTCAGGAACTTATCACTTGTCTTCTCTCGAAGGAATGCTAGAACCCAAGCCTTTAAATACTTTGCACCTATGACCATTCTTTTTTTAAATCAAGTGACGCTTCACCTCATGTTTAATTTGAGCTCATCCTTTGATAAACCCTATTACATTCATCTCCCTTCCTCTTAACCCTTATTCCTACACACTTAGTTAACATATGAAGTGTTATGGTTTTCCCCTCAAAATGGAAAACCTTTAAGCCTCTATAGTCTTATTCATGACTAAAGTAAAAACAAAAACATGGGATACATAGACAAGCTATAATCTCTTAGGTTATGATTCTCAATGTAGACTATTCCCTTGAAGGATAACTATGTAACTTCTCCTTAATACTATAAATAGATTGTTCCCTTGAAGGATAGCTATTAAAAATAAAAAGCAAAAGCTTAGACCACTCCTTTGAAGGATGGCTAAGCCTAGCTTTGTTATCAAGGGAAATAATGACTTAGAAGCTTCTCGTATTGATCAACTTCATTTGAAATCAACACAATCAAAATCCCATTGTAGGATTCTCACATTGATTAGCTTACACAAAAAAAAAAAAAAGTCATGGACTTGCCTATAGTAGCTCTCGGGTCACCCATAGAGTGGACATACCATCTTCACTAAGAAGGTTATGCTACCCAAACACTCTCACTCCTTTTACTTTTTTCCCCTCATACTCTTTCAAGGGACTTTGAAATCACTTAATACAAAGTGAGTATGAGACTTCTCTAACAAAAAAAATGGTCAAATGATGCAAAACATGAAAGAGGTTTATATTCTTGAGCCTATTTATGTTATGATTATGGTATTTGCCAATAAGTGAGCATTGTACCTCTTTTTTTCCCATCTCAATCACATGTCAATTTCTCTTCTAAGATTAAATCTCATGATAAGATTCAATCATCATCTCGCCTTTCTACCAAATTTTATTGATTCTTAGAGTAATGTGATTAACACATATCTATCTCAAATAAATACCCAAAACCATACTAAAACTAACAAACTATTTCTCATGAGAAATCTACCAAACCTACAACCATAGTTTCTCTAAACAACAATAAATGGGAAAACTATCAAGCCTACACCATTTAGTTTAAGAATACACCATCACAAATATGGAAAAATGTTGAAATCAAATAACATACCCAACCCATTCATTTTAATCATACACCATCACAAATATGGAAAAATGCTAAGATGAAGCTAACAAATAAACTATTCATATGCCATCACACATATGGGAAATGCTAGTCTAACTCAACTAATATGCTCAAAATTAACATAAAATTCACATAACATAAACATCCACATCATTATAATAATATTAACATCATCACCATCACATAAATACATCTCAAAATAATAAACTCTCTCTCTCTCTCTCTCTCTCACACACACACACACACACATACACACATATATACGCTAAATATGAATGTACATCAATGGATCATATCAATATCATCTCTCCCTCAAAATATACATCTCTCATCTTTAACTCATAGGATGATGTGTACACAACACATATAACAACATCAATAACAAAATTTGGCACTCAGAATCCTCAAGGCTATAGTCATGGTCTTGAAGAAACAATGTCATCACCACTCTCCACCTATCTACATCTATGTGAGCTAGAAACTATGGCACATGTCACTAATCTCTCCTAATCTCTAAACTTGGAATACCTATGAATCTATGAGAACTCCCTGATGGCTCTCTCATAGTATGTAATCTCATCTAGAGTAGTGTTGTACCTCACTATAGATATAGTCTATGATAGACCCATCACACCTGCTGTAGGACCTTGTAATGGTCCCTATGGTGGAGGAGGAGGAGTAGCCTATCCTACTAATCTCAAACTATACCTCTCTAATATCAATGTAGTAACTTAGCTCTATAATTCCCCAACTTGCCCTTATAATGTCATAACCTACCCTTGTAAGACCAATACCTATGCTTGTGATACATCTTAGGCTTGTACTATTGTGTCTTAGACCTATACCACTACATCTTGGGCTTGTACAGTTTCATATTTCTCTCTCATCACCCCTTGTAAATCTATTGGTGGTTTCTTGACCTAAACCACAGGATGTAAACTTATCCACCAAGCAAGATAAGCCATTGTGCATCTAAGATCTACCATAACTAGGCTTACTATTAATTCCTCAAAATTTGGCCCATCTTTCTCCTGGGGTAAGGGTAGGAGTACCTCTATATATATATCAAGGAAAGGTAGGAGGCACATCTTGTAACAAGCTAAACTATCTCCTAACCTTTGCTATGGGTATCATCTCTAGCTCTCTATCTCATCTCCTTCTGACCCATAACTTTCTCTATAAACCAATAAGCTACTCTACCTATCCTATGAATGTAGGGTATGTCAAGTAGGCCTCCAAAAAGTATCTGTGGGAATTAATCCATCTATCATATGCCTATAATAATCAATGTCCTACACTATACCATCTACTCATGTCTAGGCTTTCTTTCTCTCCATCTACTGAACCCAACCTTGAAACCAGCTACAATCATAGTGGGTAACCCCAATGGATGTGTCACCATGATGTGATTATATGCCTAATAATGGATTAAATTCTTGACACACAAACTATACCATCATCACAAACTCAACCCCTACAATTATCTATATAACTATACCAAAAAAGATAGTCTCCATGCATACATGATCCACTACTCAACCATCTGTGATAACACACCTATCAATGTAATAAGAAATATCCCCTCATTTTCATCTATTAGTGCATTTATTTTAATCCTTATCATCATCAAGATACTCAACTGGTGTTGCTCCTCATTGAATTATATAGTAGCTCATATGAAAAGCTTGCTGAGTGATAGGTCACCTTGCTAACATGCTCTCCAAATAGTGTAACCATGTGAATATCATGCTCCTCTCTCGAACATGATATGAGCTCCTCACCTTAGAGAGATAACCGTAACATATTGTACATATCCTCTTGTGTCATTTTCAACTCTTTGGTAGGTAAATGGAAGCTGTTGGTGGTGTGATCCCACCTCTCTATCAATGCTATCATCAAACTAACATCACGTGTAACTCTACAATATCATCACACTCCTCCTAATCTTATGGATTCCATGTGCTCCCATTCATCCATGGTGACATCCCTCCTCATCCACATTTGCAACATAGGTAGTCGATCTCGTAATGCCAACTCTTGCCTAGCCTGCATCTACACACATAAACCTGAAGTCACACACTTTCTAATATAAACCTCCACCTTTTTTTCCCTTCTCTCTAGGAGAACTAAACTGGCTTAAGGTCCTCATCTAGGCTATTTAGGTAGCACTCGGTTGACATGGGGTGTTTTGAGGTTATCTCGATCGTATACCCACCTAACTATCTAACCTATTAACCCACCTAAACCCTAGGCCTAAATACCTATCCCTAAACCCTAGGTCCAACTACCTATCTCTAAAATCTAGGTCTCATAGCCTATATATTAAACTCTAGGCCTCATGGCCTATATCTCATACCTTGAACCCCATGACCTATCTTTTAAGCCCTAGGTCCCATGACCTATTTCAACCAACATTTTTCTAAACCACTTCCCTTAACAAAATTTTAACTATACCTCACCTTTTTCCCCTATATAATGGGAGAACTACATTGGCCTAAAACACTCACATGGGTTATGTAGGTAGCACTTAGTCGACATAGGGTCTTCTGAGGATAGCTTAACCATTAGGCTAGTTGACTCACTCACCTAAGGATCAAAAATGGGTCTTTTCTTCCTATTTAGGGTGTTTTCCTATGACCAACATTGGTTAACGATATCAATGTTAGCATCAAATGCCATCTAATCTTGAAACCTTATCAACTGATGTTGATGAACCCCATTGACATTGGTGACTAGTTCAGCCCTAAGGTTGAACAACCCATCTCCCAAATTTTGGTTTTTCTCTACAAACTACACCCAAACCCCTCCTAAATTCACCTAAACCTACCCTCACCCCATTTACCATCGCTATACTTGCCTTATCTTCCCCCAAACCTAATAAATTCACCCAAATGACACATTAACTACTTTAAATTCAAATTCAACTTGAAGAGGATCTTACCTCATCTCTCCATTTCCTCTGGACTAGAATATCTAGCACTTATGGTGGCACATCTCTATTTGGGTCCCTTCTTAGCTCTATCATATTTGCCCACAAAAACCTAGAGTTATTTTTCTCTAATCAAATGTTGCAAATGAGTTTTGGTGGGCCACCAAACCCCTTTTTATCAAGTTTGGTCACCCATTGATGTCGATAGTCTTGATCTAAGGCACTGATGTCAGTAATACTTCTTACTGATATCGATGAGATAACTGACATTGACACCCTTAAATTAGAATTTTTAACCCCAACCACCAAATTTTGGACTACACCCTAAGTTTGGGGTAAATTGGAGATCACATATATCTCCCCAACCATGACAATCAACCTTAGAGATCACTTAAATCTCTACCCATGATGAATTTGATCAAAGATCATGAATATCTCCTTGACCATTAACCCTTTTGAGCCAACCTTGCATTGTTTGTCTTGACCACTTATGCTACCTTGCTATAGTTGGATACTACACACATGCATGTATATCAAGTGTTTTGGATCATGACCAAGCTAATCCTATCACCTATAACCTTTTGTGTTTACCAAAAACACTTCCTACCTCAGATACCTAGAACACATGGACCATTGGAGCTACAACTTTAATTTTATTTAACATTATTAGATATCACTTATAATATGTGATTTGGTTATTTCTATCCAAATTTTCCTTGACTTTACCTATTATTGATTGTCTTGACTATAAATTATCATAGTATACCCATAATTAGTGACACCATGCTCTCACTCAAAAAACACCCACCTAATTAACTCCTTATCAAACTGGTACCTAATTTTAGATTCTCCTCCATTAGTTCCCATTTTGAGGGGAGATACCTCATCCAATAATTGGAGCATCTAACTCCTATTTTTGTCTTACAACTTGTTAGCATAAATTATAAGACAAAAAGGGCCAAATGTGTAAACTAAATTTATGTCACACACATGTGTAACTCCCTATGTCAAAACCCCTTTGAGCCCCTTTTAATAATTAGCCTTCTTAGCCCATGTTTTCAACCCTCACACATTTAATTAATTTAAAATATTTAGTTAATTTAATTAAAAACCACTTATGCCACCTTACTTGGACACCTCATCCTAAGACTAATTCTTACCCTCTGTGTCACCTCAAGACTTAGTCCCCTAATCCTAACTACCCATGACTTTTTCTCACTCCAAACATAAATTCTTAACTAACTATGTCCTTCTTAACCTCATATTTATACCATTTTTTAATGGATACCACACTTGGTAGGAGAAGGAACAAAAAATAGGCTAAACATAACACTTTTACCTATTCTCATGCCATCGACATTGGTCAACCCATGGTTGACATTGGCAAGATCACTGACATTGATTACTTAAGCCAAATTTTAAGCTAGTATTTAGGTCAGCAAAAATTAAAAAAACTCAATCGTTCACATACAAGATTTAGCATTCAACTTTCTACATCCAAGCTTACCATTACTCTACATAAATCAGTCCATATTAAGAATTAATATACTACACAGAGCTTAGATTCTTTTAAAATGGCAACACATGCTTGTCTTTCTATTCACCTATTGCTTCAACATGCCTCATTAGAGCCATCTATCTGGCACTCAAGGTTCATCTATTTCACTAGCTAAGTATATCTCTATGTTTTGTAATTCCTTTAAATAATCATTTTATAATTACTTTACATTATATTATTTATCATTTTATGAGCATCCTAACTCTCCCTATGGAGGAGTTGTAAAATTAATTCACCTATTTCCCTTTACTTTAAACATACCAATCCTCTGTCTAGACCCACTTGAGTCTTACCCACTCCCTTATGACTTTTCCCAACCTCATAAAATTGACCAACATCCACCTCCTAGCTAAAAAATCCTCTTGCATCCTCCTAAGAACATACTATCCCTATCGACATCGGTCACATAACTGATGTTGATCATATATCCTTATCAACATTGTAGCTTAAACAATGTTGGTGACTTTGTATTTCCACTAACCTCCCTGAGCCTACCCAAATAACCTCTAAAAACATAAATAACTCACATTAACTACACTGCATCACTCTATGATGCACTTAGACTACAAAAATGGTAAAAATATCTCTCTTACATTCTCTTTCATTTTGTTATTCATTACCAATTTATTTCAAAAAGTGGACTATCATCCCTAAGGAAGTTTGACACTTCCAGGAACAAGCATGTAGCTTGGCAGCCCACTCATATATCTAATAACAAATATTTTTGGTGGTAGTGCTTTTTTATTCATAGGTAGTCCTCCCTATCCAAAGAGGAGTGCTCAATATCATCTGGATATGGTGCACAACCAATCTGGGTTCTCTCTAATCTCTAATCCCTACCCTTCATATTTGTTTCTCCTTAAACATCAAGCCAACACATAAGGGATAACTACATCATATTGATGTGCTCTTTAGAGTATTAGCTATGTAGGTAGTGCTTATTGACATAGGATTCCTTAGGGTAGCTCAAAACTATGTGCATATTAACCTTTTTTTTCCATAATTACTTTAAAGGTGAGGAATCTAGGGTTTGATCATTTGACAAAGATTGATAATTAATGTGTGTAATCTAAACACACCAGAAGAAAGGTGAAAAAAAACTTCAAAGGCTCTAGGTTGTTGCATCTAAATCAAATCATTATTCCTTATGCACAAACAAGCCAACACATAGGGGATAACTACATAATATTGATGTGCTCTTTGGAGTATTAGCTATGTAGGTAGTGCTTATTGACATAGGGTTCCTTGGGGTAGCTCAAAACTATGTGCCTATTAACCTATTTTTTCCATAATTATTTTAAAGGTGAGGAATCTAGGGTTTGATCATTTGACAAACATTGATAGTTAATGTGTGTAATATAAACACACTAGAAGAAAGGTGACAAAAAACTTCAAAGGCTCTAGGTTGTTGCATCTAAATCCAATCATTATTCCTTACTGGACATCTATGTCTAACTTAAACACTAGATTAGAAACAACTGTCTACATATAATGTAAGCATCTAAGATTACATAATGTAAAATTATAGAATTTGATGACTTTTCTAGAATCTTGATCCAATCCACTACCAACTTGTTTCATCCTAGATTTGTACATGCATAGTAAACTAACTAAGTAATCTTGTTTTTAATTTATTATAACATCTATCAATGGTTGTACTTTTTATTTTTGGCATTACTCAATATTATAAATTCAAAATATTTTTTATCTAATTTTTTAAATTAATTACTTTGTTATAGATATATTTATCACCCTTATGCTTATTCATTTATATATTTTATCCCCTATAGGTAACCCCCATACCTACCAAACTTAGGGTTAAATAGTACTATCTAAACATACCTTTATATTTATGGAGGTACAAATGAAGTATCATATACATTAGAGCTAAAAATAATGTATTCACCTTCAAGAGAGGGTATAACCTTCTTATTATTTAATGAATGCAATTACATATGAAGCTTCCAACATTGATCCTCAGAATGACTATCAATAAGACAATTTTATAGAATCTTGATCCAATCCACTTCCAACTTGTTTCATCTTAGATCTTCACATGCATAGTAAACTAGCTAAGTAATATTGTTTTCAATTTATTGTAATATCTATCAGTGTTTGTACTTTCTATTTTTGGCATACCTCAATATTATAAATTCAAAATATTTTTTATCAAAGTTTTTAAATTAATTACTTTGTTATAGATATATTTATCACCCTTATGCTTATTCATTTATTTATTTTATCCCCTATAGGTAACCCCCATACCTACCAAAATTAGGGTTAAATAATACTATCTAAACATACCTCTATATTTAAAGAGGTACAAATGAAGTATCATATACATTAGAGCTAAAAATAATGTATTCACCTTCAAGAGAGGGTATAACCTTCTTATTATTGAATGAATGCAATTACATTTGTAGCTTCCAACATTGATCCTCAGAATGACTATCAATAAGATAATGCCCACGATGCCTTTTAATATCCTTATTAGACATAGAAATAGTACTATGCTCACCTTTTCCAAAATACCTTTCCCATTTTTATTCCAACCACCATGTTGCTTGGAAGTGTTTTTAGAGGTAGATGGAGCCTTTTTCTTATCCATATCTAAGTAGTGAGCTTGAGAAAAGGCCTCATCTACATCTGTAGGCTTGGCCAAGAGGAAACATATCCTCATATGGATATGGAGTCTAAAAACATACTTTATCAAGATTGAATGGTCCACTATGTCTTTTCATATTTAGATAGCCATATTGAAAAACTCACTTTTGTACTCTTGCATTCTTTCACATTACTTTTGCCTAAGATATTTCCAATACATGGGCCTCTCTTCCTCATAATGAATAGGATAAAACTAATTCTTGATTAACATTTAAAAATAATCCTACTTATTAATAGGAGTAATATTATTAACAACCAATGTATGAACATAAATATAAAACCAAGTCAAATCGTGATTGGATAATTTTAACCTAACAAAAGAAATTTGTTGTTTCTCATTAATTTGATGCAAAATAAAATACACCTCTAGTTGGGCTAGTCAATGGTCCAACATCTATTAATTCACATCCTCATCATATAGTCAAATATTTATCTTTTTCTCACCCTTTAATGGAGATGGCGCTTGGTCATATAGTTGAATAACCTCCATGTTTATTTTTAGTGCCTCTATAGAAACACCAAAATTCTCCATGAGAATCCCCATGATGGACTCCAACTGGTCAAGATTGATCATATAAAGAGAGATGCCAACCACTCCTTATTCAAGCTTAATAAATATATATTCTAATATATAGGCATCTTATTCATTATAATTGGTGATATTTCTAATCTCTTGTTTCCACTTTATTATGGAAATGTATTCTTCAAAGGGAACTAGGATACCTTGACCACTAGCACTACTTTCTCTAGTGATAGACATAAATTTTAATTTAGTCACAAACACACAAAACCACAAAAAAAATACTGACACTAAACTAGCTATAATAACTAGGTGGATATTCCACACTAAGCTTCACCAATATGGATCCTCTAATCCTAAGTCAACAAGTGACCAATAGCTAATTATTTTATACTATTGTAAATGCTAAAGCATAGATAAACAAGTGATGGAATGTAAATGTGAATAATATTAAACATAATAAATAAGCACAAGATAACACAAAGCATAAGATAAACTTAATATTTAACATGGATACACCTAATGTTGGAAAAAATCTAGTGTGTGAGTAAAATACACTCCCTTTCCACTATGAAATTCAACAAATAAATAAGTTACTTCCAAACATGGTTTTCATGGAAAAAGTATTCAATACTACACTATCATATTATTACACACAAAAATGATTTACACTTTTTATATACTTCATAGAGAGCTAATATAATTGAAATAATCACTCACAACTAGGAAATAATGAGATAAAATGAACACACACCCAAACTTCCAACTTGAAATATGAATCAAAATTTGAGATTTCTCACAAAATTATTTGATGTCCTCTAATTTTAAAAAATATTATACTTATGATATCTCACCTTGTAACTCGCTAAAGAACTCAAATAAACCATCATGAGGAAGGGGAACATTTGTGATTGTTCACATTCCCATATTTTGTATGGTGGAAAAACTGAAATAGTTTATAGATCAATGGCTATGAAACCACTAGGGATATTTCAAAACTGTCATGGTGGTTACACAATCATCATCTAAAAATATTATTAGTTATGAAACCACCAAGGTGGTTACATAAGCACCACCTATACAAACTAGTAGTTTCATCATTTGTGACAAACCCCTTAGATTCATGAGTTGAAATTTGCTCACTTTACCATTATAGGAATGTCTAGATCATCTACATATTAATTTTTCGACTAAAATTATCTAAAATAATGTTTTAATGTGAAGTATCTTACAATAGTGACTTACAAGCAATAATTACATAAATTGAGCATAGTGAAAACATCTAACAAGTATAAATAGTTCATTAGATCCGTATTTCATATCATTATTAGAGGTGCAATAAAAAATAAATGATAATAAACTTAGTAGAATACTTGGGGCCCATCCATCTACTTAATTTTATGATTTGAAACCTATTGTGGGAAACATACCCACTTTTCTTCAAAATGGGTGACCCCTCTAAAAATCTCATGAACTAGAGCTTGAGGGTCTTTTCTTTAATTCTCATCAACAACACTTACTTAAACCCTTAAAATATACATTTCTTTGATTTTCCCAAGAAGTAATAGGCCTATTTTATTTTTATGACTATGGAGTGTTTGCTACCTTTTTATAAATCATGGTGCTAATGTTGTAAGCCAACTTTCATCAATGTATCTCAGAGTCTCATTCCCTTCTCAGAGTAATAGACTCATCACTATTTATGACAAAGAATTTTTTTTGTAACTGACAAGTAAATTTTAATATATCATGTTCCTTTTTTATTATATTACTTGGATTTTTTCTTATGAATTTTATAGATCTCGGGAAATCCCAACCAAATGGGAAGGTGCCATGATGCCAAATGTTAGAGAAACCAGTCCCTAAACTTGTTAGAGATGTTAGATCCTAGGAGAGTCCAGCCAAATGGGAATTAACCATGTCACCAAATGTTAGAGTAGCCAATCTCCTAGACCTATCAAAGATGTCAGAGCCTGGGATAGCCTAACCAAATGGGAAGGTTCCACATCACTAAGTATTAAATCATTAAATCCATAGATTTTTTAGATCTTGGGAGATCCCAATTGAATGGGAAGGGACCATATTACTAAATGTTAGAGCGGCCAGTCCCCCAAACCTATCAAATATGTCAAAATCTAGGAGAACACAAAAAAATAAAAAGGTACCACATTGTTGAATGTCAGAGCATCTAGTCTCTTAGACATGTAGGAGATGTTAGAGCTTAGGAGAGCCCAACCTAATGGGAAGGCACCATGTCTCCTATTATACAAATGAACTAGTATCCACCTAAAGCCTTAAGAAGATTAGAATAAGGTATAGGTGAGACTAGAGAGACAATCAAGGTATGTCATGTATCCCTAGGTGACACATCACCCAACCTAAGGGAATGATGTGGAGTATGGATTCGCACCTAGGTGTTGACTATTATTAGGAAGACCAATGAGAAGATGACACATATAAAAAATTAAGATTTAATGGAGGAGCCTCTAAGAGATGTGAGCACATGTTTACCATACACTAGGCATTAACAAAATGGGAAGTTGGGCCTAATAGGATAATTTTAAAACATCCCATCACCATTGCTATATATAGCTAGTGGTAGAGGATCATGGTCTCCAAATTCAATTCTAGATTTATAAATAAGGAGAGAAAATCCATCCAATAAATCAAACTCAAATTAGTATCAAGTGAGCCACCAAATGCCATTAATACAGGGGGGTTATATGCATACACTTATAAAATCCTAAGATAAGTTCACTAATAGTTACCATCATTTCCATTAAAAAAATATATAACTCCTTGATTTCAAAAATCCATACATCCCCTATATCCCATGCCTTATGCACTCAAAGTTTACTAATTACCCCTCTATCATAATCTAATGGATACATCATCCTCAAACCCAAATGTTGAACCCAAGTATCAAGACACCACTTTTTTGGCTGGCTTGACCAAATTCAATCGTTAAAATGATTTATTTAAAGTGGTCAAGAAAGTCATCACGGATTCTAGTAAAGATGATGACTAGTAGGATGAGTATGAGTATGCCCTTAGGTCCTATAAGAAGTGAAAAATCCATATAGCCATGGCTAAACCATAGGCATTTCCCTGTGCTAACCTATTAAGCAATCCATGTGGTATTTTATAAGATTTATGGCCACTAGTTCTACTATCACATATTATAAATTTGTGATAACTTCTACTTAGTGGTCTACCAAGCTACTAATGAAGCTCTGATGCCTCAAATACTGAAGGTAATCTAAGATTTTATCATAGCCATTAGGGACTACCAGTTGTACAAGGATGACACTATGATCCAAATTTTGGGTTTCCTAAAGGACCCCCCTCTAATTTCCATATTACATTCTTGACTACCTAGTAAAACAAGAGATCAGCTATGAAATGGTGGAAGGTATATGTAAAGGGAAATGCAATTGATCTACAAATTAATCCTAGATAAGAGAAGATAAATTTGACTTACACTTTTGATACGTTAGGTATTTGGGGTCATGACCAAGATTGATTCACTAGAAATATCCAAGGGATCTCTTACCACAATAATATCATTAAGGAGGGTTCCAAAGCCTTAAATCAAGAAAAACTATGTAATAACCCTAGGTAGGTATGATATTCTCATATTCATAAGTATAAATGACAAAAGTAAATTAAAGTCTAATTTAGTGCTCACCAAATCTTGTGGCACAAAATGGGGGTTAGTAAACATAAAATTAAATATGCATAAGATAATCCTAATTAAGCTATGTATAGATAAAACCCTAATGTATGGAGAGGGAAATATATTTAAAAGTCATAACTCATGCTACATCTATCTACTAAAAGAGAGGAATAAAGTTAGAGATACTTACCTTAAAGATGAACCCATTGAGACTCAATCTCTACCTTGGCCAAAGGTGCATCACAAGAGGTTTTTATGGTTTTTAAGGATAAATAAGAAAGGCTAAAGCATCTAAGACTTTTTCAAAATACAAGATCCTTATCAAAGTATAAACCATAGGCTATGCCTTCTCAAGTAAAATGGCATAAGAGCATACTGTAAAGAAGTGCAAATGAATAATTAACTTTTGTTGTCTCTAAATAATGGTGAAATGAATGTGTCTATATAGCTAAACCTAACCTTAATTTTTTTTGAAATTTTAGCCAACATGGTCAGCCAAATTAACTCTATATTATTATTAAAATAAATAAATTAGGTTTTGGTCTAGGTTAGCCAAGGGTTGACCTAGAACCTAAATGAATTTTGTCAATTAGAGTATAGGGTTAATGGGGCCAACATTGTATTTTAAACTATCAAAAAGGTTTTAGGCTAGGGAAGGCATAATGAAGGCATAAAATGACTAGAGGAGGGTGAAAAATAGGACGCAAAATTTAGGGGAATGTTTTTAGGAGATGGTTATGTAGACAACAAGTGGTAGTGTAGGGACAACAATCCTATGAAATAGCATGTCTACCCACCCCTTTCTTAGTGGACCCCTTAAGGTGTGCATTTAGAGAGACTAAGACTTGACAGGTTGTTGTAAAAGAGAAAGCATAAATAATTGATAAATTTTGAAAATATTATGTGTATACAATGCCCCACTCAAATATCATCACATGAAATAGGGGATGGTTCTTTGATAAAATAAAATAGAAACACACAACATTGGAGCTTAAAAATTGTAGTACTTTTACACATAAAATAATTGAAATTAAATGATTGAAAAGGAAATAATAGAAAAAATAAATGTAATGTATACGTACCTTGACTTACCTTTATTATAACTAATGGTTATTGATTATTTTTTTATCTTTGATCATGGAGGGTGCATAGAATATTTTTGAAAAATTGAAGGATACAAAACTAAAGAGAAAAAATAAATAAATTCAAGAAAGCCAAGATAACTGATGTTATGTGGACAATACACACTTGAAAATTTGGTAAGCTAGGATGACAAATGTTATGTTATGACCAAATTACCAAGTCAAAGAGTAAATCAAGTAACCAAAAAGCCAAGGATACTAAAGACCAAAAAACTCAAACAATTCAACCTTAAGTAAGAAATGTAAACTCACTAAATCAAACCAAGGATACATGTAAAAAATGGTAATCATACATCAATGTGAAAGCAATAACAATCCTTACTTAAACAAAGATGGATAATTGAAATGGTAAAATAACATTGATGAGTGAGCAATAACAATCCTTACTCAATCATCAATGGAAAAAGTGAATAAAATGGGAAAACAACATTGATGAATGAGAAGTAACAAGCTAACCTCACTCAATAATGGAAAAAGAACATAGAAGTAGAAATAGACTTAGGTCTCTGAAAAAAAGTGATACAATAATGACAAATGGTAATTGAAACCAAAACAAGTATAGGAATGTAGAGTCATGGTATAAATAAAATAATCCATAGTCAGTCAAACATATTATTTTATTCTAAGGATAGATAAAATTGAAACAAAGTGGTGCTAGCATGGTTCTTAAGATGTGAAGAAGAGGAAATATAGAAGTGGGAAAACAAATTTAGAATCACACTTGATTATCAAGGGGGTAAATGAAATGGGTAGAGGGGAGAATTAAGTAAAAATCAAGGTATAGAAACTCTTTATCGAAGTCAAGACACTCAAATTATGTTTGTCAAAATAAGAGGACTTTAGACTTTAAGGACTCTGAAGAACTTCTCTTAGCCACATAAATCTTAGGTCAATAAATGAAGTATGTATATCATCCCATGAAGGCTACATACATAAAAATTAAAATTGACCTACCTTACCATAATGTGTTCCCCATTCCTCAATGACCCCTTATAGATCCATTGATCTACTATGAATAATGGGTACTTGCATGAGAAAGTAGGTGGCACCTTAGAGTTTTTTTATTGTTGTTGAATTCTCCTATTCTAATATACTAGCCTAATATACCCTAATAGAACTTAGCTCTATTATTAGGCCAACTATGGAGTTTAAACTTTGAATAGAGAGAGGAGATGTGCTATTAATCATGTATTTTTGTGTGATTTTGAATTTTTATGTTGTAAGTTGCCTTTTTGTATCATTTAATTTCATTTCAAATGATTTAGATTTTAAAATTTTTGATGGATTTTTATATTCTTCCTCCATACAAATTTGTAAAACCAAACATGAGTGATAAAGATGACTATCATTTTAAGACTTTGGACTTGGTTAGTAAGAAAGATAACTTAGAGATCATGGTGTCTAAGAGTTGTGTTAATTTAGGTAAAATAATAATGCTATATTGACTTCGAGCTTGGTTTATATAGAGTGGAATGAAAGGAAAAGATATCAAGAGGAGTAAAACATCAAACAATTTGAATTACTTCAAATTGTAAAAAATTTGACAAAGGGTGAAAAATGGATACATTGACAATGAAGTGTGATTCCTTATCATAAGAATGAGGGAAGTTTAAGAAAACATGCTAACACCTACTTGTGCAAATTTTACCTATAAAAGAAGCAAAAGTTAAATATGAGAACAAGGGGTAAATGTTTTTTAACCATTTCAAAAATATTCTAGAAAAAAGAACACTAAATAAAAAATGGTGATTTTATGAAGAAAGCCTGGTCTTATCTATAGTGTTACACTGCAACTCATAAAAGAGAAACCCAAGAGGATACACAAAGCATGTGAAAAGAAAATGAAAAAGATGGTATTTTTGAGGAAGGCTAGGTCCTATCCATGGTCTTACATTGAAAATCACAAAGGAATAAACTAAGGGGTGAAAAAATTATTGGAAAGTATGGAAATAATGAGAAAAAAGGAAATCATGAGGAAGGCTAGGTCCTATTTGTGGTTTTACAATGAAACTTATGAGAAAAGAGAAAACCAAAGGACCAAAAAGAAGGAACTAAGGTTTGTGGAAAGAGATACTACTGGAGAGGGTGAGACCCATGTAGATATCCTATAAAAAGTGTTAGAAGGATAACATATAGAAAGCATGATAAGAAGGGAATGCCTAGGTAAAATACTTATTTAAGAATTGTGCAATGGTGGGATCTTGTAAAATATACCTTCATTAGTTTGAAGGTGATAGGACCAAGGATGTATTTGAATAAATAAGGGCCCCACTATTTTTGGGCATATTTACCTTCTTTTTCATGTGTGTAGTCTAATTTTGAAAAAATAATCAACATTAAAAGTACAAACTTTAACCATTTTATTATGTTATTTGGAAATGTGGGCCTTATAGTGGTGATTGTGTTGTAGAGTAGAAAGACAATGTTCATTAATAAGATCAAGGGCATGAAGGCAAGCTTCATGTAATTCTTCATTAGGTATGATACCATGAAGAGAGATACAAAGAGAGGTAAACTCAACTTCTAAGGGGAGGACTGATTTGAAAATATAGACTAGCAAAAATGGTGTTGCCTTAGTGGTAGTATGTATGATAGTGTGATAGGACCAAAAAAGTGGGATATAGATGAAGATGGAAATCAGTGTGAGTGTCATGAATCATCTTTTGGATAATTTTATTAAGGATTTTGTTAATGGCCTCAGCTTGGTGATTGCATTGGGAATGGTAGGAAATGGAAAATTTATGATTGATTTTGAATTTAGCACATAGTTATTTGACGTATTTATTTTAAAAATTACTAGCATTATCAGAAATGATAGTATGAGGAATAGCAAAGTGAAAAATGATATAGTTGAGTATTAATTTAATAATGGTGGTTGTAGTGACATTGATGAGGGGCATAGATTCAATCCATTTGGTAAAATAATCAATAGTTATGATGATAAATACATGCCCATATTGTGATATATATAGTTTGCCTATGAGATATAATCCCCACATTAAGAATGGATAGGGAGACTCCACATTTTAAAAATCAATAGGAGCTAAATGGATTAAATCATCATAAAGTTGATAGTACTACACTTTTTAGTGAACTCGATGGCATCTTTATCAAGAGTGGGATAAAAGTAACCCATACAAAAGAATTTGTGGGTTGTAGCATGTCCACTATAGTGACCATTGTAAATGCCCCCATGCGCTTGTTTGAGGAGAGGAGGGACCTCTTCTTTCATAAAATAGTGGAGCAAGGTACCTTTAACATTATGATAATAAAGGATGTTATATTAAAAAATATATTTGAAATATTATTTTTGAATGCAAGTATTTTCATGGGAATCAATGTTTGGAGGATAGTTTTGATGTTCAATGAATTGAATGATATCTTTTTACCATGGGCTTTATCAAATGGTAATAGCCTCAATGTGGTAGATAAGTGAATATTGTGGTTAAATATAAGATGGGGAATTTTTTATTTGGATAAAAAAAGTAGAGTTAGTAAGAAATTGATGTAGATGAAATAAAGATGCTAAAGAAGCAAGTGAGTTAGTGATATAATTTTGATCTCAAAGAATGGGCTCAATGCTAAAAAAAGGGAATTATTTGGAAAGGGTGGTGGTTATTTGACGATAAGAAAATATATTTTCACTTTTAAATTGATAATCACCATTAACCTATCAGTAGATGAGTTGGGATTCACCTAAAGCATGCAGATATATAATGTCTAAATCAAGTTCCATTATCATGCCCAGGATTAAGGCTTCATATTCTACCATATTGGTAGTGACATCAAATATAAGATTAAATTCCAAAGGGATATTTTTACCTTGAGAGGAATAGTGAGGATATAAACTACCCCAACTCTTTGAAGGTATTTAGCACCATCAAAATAAAGGGTCCAAGTATCTTCATGTAAATCAACATTAATTTTAGGAAGTTCTTCAATGACAACTTTAGATTTAGTAGTATCAGAGAGGATAGATGGATATTATAGATTACTTGCTTCAAGATATATAGTAAAATTATGGAAGTAATATTTAAGATATATATCTTGATTAAGACCTCCAATATATAGGATATTATTATCGAGAAGATGATCTTGAAGGTGATTGGTAGCTGGTATAGGACTGGCTATGAGTTGATCAACTGTGATTTGTCCTTTGAAATATTTTTGTGCAATAATGTAGAGATTAAATTACATGAGAAGAACCATCCACTTGATAATTTTATCACCAAGAAGGAAGGCTTTAGAGAAGAAGTGATGGATTAGATTAGAATGGAAGATATTGTAAGTTGTTTGATAAAACATATAATGATAGAGTTTTTTAACTACAAAATATATGATGAGGTAATCACATTCTACTTTTGTATAATTTTTTTCATAGTCAATGAGGCCTTGAGTGATATAATAGATGGAATATTCTCTTCTAGTATCATCTTATTTGGAAATCATTGGACCAACTAATATGAGTGTGGAAGAAGTATATAATATTAAAGGATGATCACTAGAAGGTGGATGAAAGGTGGGTGGATGAAGAAAAGATTATTTCATATTCTCAAATTATTTTTGACAAGGATCTATCCATTTGAGGGAATTAAATTTATTTAAAAGATAATTAATAAAATAGATATGGTAAGTCATTTCAAGGATAAATCATCTTATTTGCCCAAGTATTATGAGTAAGTGAAAATATCGATAATGGAATGAGGGATAGGCATGTTGATAATAACATTGATCTTGTTGGGATCAAAATCAATGCCAAAAAGAGAGAATAAGAATCCTATAATTTTCTAGATGTCAAAGACACATTTGTAAGGATTTAGTCTAACTTTGTATTTGATGAGGTGATTTAAGATAATAACAAGATAAAAAAGATGAGTTTTTCAGATTTTAGACTTGGTAATGAGGTTTTCCACATAGGTTTCTAAAATATTATAGATAAGGTCATGGAAAATATAGGTCATTACATGTTGATAGGTAGTTCCAACATTTTTTAGGCTGAAGGGCATTTTAATGTAACAATAGGTGCCCCATTCTATGGTGAAAGTTATCTTATGTTGATATTTGGGATAAATGTGAATTTGATTATAACATGAGAAACCATCCATAAGGGAAAATATTTCATAACCAATAGTGGAATTGATTATGGAGTCTATGGAAGGTAAAGGGAAGATGTCCTTAGGATAAGTAATATTGAGGTTGAAAAAATTGATGTAAATATGAATGACCATGGTGCATTTATTCTAAATAGGGATAATTTTTGAGACCCATTATAAATAGCCAATAGGCTTGATAAATTTGGAATAAAGAAGTTTAATGAGTTCTTTATGTCATAAAGTAGAAAATTTTGGTGGAAATATATACTATTTTTGTCACATAGTTTTGACATCAAGATAGGTGATGGTATTATGCACCATGATCCTAGGATCAATGTCAAGATTGCCCTCATAGGACCAAGTGAAAGTCTCATGATATTTATTAAATAATAAGGTAAAGTTATCATGTTTTATTGGTGTAAGTTCTACAGAGACTATGATTGGTCGAGGGCATGAAGGGGTACCATATTTGATTCTCGTCATTTCCTCAATAAGCATATAATTTCCATCTTGGAAATGATATGGCACATTAGTTAGAGAGGAAATGGGGTTTTTATTATTATTAATGATAGTGATTAAATTGTTAAAATAAGGGTCTTTTCACTTGAAATTCCTAAGTTTATGATGTTGCTGAGGGAATTGAGGTTCTTGGGCATGGAACAATTCAAGAATAGATTCATCATTAGGCAAAGTGGGAAGAGGACCATAATAATCAAAATATACTTAGAGATCAATAATTTTGTTACCATGGAAATCATATTCATAATGTATTTGACATACATATGTGGCCTTTGCATCTAATGTAATCTTAGGAGTGGGTGGAATAGGGGAAGAAGGTTGATCTGGTATGATTAGTTTATTGGTAATATTATTGATGGGAAAAGGATTAGAAAGAATGATTGGTATGGTAAGAGGTGTAGAAGATGTAGGAAGTTCTAGAGGTTTGGAAGGTAGGATTTGTTCTTCCACCTAAGGAGTATCAATAAGTGGAGAATCAATAGGAGGTATATGACCTTTAGGTGCTAATTAAAAATCAATGGAGATGATATGAACATCACAATTGAAATTATGTATTTGAGATAGCATTTTATGATAATGTTAAATGTCCAAGTATCTTGATTGAGCTTGGGCCATGATGTAATTATCATCATAGGTTGGATAAATTTTACATTCTTGAGATTTAGGTGAAAATTGAGAAGGGGAAATGCCTAGATTACTGAATTTACATGGAAACATCACTAAATGATCTTGGAATAATTTAACCACTTTATAATCATTATACGTGAAGTCATATTTTGTGTAATATGATTCCTAAGAATTTAATGGAGGGGGAAATTAGTGATCTCATCTATGAGAAGGATGGTGTGATCATAAGGAAATAAAGAAGGAGGAAGCCACTCCGATATATAAGGAGGTAGTTTGGTAGAGTTTCAAGTATTTTACAAATCATTAGGCTCATCATCATCTGAATCAGTAAGAGTGATATGTAAATATGGATCCATGTCGATTAATTCAGGTAAGGGAGCACTATTGATCATTGGAATGGTGGGAATTTGATATTGAGATTTAGGACTTGGAAGTTATATACTCCAAGGGTTAAGATCAACCTCATGTTTTTGTAGTTATGAAGGAACTTGATACATCGGCTACTGAAAGAGGAAATAAACCTCATTTTATGAGTTATTAGGCATCCTTGGAGTATGTTGTAAGATAAGGGTAAATCAAGGACCATAAGCTTAGTTTCCATAGTCTTAGGTCCAATCATAAGAGGGATCCAAATAAAACCAAATGGATTTTGATTAGTTTTATCAAATCCATGACATGTTAAGTGAGTTTTTTTGAGATGATCTTTAATATATCCAATTTGTTAGATGAGCCACAAAGATGTCACATTAGTAATAAACCATTCATCTACTAGTATTTATGAATGAGGGTGGTATTAATAGATATTTTCATGAATAGGGGTGGATCATTAGCTTGAAAGGTGATCTCATCATTGATCATGTATTCTTAAAGCAACTTTATATAGGGTTTCAAATAAGGATAAATTGATTCAACAAAACACACTTTAGTTGGTTGAGGTTCATGAGAAGATGGTTCCTCTTGTAGAGAATATGTCTCTTTAATTTCTTGAAGTTATTACATGTGCAACTTACAATTATAAGGAAAGGTGCAAACTAACTCAATAAGAGGAATTTTTCAAGGCATGGAGTTGAGTTATTCTAATAAGTTACAATGGGTTTTAAAAGAAGAACCATCATGGGGTTTAGAATGTAAAAGAGATTTAGGAGGAAGAGAAATGGTTAGGGGTTTGGAAGGAGGAGATGATTCCTCATTAGTTTCCAAAGCTAGGTGAGTAGTTGTAGTATCTTTGAGGAGTTGTTATTCAAAGATTGTTTTTTAGGTCTAGTGACATGATCTTTGTGGCTTAGTTTATGTTGATAATTAACTTTAGCTGCATTGACATATTGATAATTTTTTTAATATTGGTATTATTAGTCAGTGTCAATGGCACAAACACCTTTTTGGCTTATTGAGTGTTAAACGTGGAAAAATATTTTTGGTTGTTATAAAAGGAAGCTTTAGGGGGAGTCACCAAGAATTTAGGAAACATTAAATTTTGTGAGCCCTCTACATGTTTCATGAGAGTGACTGATGTCATCATGGAACCAACAAAATTGATTAGGTTCATACCATTTAAGAGGATTATTGGGATAAGTAAATGCTTTAGAGGGTGCTAAAAATTGTTTCATTTGCTGCACAATATTACTAGTTATTGCATTAGTTAAATGTTGAAAAGGTCCTTTAATTATTTTGGTATTAGGTTCAAACTTTTAAATTAATAAGTCTTGATGCTTGGCTTGGTCAAGATCTTCATTGAGAATTTGAGGAGTAAAAGTTCTAATTTTATATTGAAGTGAAGGAGTTAATGTAGTTATAAAGAGTTTAGACAAATTATCATCAATCATGCTAATATTAGGCTTGTGAGACAAACATTTACATCACTTGATAAAATCATGATCTAATTCAATGGGAGATTGCTTAGCGATAAAATGGATAAGACAATTCTTTGGAAGATCATTGTGTTGAAACTCTTTAACTAGAGGATTGATTAAATCCTCAAGTTGCCATATGGAATGTTAGGGAAGTTGATTGTATAATTTTAATACATCACTAGTGAAAATTTCAACTAAAAGTTTAGTTTTGGAAAAATTATTAGTTTGTATCCACTCATAAATATTTCCAAATGCCTTAAGAAAAGATGTATGGTCTTTAGTCCCATTATACTTAATAGTTGGAGATATGTTACCAATATCAATAGAAATAATGAAAGGGGATAAAGTCTCATTTTGAATGTGTTGGAACATCTTATTTTTCATGATAGGTTGGGAAATAAAATTTCCCATAACATCTCTAAGAGGTGGAAGAATAAAATTTTGATTATTTTGAGGGAAACTAATGGGAGGTTGATTATCAATATTGATCAAATAATATTATAATTGATCATTTGTGAGGTGTTAGATATTTGCACTATGTTCATTTATTTTACTATCTATGTAAGAATTTGGGTTGTATCAATTGGTGGGTTGGTTTTTGTAGGAGGACTTTATGAATTGGTATTAAGGGGAGTGTTGTTAGGTGGTGGATTTCCTATGAGGTAATTGGATAGACTTGTGTCAATTTTATCCACATTGTGATGAGATTATTGAATATGGGAATTGTCTTGATAGGTATATAAATGATCTGATCCACCAATATCATCTTAGGGCATGATTTGAACCATGTTTTAATCTAAAGATGAGGGAGGAGAAGTACTCCAAGAGTGAGGATTCTCTTGTGAGGTGAATAAAGGAAGAAAAGAACACCCAATATAGTATCTAAATGGATTTAGGTTGTCCAAAAACATTTTGATAGGGGATTTCATGATTTTTGATAAAAAAATAAATATTAAGAAAGAAGAATGAAAATCATGGATATAGGTGGCCAGTTAAGGAATAGAGTTGGCCAAAAGGTACAAAATTGATTGGGTTAATAGAGTACTACTTAGACATAGGCTGAAAAGAGTACATAATATTTTGGGTCAATAGTGTACTATTTAATAGGGACAAAATAGAGAGATAAGAATACATAGTCATGTAGGTCAACTATATGCTATAGGTAGGAAGGTGAAAAATAGTCTTTAAAAGACCGTATAAACCAAGATAATAGTGTTCTAAAATAGATTAATTTTTTCATGATAATTTGAAGCAATAATGAAAGCAAGCACACACACAATTATATCATGTGATTGATCCAATTGGAACACCCAACACAAACCTTACACCAACACTCACCAATGTAAGTTTTACAATACAACACACAATGATCAAAGAGCAAGCAACAAATAAAAAGTAAATGCTAACTATTTTATCATTCTAAGTGTTATTAATTTATAATAAAGTTTTATTTTAATATGATAGGGAAGTTGGATGGAATAAGGAACTAGAAATAAATCTAAGGTTGGTTTCATTATGTTTGGGCTGAAAGGGATTCGTATTGGTGATTGTACTGGCATGATATTGGGGCCTACCCCTTCACTATAAATCCTACAATGATAAGGGTGTTGGGTGCTTTGCCAATATATACCATTAACCACATATATATATTTGGCTAAAAAACTAAGTTTGCTTCCCCCTTAGTGATGAAATAAATGTAGGTAGGCCTTGGGAAGACAAATGTTCAATGCCTTTTGAATGTAAAGTGATTTGGTAGTATGTGTAAAAGAGTAAAATAGTGTAGCTAAAATAATAATTTGAAAAACCACCTATTTAATAAATGTGAGTTGCTCTAAGCATGCAAATAACTAAAACGGAAAGGTTAATTAATTAATATCAAATAAATGTTAATTCCTTGATTGATAATAATATAGTGTCAATTCAGGTAACACTATATGCAAACAGTAAAAAATAGAGTTGATTAGGTTACTTATATTCTATAAAATAAATGTTTTTAAAAATAAAGTCAAATAGGTCAAATACCTCTTAGACATAAGATATATTATATAACTAAGTTGACTAGGTTGACCGAGCTAGTTGTATGGTTGAAATTTTATAGACTGCAAACTTGTGAAAGACAACACTAAAGGAAGAATTAAAATAATAGATAGAGAAAATAAAATAACCTTTATGGGATTTAACATGTTTTATATTAAAAAAATTTATGTTGTGATTCTCAAATGTTTCTTTTAAATTCTACCAACTAGGTTAATTGGCTTGACCAAGTTTGCAAAACCTTGTATGTTGAAGAAGAGAAAATGAACATAGTCAACTTGTTTGACTATATTTATTGACCTATATGTTGATATAAGAAAATATTAGATAGATTAAACTAGTTTGAATATATATTATAATTTGGAATTGAATAATAATACTATATCTAATTTCTTGATCTAGTAACCTATAATTGGCAAATACCTATAAAGATAGAACATAGTCATTTTGAAGTGACTGTGTGTTAAACATGTGCAAAAAAAGTTATAACTATATCGGTTGGTTTGATATATTACTAAAAATATAGAAAAATATAATATGATGAAAAAAATTATGGCATGAAATAAAACTTTCAATGGTTAGATTCACATCGGGTTCACCAAAATGTATGCAAAGGAAAACACAACTGATCTATAAGTAAATCCTAGTTTGAAGAAGATAAATTGTACTTACACTTCTGATTGTTGATATATTAGATATTCAAGGTCATGACCAAAATGGATCTACTATACCTAGATAAGGGATCTCTTATCACAATAATATCACCATGGAGGGTTCTAAAGCCTCCAATTAAGCAAAAATATGCAATAACCCTAGTTAGGTCCTATGTTTTCATATTCGCAAGTATAAATGACAAAATCAAAGTAAATTCTAACCTAATTCTCACCAATGCTTGTGGCATAAAATGAGGCTTAGTAAACATAAAATTAAACATGCATAGGAAAATCCTAATTAAGCAATGTATAGGTAAAACAATAATGCATGGAGAGAACAATATATTCAAAAACCATTACTTATACTACTTATTTTTACTAAAAGAGAGGAGGAAAGCTAGAGATAATTACCTTGAAGATGAACCCATCGAGACTCAATATTTCCCTTCTCCAAAGGTGCTTTGAAAGATGTTTTTGTGGTTTGTAAAGTTCAGTAATAAAGGACAAAGCATCCAAGACTTTTCCACAAGACAAGATTCTTCTCAAAGTATAAACCCTAAGCTATGACTCCTTAAGTATAATGGCATAAGAACATATTGTAAAGAAGAACAAATGAGTAATTAACTCTTGATGTCTCTAATAAATGGTTAAATGAATGTGTATATATAGTTTCATATAACCTTAAACCTTTCTAAAAGTTAAAAAAATAGGGCCTGCCTAATCGACTCTATATCATTATTAAGAAAAAAAATTTAGGTCTTGGTCTAGGTTAGCTAGGGGCCAACCTAGACCCTAAATGAGTTTTGTCAATTACAATACAAGGCTATGGGGATGACATTGTATTGTAAACCATTAAATGGTTTTAAGTTTAGGGAAGGGATATTTAAGGTGAAAAATGACTAGAAGAGGGTGAAAAAGAAGAGGCAAAGCTTAGGGAAATGTTTTTAGGAGATGGTTGTGTAGATAACAAGTGGTAGTGTATGGACAATAATCATACAAAGAACCAATGGTCTACCCACCCATTTCCTAGTGCACCCCTTAGGGAATGCACTTAGAGATATTGAGATGACATGTACTTATAAGAGAGAAAACATCAATAATTGATAAAGTTTGAAAATACTATGTGTATGTAAAAGGCATTTTCTATGTACAACATTAGTAGGAGGTGTGCCTATAACTATCGATCACCATATGAAACCATGTATACAAAACCTACCCCTCAATTCAGAAGATGGTGGATGGGTGAGACTCTTTCACCCTTAAAAATTGAAAGATTTAGTAGTAGGACATTAAAGGGGTAATATAAGCTCATTTGGTATGGTACTTAACCTACCTCAACTTAGACTACAACCATCAGGTTAAATTTGATGGTGAAATTTACATAAATTCCACTAATAATCAAGAGGTGCTATCTAAAATAGAATCCAATAAGAAGAAGAAGGCTCAAGTAGGCCCCTTTATACCTCCTCCATCTCCTATTCAATCCATAGAGGACCCAAATCTAATAGTTCCAACCATCTCCCAAAGGATCCTATAAGGCATCTTACCACCTTATCCTCCTCGAGCTCTAAGTCCAATTTTATTTCTACTAAAATCCCCTACTCCTTATTATTCACCTACTTATTTACCTCCTATAAAAGTTCTTCATGATTTGACTCCTGCTCTACCTCCTCCAATTACTCATTGAACTCCACCTCTACCTATACCCCTTTGATATCTCCAATAGCTAAGCCATGGTAGAACTAGTCCTATACTATATAAAGTTAGGTAGCCTAGGCATAGCCCACGTAGTCAACAAAACCTTAGCCCCAAGGTGTATAACCTCTAAGGCTTGATGTGGCTGATAGCTTGAGAGTGAACCCAGAGTGAGGATCCTAATAGGAACCTATCCAAGTTCCCCCTCTCACTCCTCCATATCCTCCCATTTCCCTTTTATCCCTCAACCCTACCTCTTTCTAACTCCTATTTCTAATACCCACTAATTTTTATCTACCCCCAAAAATCCCTCAAGTGGTACCTCCTCTATTTCCCATTACTCCCCCTCTATATTTTACCTAAGTACCTTTGTCTTTAGTCATTATACGCTTCTTTGGCTCTTCATTCCTTTTTAATCCCCCCAATATCACAACTTGGAGTCCTCTTGTGCCTCCTTTGGGTATGCATTTAATATTAGACATGACTACAGCCTTGGGGAATATGTCAATGGAAGCATGGACCCTCTCAATGCCTACTCTAGTCAATGTAGCACCTCTCTTAATAGCTTTAATTCCTCTACCATCATCCCTTGTAGCTCTTGGCATCCTGATTGAACCATCTATTCTAGTATCTAGAGCTGACATGGGTAAGAGGTTGAAGAAGTAGAAGGAAAACCATACTCCAGGTCTAATTTGAATGCCTTTTGATTTTATTCAAATCCATCCTAAGGCCTTGATAGTCCCTTTGTAGGCTTCAATAGCTCCACTAGCCAAAACATCTTGGCACCTAGATCCTCATTCCCCTCTGACCATTACCTAAGGTACCACAAGACTCACCTTTAATTAACCCATCTCTTCCATACTAGTCAATGACCTATTCCTAGAGGACATTATACTTTAGATGAACCTAACTTAGGAATAGTGGTAGGAAAAAATGTTACCTTGGGCCTCCTTTTTCTTCTTCATCCTTTTTCTCCTATCCTCCTCTACCTCTACTGTTTTCCTCTTTCATTCCTTTAACTTCATCCATCTCCCCTCCACTTTATACTCTACCCTTCACTACCATTTTAGCTACCCATCCTACACCTATCTCAACTCAATGAATGGTCTTGAGGTCACAAGCACCATAAATGACTATCCAAAGAGACCTAGACATTTAATGGATTTGTGATCAAGCCTATAGAAGCATGAAGATAATACTCATGTAGAGGTTCATATATGAGAGGAAATTAGTAGTGTGGAAAACTCATCAAGATCTATTCTCCCTTAGTAAGTTGAGTACCCACACTAGGGAAGAGAGGACATTTGAAGACCCACTATTCATCCTCTGAGCTACCCATGATATGTTTGAGAAGATCCTTGAGGACATATAAAGTCAAATTCACACTCTAAAATCCCAAGTAAAAATCACATTTCTAGTTGAGATAATTGGATAGGATAAGGATGCCCTTTTACTACTTTTAATAGTCTTTAAGAAACTAGTGGAGACTCTGGTAAAGACCAACCCACTTATCTAAAGGACTCAGGCCTACATGGAGAGGATTATAGAGATTGATGGGAAATGACAAATGCTATAGGTGGTGGTTGACAAGGGAATGTTCCCAAAGCTTAAAATCATGTCAACCTCAGACTTGGGGTTGTAACAAATATATGGAAAGAACATGAGAGATACAATGGAGGAGTGGTTGGCCTTGGATCCCACTATAATAGGACCCTTGGAAAAAGGTAAGAAGATATTGACCTACTTCAAAGAGGTCAATATCTCCATGTTATTATACTTGAATGACACCTTACTCAACCAAGGGGAATTCAGAATCCACCTAGGTCAATTCAACTAAGTTGTGAGGGAAAAAGTGGCCAAGGCAAACTAGGAAGGGGCCAAAGTAGTGCTAGATTTGTCAACTTAGAACTTGGTGAGCATTAACCAAGTCTCCATAGTCCAAACATCAATGGAAGCACCCTTCCAAATATCTCAGAGATTAGTATCTCAATCCAAGTTAATATTCAAGGAGCCCCTAATGAACCTATCCAAGATGGACATGGAGTTTAACCTCATGGAATCCACATCAAAATCAAGGAGTCCCAATCAAAGTAGTCAGGAGTCGATCCCTCTTAACGACCTCCTCATGTCAACTAGTGGTCCCCCATAGATCTATTATGTGTTTTTAGGGATTATTTTGTTTAAATTTTGAAATAAATTTATAAATTTAATGAGTGGACATCATGGCCCATGATGAAATCCTCATGCTTTTTATAGGTAATCCTTGATCTTTATCTATACAAGGAATAATTGTATTGTATTATAGATTCAACCAAAATCAATTGAAAGTGCTATTAGATTACAGCTAGGATTTCACCTATTTTTTCATCATTTTAGACTATAAAATCAACCTATATCAATTATTGTAACCACATTTACTCTTTTATTAAATATAATATCTATTTTATATAAGAGGGTTTGTACAGGGTTCCAATTTTCTTTCATCTTCATGTTTGAATGATCATCAATGATAGGTTAATTAGATTAACACTTTGATTATTTATGTATTCCATGGTTATGATGTTCTTAGATATTGTAATCATTGTGTGTTTTATTTACTTTTCATTTGGTAGTGATGATAATTTATGTGTCAATATACAAATTATCATGTGGTGTTTATGTGTTTTTAATAATAAACCCCTAGTACTCATCATTAGTGAGAGCTTACATTGAAGGCATACCCCCAGTTCCCTTAGACTCTTCCCACTATATGTTCTGAGGTATAAATTTACTAAAACTTGGTCTACAATGGTATAAATATGGTAGAGTGACTTGGTTCAATGACAAATGAATTGAGTTCATTTTAGATATAGAGGCTCCCTTTGCTACCTTACCCTTCCATTTATTTTTTATTTGTTTTGTGGAATTAAATTACCCTTTCCCCTTGTGTTTAAAAATAATAAAATCAATACTCAAGTTATCATAATGACCTTTGACCTATGTGTAAGACATTGGATTGAACTTTTGGTGGTGATAGTGTATCTCTTAGAGACTATTTACACAAACTCCATTTTTGAAGTCTAATACTCATAGTTGTGCCTTGGGATAATCCTTATCATTCTTAAAATAAAGGATAAAAGTTTATAGCTGTCCCCACCTTCCCCTCCTTTAAGGAATGCCCAATCTCATGGGCATTTCATGAGAAAGAGAATATTGGAGAAAATGATAGATGGTGGTATAAGGAGGGCCTTTAAAATACTTCATGATTGTTATTGATATTTTTTTATGATTATATTGAGTTTGGTTTATTTGTAACAACATGCTAACTATCGTTTGATTGTGAATCACCATGGAGACTAGTTTGCTTATTACCAGGGCTAGGTCTGATTGAGTTAGATTGGTAATTTCCCCTACTTTTCCATATAAAACCTAGGTCCAACCAACCCAAACCTACTATGATTTCTATCAGTTCATCCCCATAACCTATCCAAAAATTTTATCCCAAGATGGCCTGGTTAACTGGGTTTGCTATTAACATCTTAAGAGTTATACATGATCTACCCAATAACCCTAAGAGATATCTTCCCCATTTCACCCCTATCTTAGGAAGAATTATAGAAGAACACATAAAATCCTACAAGACTACCTTGAGACATATACATGTAGAAAATGAGGATGTGGCATGTAGTCTTTTACCCTTTACCTTAATGGAATCTATGTATGATTAGTTCCTCAAATTTCCTAAAGAATCTATCCCAAGTTGGGACCATTTTAGTTTTGATTTCCTCACCCAGTTTAGGCAAGTGATATACACCAGTGTCCTATACCATTAGTTTTCTTTCAACAAGAGGGATCCTAATGAACCCATTTGGAAATTCAATTTTAGGTTTCAAAATATGTATAGTTGGGTAACCATTCTTTATCAACCCAACCCTCAAATAACACTTGAAATGTAAAAGAATGCACTAAAACCTTAGATATCCATGTTCTTAAGGAGGAACAAAATTATAAAAAACATATCCTTAGCTAATGTGTGGACCATCAAAGTGGAGAGGCAACTGAACCCCTAAGGTCACACAATGAACCCCACTCTTAGTATGCTACCACACATGCTTGTGTTAAACTTCTTGACTAATGTTAATTAGAATGCACCTATGCCTCAATCACTCCCCATAATGCATCAAATCTTACAAACCAACAATTAGGTTTACTAAACCTAGGGAGCTAAGATATGATTCTAAAAACTCAACATCAAGTGGCATTAACCATGGATAATAGTAACCAAACCATCTCTTAAAAGTCTACTATGATTGAGTTAGATTCCATTTAATAGAAGGTATAAAAATTGAGAATTTAATTCCTAGGGATATAAAGATAGTTGATTAAATCCAATGCATAAAGCTCCAATAAAAAATTCACATATCAAAGACAAAATAGGAGTTATAACCATCCTCACAACCCCTAAGAGCCTTCACCAAATAGGCTTCCTAAGATCAAGATATTCAAGGTATCCTTAATTGGTGTCAAGTACATAACACAACAACACATGGGGAACTAGACTAAATGAAGTTTTGTCATATTTTTGAGATCTTCCAAAAAGAGATGAAAGAATATGAGGTGGTCCCTAGTCATACCAAACCCTTTAACTTAGGTAAATTCCCTAGTAATGATATGGTGTTAGAAAACATGGATTTCCCTAGCCACAAATAAAATGAGTCAAAGGAAGGTATTAGTGAGGTGTAAGCATTTGATTATTTTTAAAGGAACAATTATTCCCTTAGGAATAAGAAAAAATAATAACCCTTACTACCTCAACACCCCCCAATAATGGTGCAACCCCACCAGACCAAAATGCTAGGAATGATCCTCCACCTTTGAGACCTCAAAACCCTAAGGTACCTATGGAAATCCCACCAGTCCAAAGTAAAGGAGGTTAAACCATAGTCAAGGATATAAAAAATATCAAGGCTAACATTACCCTTAATGAGATTACCCAAATGATAGATCAATGATATCTCCTTCTAAAGTCTTTGACTCAAAAGATGACCCCACAAGTCTAGCCAAAACTAAGAGCAACACACACCAATGTGCTCATTCAAAATAATAAGATGGAGGTACCTTCTTTATTTTTAACCATACAATTATTTGAAAATAATATGCATAACTAATTAGTATATTCAAGAGCCTCGACCAATGTGATGCCAATAGGTATATGTGAAAAACTTAGCATAGCCCCCATAAAATTAGAAAAGGTAGTGGTCTAAATAGACAAGTTAGAGGTTAAAGTGATAGGTGAGTTTCTAAATATTTATATCAAATTAGAGTCTAACCCTAGGATTCAACATTTCATAAACATTCAAGTGGAGGATATCCCTAAATCCTATGACATGCTCCTTAATAGATATTGGCCCAAATCTCTTAAATGGTATATGGACACATATTTCTCCCATATGTGGTTGCCATGGAGAGGGGTATCCAAAAAAATAAGGGTAGATAGATAAACACACATGATGCATATGATAACTTAATACAATGCCATTAATGAGAAAATAAACCTAGTTTCTTCAAACTTAGGCATCTACATGCCAAGCACAAAGTCTCCCAAAACCCAAACTAATCACAACCTAGGTTTGCTTAGCCTATGGTCTCTTTATATAGATGGATTTTGCTCCAAAAAAGGTAGTGGATTTGGTGTTCTTCTCATAAACTCCCTAGGGAGGAAAAATTTAGAATTATATAGGTTACAATTTCCTTGCACTAATAACTTGGTAGAGTATGAAGCTCTAAACTTAGGATTACAATTTGCATTGAGACATGAGGAAAATGAATTAAGATTATTCTGTGAATTTGAATTGGTGATCAACCTAATCAAAACTAAGTTTCAATGAAAACTATTATACCTCAAAAGATATAAGCATGGATCTTGGGACATAATCAGAATGTTTAACACATTTAATATCATCCCCATTCCCTGGGAGGAAAACCAAGTAGCAGACTCACTATATTTAGTGGTAGTGAACCTAACACCTTTGAACGACACTAAGTTCCAAGATTTATCTATAAAACTAAATCATCCCATGTCCCTCTATCCTAGATAATGTGACTAACTTCCATGTCTTTGAAAATGACCAACAAATCATCGATTTCTTTGATAATGAGAGGATATTCGAGGCCCAAATCATAGATGAGAAAGATAATGACAACCTTGGGAATGAGTTGGATAAGGATGATATCCTGAATATTCATGGAAACTAAATCTTGAAGGGAATTATTTCACTAGTTATAGCATTCAATGCATTAGACCCAACCTTCTAGGCTAAAAAGATCAAGTTCAAGGATCAAAGATGTCGACTAGCTAATTTCAACCTTTAAAAAATATCTAGATGGTCAATATGGGTCCTAATTAGATAGAAAATGCATTAGAGTAGTTATAGAGATTAATTATGAGATATAAGGATGTGATTTCTTGGGCTTATGGAGACCTGAAGGTCTTTGACCTGAGATTAATCACTCATACTATCCCCCTTAAAACCAACAAAAACAATTTAGGCAAAGGCAAAGGATAGTAAACCCAATATTGGATCCCTTTATAAGCAAGGGAGTCTATAATTTTCTCTCTATAGGGATAATTATTTTAGTTAATCACTCCTCTTGGATGGCTAACTTGGTCCTAGTGTGAAAGAAGAATGGACAAATTTGCCTATGCATAGACTTTCAAAACTTGAATTAGGCCTCAAATAAATATAACTACCCATTACCCTCCCTAAATGAGGTGATCAAAATGGTGAGAAGGTTTTAGATGATATCCTTCTTAGATGGATTCTTAGGACATAAACAATTCTTGGTCAACCCCAAAGATAGAGATAAGATTACTTTTATAATTGAGGCACATTCATTTATAAATGGATGCCTTTTGGTTTAATCAATGCAAGCACCACTTTCTAAATGGAGATGGAATTTGATTTTGAGGGCATGATAAGTAACTGTATAATAACATATATTGATGATTTGACTGTGTTTTCAAAATATAGGTCAGACCATATTTACCACTTGGAAAGGGTATTTGAAAGATGAAAAAGGTATAACATTTCCTTAAACCCAAAGAAGAGCATGTTCAATATCATTGAAGGTAAGCTTCTCAATTACATTATCATAAAATAAGTTATTGATATCAACCCCAAAAGGATGAATGTAATTTCTAAACTACCTTTACTTAATAGCAAGAAGGAACTAAAATATTTCTTTGGAAAAATCAACTTTGTGCATAAGTATATTTTTAGATTTGCTGAAATAGTGAACCCTTAAATGCAATGTTGAAATAGGATGTTAAAGTGAAATTGAAAGTAGAATAAAAGAAAGATTTATAGGATAAAAAATACATAATCATGGAAGCCCCAATCCTCATTAGCCTAGACTATACACATGACTTCTATATCTATCCTTTTGCTTTAGAGCACACAATTACCGCTTGCCTCATCCGAGGTTATAAGGAGAACACCCTGTGGATTTCATGAGAAATAATATTAAGGATGCTAAGCTCAGATATTCTACCCTAGATAAGCATGCCTATGCCCTAGTCAAGGTAGTAAATAAATTTAGGCATTACATCCTCCAAAATAGAGTGTACACTATTGTCCTAGACTTGGCTATAAAACAAATGTTGGGAAAGAATGAACTAGGTGAAAGAAGAGTTTGATGAATGATGAAACTAAAAGAGTATGACCTATAAATAAATCTAAAAAAATTTAGTTATAGGACAAGGCCTCACCTAGATAATAATGGAGATAGACCCAAGGATTATGATTCACTAAGTAGACCAGAAGAGGGTACCACAAATAGATTGGTATGCCCTGGTCATGCACTTTCTAGTCTATGGAAATTCACCCCTGGGACTAAACCATACACAAAGAAGAGATCTCTATTTGAAGGCTACATAATATATTATGAAGAAAGGAGTTCTCTTTAGAAGAAACCACAAGAAAATATACCTTTAGTGTATATCATAAAAAGAGGCCAAAGAGATAATGGCAAGTTTCCATGAAAAAATAGGGGTCGATCATCCCATAGAAAATGTCATGGCTCACAAAGTTCTTTGAGTAAGTTACTACTATCCCACACTATTCAAAGGTGTTTATGATCATTTTCCATTTTTACCACCAGTGCCAAACCTTTTCTAAGATAATTACATACCACAATGCCACTATAGCATGTCATAGGGTCTACACTATTTAAACCATGCAAGATGGATTTTATAGGATTCATCAAATCAAATTCATCAACTAATCATAAGTTCATTCTTAAAAACATAGACTACTACACTAGATGGTCTAGTTAGTTGAAACTAAAAGGAACACCACTAGTGAAGTTATCAAATTCATTGAGAACACCATAACCACCTATTTTGGGGTCCCCATTTATTTAGTATGTGATAATGACCCTACCTTTCAATCCAAGGAATTCATAGAATAGACCTATGATAATGGGATCACATTGAAATTCTCATCTAATCACTACCCATAAGGTAATGGATTGGCAGAGTCTACCAATAAGAACTTGATAGAGGACATCAATAAATTAGCTAGAGAGAAGCCCTAGGAATGGAAATCATTGCTAAATTTTTCCCTATGGGAAGACCAAACTAGGTATAAATGAGCCATGAAAGGCTCTCCTTTCGTTTTAGTCTATGTATTGGAGCTAATTAGGATAGACACACTCATGCTTTTGACTTATAAGTTCATCTAAAAATTCATGGAACTGGATGATAAGGTAAATCACATACTCCTTGACCTAATTCATTTAGAGGAATCCTATGTTGAAGAGATATTGATATTTTAAAAACATCAATATTGTAACCATATAAAATTTAAAAATTTGTAACTTGAGTGTGACTTGTGACATCCATCCCACAGGTCCCTCCTATTTGCTTTCATGACCCTCATAGGCATCTTTTCACTAATTCTCAGACATTTGTAGCCTTCCAAACCTGATCCTAGTTGAGCCAAACTCCTATTTCCATGATATATCCATCTCTCTAGGTCACATTAGCTTAGGAATATAGCACCCAACTTAGATTATAACATCAGACCTTAGGGTGTCCCATTTTTAGTGCTCCTATCCAATCACATTTTGGGCCCAAATGATCATTTCCTTCTAATTCCTATCCTCCTTATTAGCCTAATGTGAATACCTTTGATCCATGACCAATAGATCCCTATAAAAGCCCATTGAAAGTTCATTTAGAAGGGGTTGGCAAAGATCATAAAGCAAGCAAGAATACAAGAAAGACTACTCAAGCATATTTACCTATTCTCTACATATAGCCATCCAATACCATTTTCAACTTATTCAAATCCTTACACCAGTCCCTAGTCATCTCAAGCACACTCAGTTTAGTATTTTGCATCTTCATACACATTATTTCACAAATCACATCAAGTGGGGGAATTAGATGTTGGGTGAATATTTTTTCATCAACTGACTGATGGAAAAATGGCTATATCAACCACAACATAAGGAGATTTATACAACAAAATGGATGTGGTGACCACAGCCAGAATGAGATAAATCTCTCCTCTCAGCAAGGGGAGGTTCCCTATAAACTATAATATACTAATATAAGCTGAAAATAGACTCAGGGGTGACATCATACCATCCATCTCTCTTTTTTTAGAGATGATGTTCATAGAACAAAGGAGAATTCTAGTGTCATTATTGAAGGCACTTCTCTTCTTTCAAAAATGATATTCAGCAAATGGCAGGATTGCTTCTTGGGTAGTAACTGGATCCACAAGAAACCCATGAAAGCACAAAGTCTTTCATTATTTCTCCTAATGATTTAGGATAAAGGACACCATAGAATGAAGTGTAACCCAAAGTCTCCATCGCAAACTACAATAGAGTTAAAGATTACAAAGGATGAGGGGAGCTCAAAGTCTCTCCAATATCCTTTACACAAAACATAGACTAAAGATAATTATGGTAGCATAAAGTCTCCCATAGTTAGCTGCAGGACATCTTTTAACTTATTTCCACTTGTTCTGCTTATTTGATTAAAAGGACAAAACTGTATTTAGGAAAAAGACATAAGAATGATCCCTTATATAACATAAGCTATTTCAACACAAAGTCTGAAAGGTCACTTACTTTCTCATTCACTTAACAAAATATGATTAATAGTCTGAGCTCAAAGTCTAAAGAATGCCTTTCAATTTGGGTAGAGCTTTGCTTCTAATAACAGAGAGATCTCCTTTATCCAAAATAAGAGATTACAATATATAGAATCAAAGGAAGACTTGGGCACTTGTTTTCATGAAAATGGCCCATGTTGCATTGAATGCATTGGAAATTCTATGAAGGGGCCATGCTAGAATAGGTCATCAGCCTTAACTTTGGCATTCTAAATCATCTCAATTGTCTCCTCCTAAGCATGGCTTACCTGGTCTTCTTTATGATGCTACACGGTTGTCCATTCACCTTTACTTAATGAAGAAAAATAGGTCATGCCATTGAATGTTTGTGTTCTCTGAGGTCCACCTAGTGGACTGTTCCACCTACTGGAATAACTCTTCTATAGATATTTCTAGATTTTTTGTAGTCATTCCCTCTTTCCTTGCTACATTTTGTCTCTTCTTGGTGATCTAAGCTCTCGAGGCTATCTTCTCACTTTCAACTGGCTCTTTCAGTGCCTTTCTTGTCTAGTCACTGAGTTTGTTCTTAGGTCTGCACTCTTTTGAAAATCAATGGTTATTCCATCACCCTAAATTTGACATCTATGGGGATGTCATCGGTCACTTGAACCACTTTGAACCTTGAAATCTTTTAGTTCAATGGTTCAATGGTTCAACATTTCAATGTTTTGTAAAGGGTCATGTTCACTTAGTTTTCTTCTTCAGTTGAACTATTTTCTAGAATCTTTCGCTTCATCCATTCACTCAAAGCTTCTGCTTGAACTGTGAGCTCTTTGAACCTTTGAAATCATTAAACTTTTAAACCTTTCAGAGGTGGGGTTCAATGGTTTAATGGTTCATTCTAACTCTTTGGATCCTTTTATTCTTTTAAATCCATTGAACTTGTTGAACTCATTCAACCTTTAAACCTTTTTGGTTCAAGGTTCAATGGTTCAACAGTTCATTCTAACTCTTCAAATCCTTTTATTCTTTGAGTCTATCAAAGTCATTAAACCTTTGAACTCATTGAACCTTTGAACCTTTCAGAGGCTAGGTTCAATGGTTCATTCCAATTCTTTGAACCCCACCGTTAAGTCTTTTGATTGAACCTCGACGTTGAACCATCCTCAAAAAACTTAGGAAATGCCTTAAGTATTTTGAACTTTCATTTCTGAAAGCCTACCTATTAAACATGCAATTTTCTTAGATTAAAAGGCTTGAGTTATTTGAAAAACTTAACTGTTCAGAACATTTTTTGATAAATAAAGAGATCATTTTGGCCTGCAGGACCAAAATGGTCAACATGTTGTCCACAAAAACAAGTGATAGATTTTGGGAACAATAGTTGGCTTTAGTTGGGGAACTTCCATCAGTTGAGATTTGAAGCAATCGAAGGGAGTATAATCTAGACTCGAAGTGCCTTCATCTATTCCATTGGGATACGAAGTCATGCTTACCCAAAAATAAAGGCACCAAAAAAAAATGAACACAAAACAAAGAAAGACTATACATATGTACAATTGGACTTATTTGATACTTCAAGGATTGAAGTGCTTCAAATGCTGCCCAATGTGAGGTAGTGCAAATGGCATTTCACCTTGATATTTCAAAAAGAAATATTTTCACCATTTAATCAATGAATGACAAATGGACCTCTCTATAAGGAATCCAATTTTCCATGCATTCCTTTTGGTTCTCTCCTCTTGTCCCGCAATAAGACTTAATCTCCAATATGAAAATCATGAACCCTTGCTTTCTATTCAAAGAGTTTCTTTACCAAACTTTGATGTGTAGCAATACGATCCACTACCATAGTTCATTGCTCATTTAATTCAATCAAGTACATGATCCTCTTATCAATAGAACTTTCAAAAGTTGAATCTTTCATTGCCTTTGCCAACTTTAATGCTAGTAATTCTAAGGTGATTGGCATCTCTGCATTTAAACCATACAAAAGTTGAAATGGTGACATACCTATCACCATTTTGGGTGTAATCTTGTCTACCCATAAAGCATCAAATAATGCTTTATGCTAGGTTCTTTGATTATTATCTACCAGCATCTTGATAATGGTCACTAGGTTTTTGTTGCTTGATTCTACTTGACCATTTCCTTACGGATAATATTTAGAAGAGTGGGAGAGGATAATCCCATAATAGTATCAGAATTGGGTAACTTCATGAGAAGAGAAACAGGCTGCATTATCTACTACAATCTTGGTTGGGACTCCAAACTAAAAAATAATATTTTCCTTAAGGAAATTACATACCACTTCTAAAGTAGCATGCTTAACTAGAATGGCTTCCACCCACTTGGTAAAATATTCTATGGATGTGAGAACATAGTCATGTCCAACACTTGAGGATGGGTTTACAACACCAATGAAACAATTCCCCATTGCTGAAAAGCCTCTTCAATTACCATAGGCTTGAGAGGTAGCATGACCAACTTGGGTTTCCCAATGAACTATTGACATAACTCGCATCTATGCACCCAAGTGTATGAATTTTTAAATAGATTAGGCCAATAGTACCTAGCTCGTAGAATCTTATGGGAAGTCACAGGTGCAAAAAAATGTCTTCCACAAGCCAAATTGTGGAAAGACTCCAAAATTTTGCTCTATTGCACTTTATCCACACAATGAAGAAACAACCCATCAAGGCTCCTCTTGTACAAACCATTGTCCCATAGGACAAAGTTATTAGCTTTCAACTTAAAAGTCCTCTTTTATTTACAAAATAGGTGAGCAGGACATTCACCATAGGTAAAAAAATGAGCAATATTGGAATACCACTCATTCATAGTGGTGACAAAGAGAACTATAAGCATGTCTTCAACCTCTATTTCTTCATGCCCTACTTCTTCTGGTATGTTATCAGAAATTAATTGGCATAGACCCCTTCCCCACACAAACTTCATATGTTTGATAAAAAGATCAAACACTTGGATTTTAGCAATCCAATTACCCCTTTTAGTTCCAAACTCCTGTTGAGCTAGAATGGAATTTACTATTGTATCAAGAACTAGAGAAACAGTGTGTGAGTTTAGGATGTAAAAATAGAAGTGTTTTACCACCTTAACCAAAACATAAGCATGCTTCTCCATTATTGAATATTTTAGCTCATGAGTTTTGAGAGGACAACTCATGAAAGATATGGGGGACTCCACACCTTCTTTGTTTTGCTGAACCAAAATGGTTAAAAGTGTGTGTTTAGAAGCATAGCTATATATCAAGAAGTCTTTGGTGTAATCAGGACAAACCAAGATTGGGGCATGGGCGATAGCTTCTTTGATGTCTTGAAATGCTGACTTGCCTTCTTTAGTCCAGCTAAAAGTAGATTTACCCTTCATCATGTTGAAATTGTGGCAAGTATTTTCTACAAATTTAGGAATGAACCTTCATAGAAAATTCACATTTCTAAGGAAAGAATGGACCACAGTATTACTGGTAGGAAGAGTAAGCTCTTGGATGGATTTGACTCTTTTTAGGTTGATCTTTATGCCTTCTCAGGATATAGTGTGATTGAGAAGTTTACCTTTTATAACCCCAAAAATTGAATTCTTGGGATTAAGAAAATTAACATTTTGCCGATATCACTCCAACACTTATTGTAGATGATGCACATGATCAAGATGATGCTTATAAAAAACTATCAAGTAATTAAGGTATACCGTAATGAACTTCCCTATTTCATTTTTGAAGGTAAGATCCATCACTCTCTAGAAGGTGGTGCCAGCATTAAACAAGCCAAAAGTCATTTTGTGATATGCAAAGGTGCCCCAAGGTGTAGTGAAAGTAGTCTTATGTTGGTCAGCTTCACCAAATTCCACTTGATTATATCCCAAAAAACCATCTAACATTGATTACATCTCTGTGCCAGTCACTATTTGCAGTAGCTGATCCATGATGGGTAGGGGATAGTTGTCTTTTAAAGATGACTAATTCAAATTTATAAAATCAACATACAAAAAAATTTATCCATTCTTCTTTCTCACAAGGACTATGTTCACAATCTAGGTGGAATGATGGATTGGGAAAATAATTCTTGCATTCAACATTTTCTGTATCTCAGAAAGAATAGTGCCTGATATCCTGGGGTTGTACTGCCTTTGTTTTTGCTTGTGAGGCAATGACCCAATCTTGAGAGGAATTTCATGATGAATTTCTTCAAGCTTGAGATATTTTAGATCATCATAAGATTATGCCAAAACATCACTGTAATGGTGAAGTAGGGTAAAGAATTTGAGTTTTTCATTAGGAGTGCAACAATTTCTGATGTTGACCATTTTGGGATTATCTTCTATACTCAAATTTATTTGATCAAAATCTTTAGAGGATTTTGAGTCCATTTGTGGCTTCTTGATACATTTATCATGCTTATCGAATAGCTTCTCAAGATAAACTAATCCTTTGGAAATTTTATTCCCTTTGAGCTGAAGGAACTTTTCACTAGTTTTTAAATTTGTTTTAGGAGTTGATTCCCACGGTGGAGATTCACTGCCTTCAAAATGAAGCTTCTAAAAGCTATCCATCTATTCTAGAAAAGCAATGATTTAGTTGTCACCATTAACTACCTACCAATGGTTAGCATTATCTGGTACACTTGGTCAAAAGACCAACTCAATAGTGTACTTGTGTTCTTTTAAATCTTGGTGAGGAACCATGAGAGTTGTAGAGACAGCCAAGGAATTTGATCGATTGTTGAATTCTCTGGGCACTGTAGAAATACTGAAAGCATCAAAACTTTCAAGACATGCCCAAAGTAAATTGTGATAATGTCATAATCTTTCATTCTTGGTTTGATATAGATTTCTCACCTGATAAACCACCAGCTCAACATCTCCTTGAGCATGAAGAAGTTTGACACCTTTAGCTTGAGAAACCTTTAATCCAAATAGCAAAGATTCATCCTCAGTGGTGTTTTTGGTATTTATAAACTAAAACTTGTATGATTAGGGAAAAATATCTCCTTGAGGAGATATCAAAACAACTCAAGCTCTAGAACTAGTAGAAGAATTGCTGCCATCAAATTAAAGAATCCAGACATCATTAGAATCTAATCTTCTATGAAATTTTTCTTAATTAGGGAGGGAAGACCTTCTTTCATCTGTACTACACTCTACTAATTCTTTTGATGTCTTGTCTAATTTTTTTGGATTTTCACTTATAGAAATTTCGTCTAATGAAACAGGAACATCTTTAGTAAACATAAAGTAGTTGCCCATTCCTAAGGATTCAAATAGAATTTGAGCCTCAGGGGCTGATGTTTGGGTGGAAATTTATTTCAACTCCTTCTCAGGAAGTAGCCTTTACATGATGCCCTTGATCTGTATCCTCACCTAAAATAGGTCCATGCTCAACTCTCCACCAACATCCTTGCAAAAATTTCACCTAAGTAGAATGCCGTAGGAGGCCCACCAGGACTGCCATTTTAATTCTTTTATCTGGGAAGGCTACAAATGCAAATTAGGCATCTTTGATTTGTCCCAAACATGACACTTATTTGTTTTCTATGGGGAAACATCTCCCAAAATTTTTAGTCAGTGTGAGCCTAAGAGAGTCTACCACTTTGACGGGCATCACATTGTTAGAGGTGCTAGAATCTATTATGCAATTGTTTAGTTTATGACCATTTATTAACAGGAAAACATAGAAAGGTTCTATCTTCCCAAGAGGAGTAATGACAAGATTTTTTTTGGTGGATGTGTTCTTTGGGAGATCATGGGTTACCTTTGAAACATCTTGTCCTGTAGGGATAATTTTGTTCTTGATGCATTCAACTAACCTATCTAGCTACTCAGGGTTGGCTTGTAAATATTCAAACTCAGACATTTAGATCTTGGTCTTCCTAGTATGATCAATTATATCAAATGATTGAAATGAACTAGAAATAGAGGAAGGAATTCCATCATTCTGGGTTTTATTGGGTGTGGTACTGGTCTAAGAAATTGAAACAGAAGGTGTAAGATTGTTTGAGGTACTTACTTTTTTATTTATCATCAAGTCCTTTGATTGGAAAGACAGTGAAGTCCTCCATTGAGCAATTGAAATTGCTAGTCGAGATTATTCCCCTATTTTTCCTTTATCAACTTGTTGAGTTGATAGTTTTGGGACCTGGTAAATATAATGTATGATCCATTAAACACTTTTCCTTTACTTCTAGCTTCATCCTGGTAATTCAAGAAACCAATGTTAGAGTCACCAACTAATTCTTCTTCACCTTATACAAAGAGGTTAGCATCATCTTCTTGGTATAACTCAGGTTGGAAAGAGAAATCATATTCAGCTTCATGATAACTAACTACTGAGTTAGTTGGTGTTGCTTCAATGGCAAGCTTCACCTATGGGGGAGGAAGATGATTTGGTTTCCCTTGATTCCTAGCAGCATTGCCCTGATATGACTAGTTGGAAAACATCCTAATTAGTATATCCAAATAAGAAGGAAGAACATACATCCCTTGTGACATTTACTTTTCAGAGCTAGTAATTCATTTGCTAGCTTTTACACCATAAGATTAGTGGTGCCTATAGAATTTTTTTTAGAAGATGAAGAAGATTTATTTCTATTAGGATCTCTTCTTATATTTCCTGCCAAGATAAGATCATCTTCAACCTCAGTGGCCAAAATCTAAGCTACAAAAACATCTATGTGGCCAACCTGCCTCAACAAAAAACTCACTTTAAGAAGCTGAGAATTGATGAAGAAGCATTTAAGAGTTTTAGGTGTTGGCTAAGCAATTATAGGAATCCTATTCCTTAGCTTGTCAAACTTAGCAATGAAGTCTTGCATAGGTTAATGAGGCTCCTTATTCATTTGTATAAGCTAAGATAATAGGGCATGCGCATCTTTTGTATATTTTAATCTAGCCTTGAACTTGGCCTTGAGAATGTTTCAGTTAGTCATAATTTGTGCTTGCAAATGATAAAAGTAGTCTACAGTAGCACCTTGTAATGTTTCCACAAACAATCTAACTACTATGTCTTCATATTCAATGCCTTTCACACCATAGGCTATGCAAAAGGCTGAAATATGTTCATCAGGATGAACTTTCCCATCACCATAGAACTTGGGAAAATTATTCCTTGAACTACGGGGTAGCTCATGTAAAGGTGGGGTTAGATTTAGAGGACCAAAAGTATTACCCCAGGGGCCTTGAGTTATCATGATATGACTGGTGAAAGGAGGGATAATAAATATCTATGGGATATGTATAGACAAAGCTCTACTAGTAGAGGAAAGAGTAGTTTTGCCTAGTATTAGAGACTTGATGTTTGTAGTAGGAAAACTCTTGGTTTGCTGAAGGCGAGATGGTGGAGGAAAAAGATCAAAATTATTCAGCTACACCAACTCAAATACATGGTCAATAATACCTTGATCTCTCTGGCTTCGCGTATACGGTGGATCTACCAAAGTGTGAAATAGAAATGGAAAAGAACTGGAACTGCTTCAATTTGAAACTTGAGGTTTCAAATTGCTCATTTTTCCCCAGCAAAGTCACCAAAAAAATGTTGGGTGAATATTTTTTCATCAACTGACTAACAAAAAAATGGTTATATCAACCACAACATAAGGATATTTATACGAAAAAATGGATGTGGTGACCATAGCCAGAATGAGATAAATCTCTCCTCTCAGCAAGGGGAGGTTCCCTATAAACTATAATATACTAATATAAGCTGAAAATAGACTCATGAGTGAATTCATACCATCCATCTCTCTTTTTTTAGAGATGATGTTCATAGAATAAAGGAGAATTTTGGTGTAATTACTGAAGGCACTTCTTTTTTTTTAGAAATGATATTCAACAAACAACAAAATTCCTTCCTAGGTAGTAACTGGATCTACAAGAAACCCATGAAAGTATAGTATTTCATTATTTCTCCTACTAATTTAGGAAAAAGGACACCATAGAATGAAGTGTATCCCAAAGTCTCCACCACAAACTACAATAGAGTAAAATATTACGAAGGATGAGGGGAGCTCAAAGTCTCTCCAATATCCTTTACACAAAACATAGATTAAAGACAATTATGGTAGCACAAAGTCTCCCATAGTCAGCTTTAGGACATCTTTTAGCTTATTTCCACTTATTCTGATTATTTGATTAAAAGGACAAGACTGTATTTAGGAAAAAGACATAAGAATGATTTCCTAGATAACACAAGCTATTTGAACACAAACTCTGAAAGGTCACTTGCTTTTTCATTCACTTAACAAAATATGATTAACAGTCTAAGCTCAAAGTCTCAAGAATGCCTTTCAATTTGGTCAGAGCTTCACTTCTAATAATAGAGAGATATCCTTTATCCAAAATGAGATATTACAATATATAACATTCAAAGGAAGACTTGGGCACTTGTTTTCACAAAAATGGCCCATGTTGCATTGAATGCATTAGAAATTCTATGAAGGGGCCATGCTAGAATAGGTCATCAGCCTTAACTTTGGCATTCTAAATCATCTCAAATGTCTCCTCCTAAGCATGGGTTGCCTGGTCTTCTTTATGATGCTTACACAGCTGTCCATTCACCTTTACTTAATGAATAAAAATAGGCCACGCCATTGAATGTTTGTTTTCTTTGAGGTCCACCTAGTGGACTATTCTACCTACTAGAATAACTCTTCTACATATATTTATAGATTTTTTGTATTCGTTCCCTCTTTCTTTGCTACATTTTGTCTCTTCCTAGTGATGTGAACTCTCAGGGCTATCTTCTCACTTTCAGCTAGCTTCTTCAGCTCCTTTCTTGGTTGGTCACTGAGTTTATTCTTAGGTCTACACTCTTTTGAAAATTAGTGGTTATTCCATCACCCTAAATTTGACATCCACAAGGATGTCACCGGTCACTTGAACTACTTTGAACCTTGAACTCTTTTGGTTAAATGATTCAATGGTTCAACGGTTCAATGGTTTGACATTTCAATGTTTTGTAAAGGGCCACGTTTACTTAGTTTTCTTCTTTGGTTAAACCATTTTTTGGAATCTTCCACTTCATCCATTTGCTCGAAGCTTCCACTCAAACTTTGAACTCTTTGAATATTTGAAGCTTTCAGAGGTGGGGTTTAATGGTTCATTCTAACTCTTTGGATCCTTTTATTCTTTTATTTTTGTTGAACTCGTTGAACTCGTTGAACCTTTAAACCTTTTCGGTTCAAGGTTTAATGGTTCAACGGTTCATTCTAACTCTTTGAATCCTTTTATTCTTTGAGTCTATTGAAGTCATTAAACCTTTGAACTCATTGAACCTTTGAACCTTTCAGAGGTGGGGTTCAATGGTTCAATGGTTCATTCCAATTCTTTGAACCCCACTGTTAAGTCTTTTGATTGAACCTCGACATTGAACGATCCTCAAAACACTTAGGAAATTCCTTAAGTATTTTGAACTTCCCTTTGAGAAATCTCAATTATTGAACCTGTGATTTCCTTAGCTGATAAGGCTTAAGTTATTTGAAAAACTTAACTGCTTAGAACATTTTTTGATAAAGAAAGAGATCATTTTGGCTTGTGTGACCGAAATGGTCAGCATGTTTTCCACAAAAATAAGAGATGGATTTTGGGAACAAAACTACATATGGCTTGATCCCTCTTCAGAGTATTGGTATGTAGGAAACATGCCCACATAAGGGATGTGGATACATGTTCAATAAATCTCACAACCACTAACCCCCCCCCCCCCTCTTTTTCAAAATTGGTCAAAGTATAATGGATTCGAGGGTTTGAAGAAAAAATAATATCTACAAGGAGTTTTGTGGACATCCAATAGTCAAAATTTTATAGGCAGGGTCTCACAGATACAATGAACAAAACTCAAAAATCTTAGGTCTCTTGGACGATAGTGGAAAAAGAAGAATATAACACGAAAGCCCAAGGTGTCCTATTTTTGATTCTCCTATCCAAACATAAAATGAAGGCTAGATCTTGATTTGTGATAGTGTCTCAGTCTTGCATAATGAATACCAACCTTTGTCTTAGTCATATCAGTTAGTTTCTAGCTAAGTCTTATTTTATTTCCCTTATTAATATTTTTAAAAAAGTTCAAATTGCAATCAAATTATACAAATTATTAGCTTAATTATTTTAAATTTATTTACTAATTTTAATACTCATATCCTTTAACTAAATTATGAATAATACACAAATATTCCCAAAAAGGTTAAATCATTTGGTGAACTTGACTTACTTCATTTATGCATAAAAACCCTAGAAACCCTAGGGTAAATTTACTACTAATTTCTCCTATATTTTCCTCTTTTTTTACCTGCATAATAAAATTAGAAATTAGCATTAAATTTTAAATTTTTTTAGTAATTTTAAAATAATTTTCTTTCAAACCCTAGTTATCCATACTAGGTCCCAGTATTTTTCCTATAATTTTCTAATTTTTTACTAGAATATTAAAATCAGAAATACACTTCAAATTTCAAATTTCAATAGTAATTTTTCAAAAATAATTATTTTTCAAAACCCTAGTGGCACATCTTAGGTCTCGTTAAATCATAAATTTTCCAATAAATTTTTGATTTTTTTACTTGCATACCTAACTCAAAAATTCACTTTAAATTTCAAAATTTCATAGTAATTTTCAAAATAATCATCTTTCAAACCCTAGTTGCATATACTAGGTCCCATTGCTTCTTGAGGTATCACTTTACATATTTTATGATCTTCGTATCCATTTTACGCAATTTCTAGTTCATTGTTTTTAGGACTTTACATTTCCTATATCTAATAATTTCCTTGTCTATCACTTTGCCTATTAAAAATTATTGTAAAAATTCAACCAAATTTTAAATTATTTTTCTATCTTAACAATGGTCCAATACATCAGTTTTGATGAAACTGATAAAATGGAACTTCAAGAACTCTTAACTAAAAATATTGATACATAAGATGATATGCTTAAAATACTACAAGAAGAATAACAAAGAGTGAACAATGGCTAATATTCTCAAACCATAGAACAACTAGTTTTAAATAACACTGTGGGGGCAACTGTCTCAATAACCCCTTGTAGCAACCCAACTTGCCTTTATGCCACTAGCTACAACTAGTACATCTTTGTCCCTTGATGTGGTAGCCCTTGTACAAGAGATAAGATCTCTTCAATCCAAGGTGCCTCTAGACCTACGTAGGCTTTGGATTAATTTGCTTTATTTCTTACACCATTGACATGTCACATTGCTTCTACACCCTTGCCACAAGGTTTTGTTCAACACAAGGTTACTCTATATGATGTCAAGGGTGATCTAGAGACACATTTGCTATCTTTTCATGATATGTACCAAATTATTGGCTACTTACCAATCTATTTCCATGGAGCCTAAAAGAGTATGCTTTATAATGGTTATACAGTCTACTGAATTAGTTAGTCAATGCATTCAATCCTTTAGCCAACATGTTCTTAGCTCATTTCAGCATTAACATTCGTGATAAGGTTTCCTATGCCCAAGTTTCATAATAAAAACAAAGGTAAAATGAGCATATCATAGATTATGTTCTTTGATATAAGACTATTTTGGCTAAGATGACTAAACCCATGGCCAATCAAGAGTTACAAGATCTCTTCAAACAAAGTCTTCTACTAGCTTTGCATGAATCAATTATGTTCAAAATAATCTCTTCCTTCACTAAATTATGTCACACACTAAAGGAAAGAGAAGTCAAATTAATTTCAATGGGAAAAATCAAGTACACAAGTATCTCAAAAATAACAAATAAAAGTAACAACAAAGTCTAATATAAAGTCAAGGTCAATGATAACAAGAGTTAGAATCAATTGAAATTTAATGCAGCTTCCAAACCACCTCAGCATATCTCTCCAATATACCAATATACCAATTTCTCTAGCCATAGTTTTACAATAGCTATTGAAATGTAATATCATATCTCTCCCTCCTATTGAGGAAGTTGATCCAATAAAGCCTCTTCCATGGGGATATGATCTGCATGCATTTTATGAGTTTCATAGGGTACCAAGCCATACAACAAACATATACATTAGTTTGAGACATAAGATATAATATTTAATAGATGGAAATCATATTGATCTTGGCACTCTAGTTGAGCCTCCTTAGGCCAAGCCAACATAGGATAAAGCATTGAAAATCTTCTTTGATCCTTTTTCATAGAATTACAAATAAGAGAAAGGGGATACATCAAGGGTTCACCATGCATATCATGTGTATCCCCCACTAGTTACATATAGGGTACCTTTAGTTGAGACACATCCTTTGAGTAACATGATTGGTGTATATAATTCCAGAGTTCTAGCTAGACCTTTCATCTCCTTCTTAGATAAGGAGATCATCAAGGATGATTCAGATTATCATGCAGTCTTTATTAGAGCTTACATTCATAATCATCCTATTCATAATATTCTCATAGACATTGGATCTAGTGTGAACATGTGCACTATGAAATTAATATAAAATTTGGGATATTCAGAGTAAGATATTACCTTGATGGACATAGTTATCAACAGATTCAATGGGCACATACAGAGTTCATTAGGTGAGATTGTAATTCTTCTACAGGTTGGTCCAACACATGTGGCCACACCAATTACTATAGTTCCTAGTGTAGGAGTTTTTGATATGTTACTTGGTCAACCATGGATTTAGAAATTTTGAGCAGTACCTTCTATAATTCATAGATTTATGAAATTCATTCATGCTAATCAGGTTGTTATAGCTGGTGGAGTTCCATATGAGTTACCACTCCCTACTTTAGAGCCATATACTATTTTGCAGTCACCAACCACCAGTTTTAGTTTCTCCACCAATTTCCATTCTTCCCCTAATTCATATTTAGACATAATTGAGGCCTTCATCACTAGCATAGAGATTTCATACACTTCCACAAAGGTATCTTTTAAATCAACCATGGTTTCAAGATTCTAGATAGCTTCTAGATATAGTATTCACACCCAGAGTAGTATCATTGAGATCTCATGCATCTACTCATAGAGCACATGTTTAGAGAGCTTCTCCTCCTACCATATGGGTCCCTAAGAGACCTATAGTTTCATCCACTTATCAAAGTTATAGGGGATCCCATAGTTGGTTTCTACCTCAAATATTTTAGAGCATTTATAACATATACAACTTTTAGGTCCATAGTCTTAGCACTTCCATCATGCTTCTCGATCACACATAATTCCTCTCCTTAATACAGGACACCATGATAGGGAGTCTCTCATGAGAATCATCGATTAGTATCAGCTCTTCTTAATTTTTATTGTAAACAATCTCCTTTATGCTTAATTGCACATAAATCATAACATATCAAAAACACAATAACATTCAAATATATCAAAATTCCAAAAACATTCAAATAACTCAAAATACCAAAAATAATACAAAAATTTAAAAACATAAAAACATTCAAATAATTCAAAAACACAAAAACATTTTAATTGTATGCATTATCCATGATTTAAATTTATACTACCATGTAAGACTTACATGTGTTGTTCTATTTTTTTTGTTAATTTATTTAAATTATCATGCTTCACTTGATCTCCTTTGAGTGTGTGCAATAACATCCAGCTCTTTGATTGCTTCACTCTACCCATTGATGGGGAATCCCACTTTTACATTCAAGACATTGATACATATACCCACCAGGGGCATCTTATACATGACCACACCATTAATATTATGTCAGTCCTATACCACACACTCTAGTTATCATGTTGATATACATTACTTACTAGCTTACATAGATTATTCTATCGACATTCACTAGTATATAACACTTGTGTATTTCTTTGAATCTACCTAGTCTTATACTTCATGTCTTGCATACTTTCATTTCATGCTTTGATTAGTTAGATGTGCTTATATTTCTAGTTTTTACATGCTTTCCTTTCTTGTTTTACATATCTATACTGATAACATTCCTTATTTCCTATTTTGTCTCCTGTACGTGCCTTAGGACATTTACCAATGTCTTTTGCTTCTATTCATGTGTATGCCTTAGGACATTTTCCAATGTCCTTTGCCTGTAATCTTCTATGTGATTGTGTCTTTCATGCCAACCTTGCTTATTTTCAAATGTATGTGTATGTGGCATTTGAACATGACTTGTATGCTTGATTTCTAGTTTGAGTGACATGTGCCCATGTCCCTTATTTTCTTGGCCCCTTGGCCACTCTTATATGCTTCTTGATTCTTACCTTACATGCTCATTGGTTGTTTGTTTTTCAATTGTTTGCAATGGCATGATCCACATCATGCATTATCTTGCTATCTTGGATGCCATGATGGACATCATGCTCTATCCCTCCTTGCCAACTAAATAACTAATAACTAACTAGAATTTTAGTTCTAGTTTTAATTCATTACATTACACATACTATTACATAATTATATCTATCTAGGCATACACATGTTGATCTAAAAATCTACTTTAAAAACTATGTTATGTCTTGAGATATCTTATTGATTATCATTGCTATATCATGTATTTCACAACATAACACACTTGCATGGATATTTTTTCTAAGGGTAGTCATTAAAGGGTCTTTATTTCTATCCTTAAAAGAGGGGGAAATAAAAAAAGGTTTTGCCATAGAGATCAGAGCTCCTACCAATTGAAAAACTAGTTTTAGATCACTCAAAATAATATACAAAGGTCAAACTAAGTAGAACAAACCAAAAAAATAGTGATGATTCCAAAATGGTTTTTAGTTTCAACATCACAATAGGTTTTGTATTAGTTCATGTACCCAGTGAGGTGTATCTATTCCTTTATCTTCCTCTCTCTCTTACCTAGCTTTATACATTCTTATTTTAGATATAGTGTATCTAGTAAGAATTGATCTACTCTTTGTTTTCTATTGTAGATTCACACTTCACAATGTGCTCTCTCTATGTACACCCAACATCATAATAGCTTCATGAGCTTCACCCTTGCAAGTAAGTTCAAGTGCACTTTCTATTTTTCCTTTATCCTAGTATTTTTCTTTGCAGCATTAGTAGAATAAAGGGGGGGGGGAATGTATTCATATAAAATGTTAAAATTGTTAAATTGAGTGTGACTTATGATATCCATCCCATAGGTCCCTCTTGGTTGCTTTTATGACCCTCATAGGCATGTTTTCACTAATTCTCAGACATCCATAGCCTTCCAAACCTAATCCCAACTGAGTTAGACTCCTCTTTCTATGAAAAATCCATCCCCTAGGTCCTATAAGCTCAGGACTATAGTGCCCAACTTGGACTATAGTGTCAAACCCTAGGGTGTCCCATTTTTACTACTCTTTTCAAATAACATTTCAATCCTAAATGATCATTTCCTTCCAATTAAACTCCTCCTTCTTATCATCCTTATGTGAATACATTCAATGCATAACCAATAGATCCCTATAAGATCCCATTCAAAGTTAATTTATAAGGGGTTTTCAAAGATCACAAAGCAAATAAGAATAAAGGCAAGAGTACTCAAGCATATTTCCTTATTCTCTATATACAACCATCTAATACCATTTCTAGATTATTCAATCCTTACACTAGTCCCTAGTTACCTCAATAATATTTATCTCAGCATTTTGCATCTTCATACACATTATTTCACAAAGCACATCAAGTGAGAGAACTACATATGGCATGATATCTATTTGGATTATTGGTATGTAGGAAAAATTCCCACACAAGGGGTGTGGATACATGTTTAGTAAATATTAAACATACTAACCCCCCCTCTTTCTCAAAATTGGTCAAAGCACAATGGATTCTAGGGTTTTAAGACATAATCAACACTATAGGGAGTTATGTGGACATCCAATAGTTGAAATTTCACAAACACGGTCTCATAGACACAATGAACAAAACCCAAAAATATTAGGTCTCCTAGAAAACAACAAAAGAACAGGACTATAGTGCTAGAGCCTAGGGTGTCCTATTTTTGGCCCTCCTATCCAAACATAAAATGAAGGCCAAGTCATGTTTTGTGATAGTTTCTCAGTCTTGCATAGTGAATCCTAGCCTCTATCTTAGTTGTATTAGTTAGTTTCTAGCTAAGTCTTATTTTCTTTCCCTTATTACTATTTTTATAAAAGTTCAAATTATAATCAAATTATACAAATCAGTAGATTAATTATTACATATTTATTTATTAATTTTACTACTTACAACCTTTAACTAAATTAGGAATAATACACAAATATGCCCAGAAAGGTTAAATCAAAGATACAATCAAGAGGTGGTTTGACAAGAGGGAAAAGATCAAGACCTTCATAATATATGACCTAGTCATAATGTGGGACAAGGCCCATGAAAAGAAAGGCCAACATTTAAAATTTGATCCCCTTTAGATTGGATTGTACCAAATAGACAAAATATTGGGCTAGAATGCCTTTCATCTCAAGGATATTGAGTAAATGTGTTACCACTCCCAATGAATTAGTAGTTCTTAAAGTACTATTTATAGGTTATCCCCTTTAATGTAGTTTTTGAGTAGCTCAAGTAAAAGTGGTAATGTATATATTAGATATATTTATTTTCATTGTGTGTTTATTTTTGTTATGTGTTTGTTTTTATTATGTGTTTATTTTTGTTATTTGTTTGTTTTTATTGTGTGTTTTATTTTGCTTTATGTTTTTCCCTTATAGATCCCTCTTTATTTTGTAATATTCCTCTAATGACTAACCATTGTTATTAACTACTTCAGGTGGTGGATGAAGCTTGGAAGGATTGTTGAGAAGTAGGAAGGCTTAAGTTGCAAACTTTGATTTAAGTGATTCTAGGATATTAATGGAAACTTTTGACATCTGAAATTTGAGAGGCCAATGATTATGAGAAAAATAGGTGGATTTTAAAATATCCTACACCTCAATAGAGCCACCAAACTATGCTTAAAATGATGTCTCAAGAAGATACTAATTTTTTTTGAGTTGATTAAAGACTGATTGGGTATTCAAAACTTCCTCATCATTCATTCAACCTTAGCTTGGTCCTAAACCTCAATAGAGAAGACTAAAAAATTATGATATTTTCATGGGAATCTTGGAAAAGAATAAAGAAAACATGCAAAATCTAAATTCTGAGTCTACTTCAAAAGGGTTATATGGGAAATCTCCACCACATGTTTAATGACTGGTTGGCAGTGGAGCAAGGCCATGAATGAGACTAGGGTTATCCATATTAATATATGGATGCCTATATGATAGTAAAGTAGTTCCCAAGCCATCTCCCCAAGCCATCAAGTCAATAATGACTCGAATGAAGCTTGATAACAAGTCTAACCTTAATTAATTGAATAAAATATAAGATTAAATGGAAAATAAAAATCACTTCTCATGCACACTTGTGGTCATATATAAGGTGGAATATTAGTATGCGACTTGTGAGACTTTAGTGCCTCATCTTTTCTATGGCCAATAAAGACCCCCTATACAATCTATGTGTTGAGTAAGGAAAGAAAAATAAAGTGATTAGGTTCTAAGTGATTTTCATCACTTTCCCCATCAAAGTCACCATTTGTTGTGGCTAACACACCCCCTTTTATTCAAAATAGGGGACCCCTCTAAAAATATCATGAACCAGAGCTTCAGGGTCTTTTATTTCATTTTCATTGGTAAAACCTACTTAAATCCTTTAAATGTACATTATTTTGATTTCCCCAAGAAATAATAGGCCTCCTTTATTTTTAGGACTAAGGAGTGTTTGTTCCATTTTTATGAATCATGGAGCTAATGTTACATGTCATCTTTCACCAAAATTTGCCAGAGTTTCATTCCCTTCATGGAACAATAAACTCATCATTGTTTGTGTCAAAGTGAAATTTATGTAACTAAAAAGTAAGTTTTAATGTATTGTGTTCCTTTTTTATTTTCTTGGTATTTTTCTTATGAATTTTATAGATCCCAGGGGAGATTAACCAAATGGAAAGGTGACATGTCACCAAATGTTAGAATGAGTAGTCACCATACTTGTTAGAGTTGTGAGAGCCCAATGGATCCCAATTGAATGGGAAGGTGACATATCACTGAATGTTAGATTAGATAATCTCTTAAATCTATCAGATATGTCAGAGCCTATGAGAGCTTGATTAAATGGGAAGACCCCACATTTTTGAGTGTTAGAGTGGCTAGTCCCTAAACCTATAAGTGATGATAAAGCTTGGGAGATCTTGGATGAATGGGATGGTACCACATCACTAAATGTCAATGTGACTAGTCCTCTAGACCTGTAAGATATGTCAGACCTTGGGAGGGCCTAGCCAAATGGGAAGGTGCCATATCACATAGTTTAAGAGCATCTAGTCCCTTGGACCTATTAGAGATGTCATATCCTAGGAGATCCTAAATGAATTGGAAGGAACCACCTCACCTTGTATATAGATGAACCAAGAACCAAATAAGTCCCTATGAAGATTAAAATAAGGTACAAATGAGACTAGAGAGCTAATCAAGGTGTGCCATATGTCCCTAGGTGAGACATCACATAACCTCAACAAATTATGTGGAGTATGGAACCACACCTAGGTGTTAATAATTATTGGTAAGATCAATGAGCAAGCGACATGTATCGAAAATTGGGAGTTAATAGAGGAGATTATAAGAGATGTGACTACATGCCTACCATGCACTAGGAATTAAGAAAATGGGAAGCTAGGCTTGACTGGATAGTTTTAAAACATCTCATCACCATTGCTATATCTAGATGGTGGTGGAGGATCATGGGATCTAAATTCAATTCTAGATTTAGAAATAAAGAGAGAAAATCCAGCCACCAACTCAAATTTGAATTAATATAAAGTGAGCTACCAAATGCCATTAATATAGGGGATGTATGCATGTACTTATAAAATCTTAAGAGAAGCTCACTAATGGTTACCATTGCTGCCTCAAATAAATATCTAACTCCTTTATATTAAAATTCCATAGAGCCCTTGTATCCCATGCCTTTTGCACTCAAATCTTCTTAATTTCCCCTCCATCCTACTCGAATGGTTACATCATCAAACCTAAAGGCCAAACCTAAGTATAGATACACCATCTTACCTACTATCTTAACCAAATTTAAACACTACAATGATCTATTTAAAGTGGTCAAACAAGTCCCTAAGGATTTTAATGAAGATGATAACTAACAAGCTAATTATGAGGATGCTCGTAAGTCCTATAAGAAGTGTAGAATCCATAGAGATGAAACCAAACAAAATGCATTCCCTTGCATTGACCTATTGAGTGACATCCTTCAAAAATACATCTATGTGAAATATGGGGTCAATGACTAATATGCTCATCCAACTCTCAACACCAAATTATTGATATATCTGAGAACACCTTCAAGGCATACTAATCCTTCCCAGATTTTGCTTTCTCTGATGATGAAGTGGTGGTAATGATATGAATGGGGACCTACCAGACATATGATGTCCTCCATGATAGGATAAAACCCAAAATCCAAGTGGCTTAACATGGAGGATATCAATGCTTACATAGTTTGCACCTTCTAGGAGGAGGTCCTAATAGGCATGATCTTGTTAAAATAACTATTCAAGGGTTAGGACTACCATTACATCAATTATTTATGGGTTGCCTCTCCTCCACATGATCCTAACACACTCAAAGTTCCTGAACATGGGAGGATTGATCAGCTTTAAGTTGGTCCATGCCATCATAGATGCCCAAGCTAGAGGCAAATTTTACATGATGAGCTATTTTCTAGATGTGATTTGTGGGATGGTCACTTTTAAGCCTTCAAAATTTCCTACGTGGGTTATTAGGGGCTCATTAGTCCACATGGTCTTCTATAATCTATATGGCCACCAATTCCACCATCACATCTAGGAGATTTAAGATAAATTATGACTAGTGGTATACCAAACCATCAATGAAGCTCTACTAACCTAGCTCTTGAAGGCAATCCAAGATTCTATCATAATAATTGAGGACTACTAGATGTATAAGGACAACACTATGATATTGATCTCAGGTTTCCTTAATGACCCCCTCCACCTACCATATTACATTCTTAACTACCTATTAGAATAAGAGATCACCTATCAAATAGTGGAAGACATCTTTGGGTTTTATATACAATATCAATAGAAGGCATGCTTGCAACTCCCAATCACCATATGACACCATGTCTATAAGACCTACCCTTTAATTTAGAATATTGTGGGTAGGTGAGACTAATTCACCCTTATATAGTTCAAGATCTAGTAGTGGGACCCTAAATGGGTAATCTAAACTCCCTTAGCTTAGTACTCAATCTACCTCAACGTCAACTATGGCCATCAAGATGAAGATGATGGTGAGGTTTACCTAAATTCCACCAAAAATCAAGAGGTGCTATCTCAAATAAAAACCAAGAAGAAGAAGGGAAAGAAGGCTTAAATAGGCCCCCCATGCCTCCTTTAGCTCTTTCTCAGTCTATATAGGACCTAACTTTAATATCTTTAGCCATTTCCTAGAGGATCCTATAAGGCATCCCACCACCTTCTCCTCCTCAAGATTTGAGTCCATTTCTACTTCCACCAGTATCCCCTTCTCTTCATTATTTAGCTCTTACTCTACATCCTATAAAAACTCCTCATGCTTTGGATCCTCATCTATCTCCTCTAGTTTCTCCTCACACTCCACCTCCACCTTTTCCCCTATAGTATCTCTAATAGCCAATTAATAATAGATCTAGTCTTAGACTACACAACACCAGGCATCCCAAGCACAATCCATTAATCCACTAGCACCTCATCCCCAAGGCACACAAGCCCTAAGGTTTGATGTGGCTAAAATATTAAGAGTGATCTTAGAGTGAGGATCCTAGTATGAACCATCTAGGTTCCCCCTTTCAATTCTTCATCTCATTATGTTTCCCTTCCACTCCTCATCCATACCATTTTTTAACTCCTAGTTTTAGTAACCACCAATTTTGATCCACTCACACAAATCTTAAAAGTGGTTCCTCCTCTATTTTTCATTGATCCCCCTCTATCTATCACCCAAGTACCTTTGGCCTCAATCATTTTTATAATCCTCACCTTTTTGTTCCCTTCTAATCCCTTAATATCATAACCTAGAGTCCTCCCAGTGCCTCCCTTAAGTATGTCTTTATCAAAATGAATGAATACATCATTCATGAGTATACCAATAGCAATAGGGACCCTCTTGGTGCCTATTATAGTTAGTATATCACCTCCTTTGGTAGCCTTGATTCCTCCACCATCAACCCTTATAGATCTTATCATCCTGATCAGACCATCTAATGTAGCATTTAGAGTTGACTTAGGTAGGAGGCTAAAGAAGAAGTAGAAGGAAACTCACACTTAAAATCTAGCCTAAAGGCCTTCTACTGTAATTCAACCCCTTCTTCAAGACTTAATAGTTCCTTCATAGGCTTCAATAACTTCCCAAACTGTAATATCTTAGAACTAAACTCCTCAGCCCACTCTGACCATTACTCAAGGTGCTAAAATACTCACCTTCAACTAGCCCATCTCTTCCCTACTATTCAATGGCCCATTATCATGGGTAATTATTCCTTAGGTAAACCTAATTTAGGATTAATGGTAGGTGAAAATGTTCCCTTGGACCTCCCCTTTCATTCGACCTCATTTTGATCCCATGTCTCCTCTACTTCCACTACTTTAATCTTTTAATCCTTCCAATTCCTCCATCTCTCCACCTTGTTTTGTACCCTTAATTACCATTTTAGCCACCCTTCCTACACCTTCTTCAACCTAAGGAATGGTTTGAGGGTCATAAGAAACATAAATTACTATTTAGAGAGAACTGGACATGAAATGGAATTTTGATTAAGCCTCTAAAACCATGAAGAGAACACTCATGAAAATGTTCATCCTAGAGGGGAACTTTGTGGTATGACAGATCCTTTAGGATCTATTTTCTCTCACCAAGGTGAAGACTTACATCAAGGAGGAGAGGATGGCTGAGTATCTACTATCCATACTCTGAGCTACCCATGATATGTCTAAAAATCTCCTCAAGAACATTTAGAGGTAAGTTTGAAATCTAAATCCCAAGTAAAGAGCATGTTTCAAGTTAGGCTAATCTATTAATTCAAGGACTCCATCTTATTACTTTTCTCAGTCCTTAGGAAAGTAGTGGAGACTCTAGCCAAGACCAACAAACTTATCCAAAGGACTTAGGCCTACATGTAGAGGATTATAAATATCGATGGGAAATGTTGAAAGATACAAGTGGTAGTAAATAAGGGAATGTGATTAGAGCTTAAACTTATGCCAACCATACACTTGGGGTTATACCAAATATATGTTGAGAACATGAGAGTTGTAATGGAGGAATGGTTGGCCTTGGCTCACACTGTAACAAGACCCTTGGAAGAAGGCAATAAGAATATATTGACCTAATTCAAAGAGGTCAATATCTTTATGCTATTCCACTTTGATGACACCTTGATTGACCAAGGGGAATTTAGAGTCCAACTAGTTAAATTCTTTATACACATAATATTTTAAAACTTTATCAATTATTGATGCTTTTTATCTTGTATAAACCCATCAAGTCTCAATTTATTTGAGTGCATGCTTTAAGGGGTGCATTGGGAAAGGGTGGGTAAACCATTAGTGCTTCATAGGATTGTTGTCCCTTATTACCATTTATTATCAATCGAACGAGCTCTTAAAACCATTTCCCTAAGTTTTACCTTCTCTTTTAAACCCTCCTCTAGTCATTTACCATATTTATTATCCCTTTCATAAACCAAACCCTTTTTGATAGTTTATATTACATAGTCAACCCAATCAACCTTTTACTCTTATTGATAGCACTTATTAGGGTCCAAGTCAGACCCTGACCAACCTAGTCCATGAACTAATTTATTTTTTGTCAATAATGCTACTAGGTCGACTAAGTCGACCTTATTAGCCTAAACTTTTAGAAAGGATTAGGGTTAAATATACCTATAGAAACACATCCATTTTTCCATTCTTAGAGAGATAACAAGAGTTAATTATTCATTTTTGCTTTTTTACATCTACTCTTCTTCCATTCTAATCGAGGATTATCAGCTTACGGTTTTTACTTGGAGAATAATCTTGTCTTTTGGAAAAGTCTTAGATGCTTTGGACTTTCTTAGTGATCCTTACAAACCACAACAACCTCTTATAGAGCACCTTTGTCCAAGGAAGATATTGAGTCTTGACAAGTTCATATTCAAGATAAGTATCTCTAACTTTAATCCTCTCTTTAGTAGATAGAAGTAACATAAGTAATGGATTTTGAATATATTTCTCTCTCCATGAATTAGGGTCTTACCTATACATAACTTAATTACGATTCTCTTATGCATGTTTAATTTTATGTTTACTAACCCCATTTTCTGCCACAAGATTTGGTGAGAACTATATTAGACTTTACTTTACTTGTTATTAGTTTAGTGAATATGAAAACATATGACTTAGTTAGGGTTGTTGCATATTTTTTCTTGATTTGAGGCTTTGGAACCCTCCTTAGTGACATTATTATGGTAAAATATCCCTTGATCAAGTTTAGAAGATCCATATTGGCCATAACCCCAATTATATAATGTATCCCCAATCATAAGTGTAAGTAGTATTTATCTTCTCCAAGCTAGGATTGATTTATAGATCTCCACATTTCTCATTGAATACAAATTTAGCCAAGTTATGAGGGAGAAAGTGGCCAAGCCAAAATAGGAATGGGCTCGAGTAGTGATAGATTTTACTTAACTCAATCCATAGATAAAATCAACTAGGTCTTTGAATTCTAAGCATTAATGGAATCACCCTTATAAATCTCCTATATATTGGCAACTCAGGCTAAGTTAATATTCAGGGATCCCCCAATAAACCTCATCAAGTTGGATAGGGAGTTTGACCTCATGACAATCATGTTGGAGGCAAAGAGCACCCAACTAAAGTATTAAGGATTAGGTTCCTCATAACTACCTCCTCATGTCAACTAGTGGTCCCCATGTAGATTAGTTGTAGGTTTATAAGGATTATTTTGTTTAAAACCTAAAATATGGTTATAAATGTAATAAGTGGCCATCATGTCCTAGGATGAGATCATCATTATTTTTGGAGGTGAACCCCAATCCTTGTCTATATAAGGAAGAACACTATTTTAATATAAGGTCAACTAAAATTGCTTGAAATTATTGTCAAATTACAACCATGATTTTAATTATTTTTCCTTCATCACTCTAGACTATAAAATCAACCTAGATTAATTATTCTAACCACATTTACTCTTTTAATGAATACAATCTTTATTTTTTACAAGAGGGTTTGTCCTATGTTCTATTTTTTTTTCCATCTTTATGTTTGAATGATCATTAATGCTAGGTTAATTATATTAATACTTTGTTGCTTTATATATGCCATGGTTATGATGTGCTTATCTATTATAACCATTGTGTGTGTTCTTTCATTTCCCTTTGGTGGTGCTTATAATTTGTGTGTCAATCTACAAATTCTCATATGGTGTTTAGGTGTTTTCAATAATAAACCCATAGTAATCACCATTAGTGAGAGCTCACATTAAAGGCATACTCCTAATTCCCTCAAAATCTTCCCACTATATGTTCTCAGAGGTATAAATTTAGTTAAACTTGGTCTATAGTGGTATAACTATGGCAGAGTCACTTGGTTCAATGACCAACACATTGAGTTCATTTTAGACCTAAAGGATCCCCTTTTATACCTTACCATTCCCTCTCTTTTGTGTTTATTTTATGGAATTTAAATACCTTTTCCCCTTATGTTTAGAAATAATAAACCCAACACTTAAGTTTTCATAACAATCTTTGAGTTGTGTAAAATATTGGATTGAACTTTCGGTGGTGATAATGCATCTCTTAGAGGCTATTCAGGTAGACTCCATCTGTGAAGTCTAATACCCAAAACCATGCCTCAAAATGATCTTTAATTAATCCTAAAATATAGGATGAAAGTTTTTATTTTTCCCCACCTTCCCCTTCTTTAAGGAATGACCAATCTTATGGGCATTTCATGAGAAGGCACAGATTGGAGTGAACAACAAAACCTTGATTTCTAAGTTTTGAACCCACCTTTATTATTGTTTTGTAAGCTGGACATCAAATGAAATATTTTTTTGTCAAATTGAACCTAGAATATATGGTGACATTGAAGCAACTTGGTTAAAAAGTTGAGTTTTTTCAAACATAAGTATCTCATTTTTTCCTAAAAGACTATCCCTATTTTTCAAAGAGAAATGGGGCATGTTGGAAACAACAAACTTGTTGAATACATGAACTATGAGTTTTGATCTATAAGATCTATGATTGTTGTGTGAATGTCACATGTGATATGTTTTTGGGTACAAGATTTGAATAATTATGTAATGTACTCTATGGTTGTTAGATAATTATCATGTGTCTCATTTATGATCTCCATTCTATTAAAGCTATTTTCAAAAGGTGATTTTTATATATTATAAAATTGTGGCTAATTTATTTATGCATATGAAATATTTTAACCCATGGATGTTATAAAATATATCAAATAACCTTAATGGATTCACATGGAACATAAAGTTACAACAACTATGTAAACTTTGTGACCCCATAATTAATAGGCCCCTATCACATGTCAATCTATGACTGGTCATAAAAGAGGACAAGATGAATAGTCATACATCAAAACTGAGAAGGCACATCAATTATATGGTCCTATTTCCATTATTAAACTTCTAAAATTTTACATTATATTCATGGTTACATTAATATATAACCCCAAGGGTCTAGGAATCACTTTCAAATGTTTCACTGTAATTCAAAACTAAATTCCCTTTTATTGAAAGTGATGATCCCTTACGTATTTAATTTAGTTGAGATCCCATTAATATCACATAAGTCTCATGGATACCTATTGAATACATGAATCTATAAAATTTGACCCCCCTATGTTACCCAATGACTTAAGGCTTATCTATAAACCAAACCATTCATAAAATGTAATTTATAAATTTTTCACATCATTGTAATGTTTATTTTTTAAAATATAATCATGATTAATTAATTTTTTTAAAGGGAAAAAAATATGGATATGTCAATATTATGAAACAAAGTGAATAAAAATCATGGATCCATAGTGAACACAATCAACTCTATGAACTTTGTATGAACTTTGTGACCCCATGGTGAATTGAAACATGCCACATGTTTCAATACAATTGGTCATAAAACTATGAAAGCTATAATGAAAGTTTAAATAATTTGTTGATGACATTAATTTATGAATACTACCTTAAATTTTATGGTTGTCATCACCCATCAAACATTCATCCCATGAACCAAACACCCCATGATGATACCACATGGACGACAATGATTCTCAATAAACTTGAAGTTAAATTTGATGGGCCCATAACCATCACCAATCCAAAAAAGTGACCCATGAACCAAGCACCCCATGTTTCTACCATGTGTACATTGGATATTCCATATTCACAATATCTTAAATTTGACACTCATCATTGCACATCAAACTGTCACTTTACATAAATTCATATAAGTTAAAAGTGTTAAAGGGTTAAGAAAATCAGCCTCACATATATATTTTGAGTTAAAATTTAGATCCATTTCAATGACCAAAGATCATTGAAGGTAATAGAATGTTTTTTGATTAAATTCATAGTGAATTTAGTCACATGTGAATACCATAGATAAGGCCAAAACCAATGAAATGAATAAAAAAGTAAAAGAAAACATTGGAAACACAAGATTTCATGAGTAGTTAATCACACTTCACAAATGAATCCAAAATTGTGTTCAAAAATGAATCAAGTAATCTCAAAAGTTAAGCAGTGGCCATTAATTTCATGTCACAAGCAATAATAAGTTCAAAGGGAATAAATTCACCAAACTCTAAATGATTAACTAAAGTCATAGTGGCACTTAAAGATCTTCTAGAATGTATAAATTTAGAGAAGGGACATGCCCAAGCAGTCTCAAATTGGAGATAATTTATCAAAGATAATTTATAATATTAGGATAGCTCACTTTAAATTTAAATATAAAATATTAATTTTATTTTTAGCTACTTTAGAATAGATTTAGATTTAGTCTATTTTGAAACAGTGATCACATGTAACTTTTTTTTCAAATCAAGGATAGTACATAATTTCCATGGATCATCAAACCTATCTTGTTTAAGTTGATCCCCATGATTATGACACTCTATGGTAATATCACATGTCTCTCTCTTGGACACAATACCTCACAATTGATCTATCCCCCATGATTATGTTAACTAGATATTTTTACACATTTCTCTTGGTAGTGGTTGACTCCTTGATTGATTAACTTTGTCAATCCTTCATAGTTTGTGAGATTGGGATCACAATACATGTTTCCTCCCAAATAATCATGATTTACATTAATTTATTCACATGACCTGTTCAAAAATGTTTTTTGGTGAATGCATGGGTTATTAATATTTGATATAAAATTATTCACATGTATTTTTAATGTTTATATTTTTAAATAAAATAAATTTCACTTTATTTTTTATTAGGGACCAAAATATGAATGATGAAGACTATGCAATAAAATGAATAAAAATAATTAGTCTATAGTGAACACATTTAATTCTATAAATTCTATACGAATTCCATTTCCCCATGGAAAATTGAAACATGCCACATGTCTCAATACAATTAGTCATAACATTATATAGGATACAATGAAATTTCAAAGACTAAGTTGATGATGTCATCCTTTAAATACTTCCCTAAATTTGATGGCCATTACCACCTTTTAATCCTACATCTCATAAACCAAATACACCATCATGCTATCACATGGATGACCACAATTCTCTATGAACTTAAAATTAAATTTTAGGGGCACACAACTACCACCAATATAAAAATGTGACCCCATGAACCAAGAACATTGTGATGCTACCATAGGTACATTGAAGATGTTTTTTTCATGTTGTTTTAAATTTGATGTCCATTGTTGCATGCCAAATTATCAATTTACCATAAATTCATAGAATTTACCAATATTGAGGGGTTGATAAAATTAGTTACATAGATATATTTTGAGTTCAAATTCACATTCAATTTGATTAGTAGAGATTATTTATGGTCACGGGAGGTGTTATGCTTAAATTCACAGTGAAGTTTGTCACATGTGAATTCTAAACTTAAGTTAGAAGCCAACACAATGGATAACAAGTATAAAAACATGTATGTAATGGAGGATTTCATAAAAAATTAATTATACTTCAAAAATGAATCCCAAATTGAGTTCACAGTGACCTCAAGTAATCTCATAATTAAATCAATGACCATTAATTGCATGTCACAAGCAATAGGAAGTTCAAGGAGATTGAGTTCACCAAAATGTAAATGACTAGATAAAGTCATAGAGGCACCATGAGATCTTCTATAATGTCTAAATGTTGACAAAGGACATGTCCAAGTAGTTTCAAAGTGGAGATAATTCCTTAGAGATATTTTCTTAAATTTGGAAAACCCACTTTAAGTTTAGATTTAAAGCTTTGGTTTTATTTTTAGGTACTTCAAAATAGATTTAGATTGAGTGTATTTTGAATAAGTGATCACATGTAACTAATTTTTTAAATCAAGATAGTGACCATCAGGCTATTATAAATACATTGTATTGTGACAATTTTAATTAGAAAGGTTTATGGAAACTTGGAAAACTTCAAAAAACATAATGGATGTTTTATGAGTTTGTTAATGTTTTTTATTATCTCAATTCATATTAATGCTATGTATTTATTTAGTTTAAAGTGATAATTTTGTGATATTTATATGATTTATTATGAGTAGTTTAGATTGAGTATTTATATTATTCTAACTATTTCTATAGTTAATATTTGATGATAGATTCATGAATATAGATGTACAAATTTGATATTTTCTACATTGACCTATGATATTTATTACTTTCCATAGTTGAATATGCTCTTACTATTATATGTGGTTTAATTATACGATGATATTATTCATGTGAAAAGTTTATAAAAGTAGATGGAAAGACACTGTATCATCATCTACATACTAGTATGAAATTAAACCCCCATATTTTAAATATAAGGAAATAAGTTCACTATACAATTGATTATACCCCTAATGATTATGTCAATACATATTGCAATCCATCTCATAATAAATTAATTTATTTAAAGTGTTATTTTAGACAAAAATTATTGTATAAATATGAATATTTTTTATACATTTCTTACAAAAAAATAGATATACAAATGGTAACTATTTTAGAAAGCTTATGTACTCAAATTGATTTGAGGCCTATTTTAGGGGCCATGGGTTCTTAGTAGCCAATGAACATTTTTTTCCCAAAAAATATATTGCACAAATAATGGATTGTGAAAGTAAAAAAACTCTAACATTAAAGTAAAATTGTTAGCTTGATATAAACATTACATGATTTTATTTAAATAAATAAAAATGGCATCAAGATATAAGAAATTTGTATCCCTATAACTTTATAGGCTAACCAACCAATGAAATGGATATGGGAAAGCAATCTATATCTACGAAATTAATCCTTTTTGGTTTTTCATGGGTGGGGTTTTTAATATCCCTAATGGCCTTCCAAAAAACTATGATGTAGTTAAATCAAAACCCAAATGCTATTTTCCATACTCTAGCACTGCTCTTCACTATTTTTCTAGCTTCCATGTATGAAATATCATAATAGATTTTTTCTAGATGTATTTTCAAATTTATGGAAAATCATCCATGATGGCACAAACACGATGCTCTAGTAATGATAAAATCTTATACAATTCATCAAACTCTACTATGCTTCCTACATGTATGCAAAAGTGTTCAAATGCTAACTTTAATTTTGGGCTATAGGGATTTATATTCATATTTGATACATTCATAGAAAAAATTGTGATAAATAATGTGATATGTTCTAATTGAGGAAGTACTAAAGTACCTAAATTTGTTATATTAGCCTTAGAGTGCATGACTTGCAACTACTATGATTTCCTTGGATATGTTCAAGCCCTTGGTCCTCTATTGGAGCCCTCTTGGAAAATAAACTTATAAAGTCATTACTTCATGGTGAAATTTATTTTTGATATGAAACCACAAGATTTAATAATTATTTCAAAACATATGGAACTAAAATGAAAAACAACCCATAGTTTATAAATACATTTGTCATTCATTATGAAATATTGAATTATGTAGCAATCAAAGATCTTTTTATTTGAATTATTAGTAGATAAAATCATTATGATCTCCAAATAATAGGTCCATAATGAATTTACCTTCTTCTCTATCATGAAATTCCTCACTTAAACTATTTTATAAAAACCAAATTGGAGAAAAAACATGCCAAATTTCTATTATCATAGTGTGTACACACTCAAAAACACCCCCTCGATTAGTTTTTGATGTCACCTCATCCTAGACTGATTATTGGCCTTAGCTTTTAAAATTATTAATGCACCTACTCAAAATTTGTTAAACATGTTAGTAATATCATCCTTTGACCCATATTTAACCCCTTTTACATTTAGGGGTTGACTATCGATGGTTAGCCTAACCGTTGATAGTTAGCCTAACCATTGATGGTTAGGTCTTTACTCCTGTAAAATTAAAAACCCATCTAGTTGAAGGATAGGCATGGATGGACAAAGTAGAAACTTTCCCATGCACACATCATAGCTTTATTTCTCTTTGAATTGGCATCTTTATCCACCCAACTTAGTAACTTTCTCTCTCCTTATTAGCTTTATGCTATAAATACAAGGCTCTTGGAAGAGTTGTGGATCCAAAATTTTGCATCTAGGCTCCCTTATTTTATTTGTGCAGGCATCCAAGACCTTGAAACTCTATCCACATGACTTTTGAAGGCTGAAGTATTGTTATGCTACCCAATTTCCTTCAGATTTCAATTATCACCTATTTAGTATTATATAGGCATTCTCATGTTATTTTTAGCATTTACTTTCTATACTAAAGTTTTTTGTTCATATATTAACCCTAATAATCCACACTTTTCCTTCTAATCATCAGCCACCTCCCACCAATCCCACTTCAAATATTCTACCACACTCCTAAAAGTAACCATAACCAGTTACTATAACCATCGATAGTTATAGAAACTCTTGCCAGTCACCTAACCATTGATGGTTAGGATAACCATTGCTAGTCATCTTAACCATAGATGGTCACTATTAAGGAAAATATAAGACTATTATTTCCTCCCCGTTCACACCTAATTAGACCCTATTTCTATTTTTGGACTATCTGTAGGCTCTACTAAGATCTTTCGAACCTGACTTTGATCCACTTTTGCCTGGTATTAACCCACCATGATACCTTTTATTTAATAGGTAGTCCTTCCTTACCAAAAATGAGATATGACTTTACAAAATTTACTAGGTACACACCCCTCATCATCTTTTTCTTCCTTTTAAAACATAAAAGTTAAAAGTAGATTTATAAATAGTAGGAAACATTATGGCACACCCAATGGGACCCCTTATGGGTTCGCAGTTCTCTTTAGGCATATAGTTGCATTAGTGAAAATTCATGCTCTTGTATTTCTATTATTTCTAAATTTAAAAAGATATAAGTTTTATCTCTTTTCCTTCTTAAAAATCTTTAAAAAAAGGTTTTCATCTTAGGGATAGGTTGAATTTTTTCATCTTGCATTAGCTGCATTTTTAGTTGTTTCTTATTTTCATACAAAGACATCAAAAAAAAAATTGGGATAAAATTGAGTGCATCCATCATTTTTCCTGCTTAATGATTATCTCACCTAGATTAGTTAAATGCATTATGAATTAATCTTATCACACATATCTTACACTAATAAACCACTTGCACAAAATAAACATCAAAACTTACTTGAGACAAGGCCCATTGGAACTTCATCACCAAGGGGAGGACCCACTCCATTCTCTAGTGGAGTATAACTCTAGACAAATGGTATATATTGGCTAAGTGGCCCAGCTCAGCTTTAGGTTTGTGAAGTGTAGGGAACAAACCCCTATTACTAAGCCACATACCTAATTCAGTGTAGATTCTTTGAGCACCAAAACTTAACCTGAAACCATCCTTAGACAGCTCTTCTAGTACCTAACTCACAAGTAAATTTCACGTTTCAAACTCTTTAAGGCATAAACTAAAAGTGATTTAAAACATATCCTAGGATTAATTGCATTTTTAATTTGTGTTTTTCTTACTTTAGGCTTTTCTTTATTTTCTCATTGTTTGAGGTGAGAGTTTCATTATCAATTTCTATTTTCTCATATGGTCTTAACTAGATAATAAGTGAGAAATAAAAACAACCAACCACCACCTTCTTATTCATCCTCATCCATGGATTACACCTCAAATGTTGATAGATCACCCCATGCTTCACAACACCATTATCCCCCACCTATTGTGCCTCCCAGAATTCATGAAGGTGATCTATATTTTGCCACTTTTATAGACAATAAATTAGTTGCTTTACAACACTATCTTAATACCTTATCCTACCATACTTCAACAGCTTCAGTTCCTCTCATAGATCCACTCTATGGTATGCCACACCACCTCATGGTTGGTGTCACATCATCCTAACCTTCTGTTAGCCAAGTTTCATCTTCTACCATTGGTTCATCTATCATCACCACCTAGATACATATTACCCCAACCAATACCTCAAATGTTGGCTCAACTTTACCCCTTGTCACTTCTACCTCTTTTGTCAGCATAGTGTTTCCACACCCACTCGTACCATTGGTACAACCTCAACCAATGTACCAAACTCTACCCCATTTCAGAACTTGGTACTCTCCATAACCCAAACACTTCCCCCTATTAGCACTAGGGTAACTACCCATCAACAACCCAAAAACACCTTAGTATTACCAACCCAAGCCATACCCTCATCAACAAACCCAAATGTGCCCCTAAACCAATCATTATCAGTTCCCTTATAAGCCCCTGTAGTACCTTATTGATATATTCCCAACCCATTGGGATATATTTCACCTTCCACCCAACCCTTAATGCCTATCAATCTTGTTGGGGCACTATCCCAACCTCAATTCACTACATACCAATATGTACCCACATTTATACCTCTTTTTACATACCAATTCATAACTACAACTCAACCTCAACAAAAATTACCATCAAATTATGTGTCTACCCAACCCTAACCTAACCTAATAAGGATGCTCATGGACAATATGACCCAACTCAAGTCATCTATTTCTAGGTCCCATAACATTTTATCCTATGAACAAATTTGTAATGAACCTATCAACCCTTATATCCTGATTCATGCTTATCCTCTACAATGGGAGCTCCCCAAATTTTCTAAATTTTAGGGTAAGGAGGATCCTCATTAACATTTGAGGGCATTTCACCATTCTTGTTACTTGATTACATATGATGATGCCCTCCTCCTCTGAACCTTCCCTATGTCTTTATCAAGGCCCACCTTGGATTGGTATAATGCCCTTCATAGACATTCTATCTTTTCATTCTCCCAACTCACCCAAAGATTCTTAGAACATTTTTTGATAAACATATCCAAGAAAGTCTCCATAACTGACCTATATTCTATCAGGTAGTTTGATGATGGATCAATTATTGAATTTGTCACATGATAGTGAGGCCTCATTAATCGACTATCCTTTTCACTACCCCAAGTGGAACTCATTGAAATTTTCTCTAGGGGTTACTTAAAACACATTTCTCCCACCCTTCAAGTGAAAAAATTTGTAACCTTTGATGAAGCATTCATAATGGTGCACAAACTTGAAAATCATGCCATATATGAGGGTAAACTAATATTATGAAATAAAAATTCCACTTTCAATTCCAATGACCCCCTTTCAACCAAAACATCAAACCCATCGAATACCAAAGCCAAACCATCCATGAATATGGTCATCTTGAAAATTGACCCACCTTTATTCGTTAACCAACCACATCAAACCACACCTTCCAAACCTTCTTACCCACAAAACTAAAATAAAAAATATGTTCTACCTAAAAAATTCACACCTATAGGTGAATCTTATGCCTCTGTACTAGAAAAACTACTCAAAGCTAACCTTGTCCAACTTCCACCAATCAAGCCACCCTAATAATTTGACCCCTCTTGCCCTATGCTTAGATGGTACAATGGAAATGACCATTGTGTTTTCCATCAGGTCATTGGACATGACATAAATTAGTGTAACACTTTTAAAAGTCTTGTAGAAAACTTGATTGACAATGGTGAATTGTCATTTGATAACCCTAACGTACCTCCCAACCATTCTATCAATATTTTATGCAAACCTTTTCCTAACCATCCTCCACATACCCAAGCCCATGATAATTTATTTAAACCATCTTCATCTCATGAGACACACACAATCAACATCATCATAAATGATCCCATGGGAGATGAGCCTCATATTTCTATTTCTCCTTCACCAACCTCACTTATGGAAGAAGAAAATTCACCTCTTATCCCTTTAGAGACCTAAATATAAGTATCTATAGCCCTCGTATATTTTCCTTTCATAGAAGTAACTATTTTTTTAATTACCTCTTCTTCTACCCCATCAAATGAAATGATTGAACTCCATTCTTCTCCTTTGGACACCTTAGAAAAGGATGGAGCTGGGACCATCCCTACACCTCCGATCAAACAATAATATCCTCCCTTAATCACCCCATAAGCAATTATCATGTTGGAACCTTCTAACTCAAGTAAAAATGAAGGAACTATTCTCTCTTCTTCACCCAAGGGCTTAACATTTGAAAAAACTAATCAAGGACCCAGACCTATTTATAAGCCTTTTTATCGATTAGTGAAAAATCTAGAATTTGTCTCACAAACTAGCCTAGATAGAGCTTCCTTCTAGCATCATCTAGGGCTCCCATATCAAAATGGAGTTGAACCCTCGACCTCATTAGCATCCACCCTTAAACCTATTATCACCCCAATATTGAACACTCCTTATTCTAAAGACATAAAAGAACCATATCACCCACCTCCACACATATCATCTCATAATTTTCTTACTAGATCAACCAAGACTTTAGGTATACTTCCCACACCTAGCATCACCCATCTGCCCATCAAATTGGACCAAACCTCCTCTAGTCCACCTAACAAACCACCAACCAAGATGGACCAAAAGGTGTAGTTGCCTAAACCTCATCCTCAAGCTTGACTTATGCCACCTCCTTCTCATCTACCATCTATTTTGGGACCCCTCCCTTCTACCATCCCATTCACTTATTCATATTTAATCAAACCAACCCCTTTTTTTATGCCTACCCCTCCACTACCTAAGTGGCAAACTCCTTCATCATTCTTAGCTAGTTTATCCCCCTCCACTTTCCCACATATTATCAAACCCTCTTCTTATAATTTGAAACCATCCATTAGTAACCCAATCACAACTAATCCAACCCAACCCAAACTATCTACCAAAGTTTCCCAACCACCTACCCTCTCTAAGGTTAAGACCATGCCTAAAAAGGTTCTTATTTTCTCGATAAAAAATACAACACCCCCAACACCTTTGAAGGAATATTACTCCATTATTTAACATAGGTTGTTGAAAACATCCACCATTAAACTTCCACCCATTAATCCATTCACCCTCTCCAATACCAAACCCTCTTGGTTCGATGATACTCAGATCTATACATACCATAGGACACTAAGACATGACATAGAGAACTACAAAGCTCTCCAAGATCTTGTTCACCACTTATATGATGATGATGATGATATATTATCTGATGAACCAATTTCACCTACCTTACCAACTCAACCAATCCAACCACTATCCCAACTATCCCAACCAACACCTGCTTCCCCACTTTCATCTAAAAGTGAGGGGGAAGAACTAAATCCCTCACCTAGTCAAATCAAGCCTATTTTCCATACCATTCACATGATTTCCTAGTCTCAAGCTTGATAAAGGGGTAAAGGAATAAATAATACATCCATTCTATGGGCATATATTTTAGACTCTCAACCTTCCAACCCATCACCAACACCAATGCCTTCACCTATGCCATCACCAAGGCCTAAGGTGTCTATCCTTGGTACCCCTCTATCTAACCCTTCTGAATCCATTCAATGAATCATGTTAAAGCAAATCCACCAAACACTAGTCAAGATGAGTCTTTATGAGTTAATAAACATATCACTTTTTCACTATTAGGCATTGATACAGGCTCTACAATCTATAGAGGTTCAACTAGATGATCCACAACCTCTTGCATCCTTCATTAGAACCCTCTGACATTCAACCATTTTTACCTTCCAAGATTTTGAGATACCTCTATCACACTATGAGGAATTTTATCCTCCTCTTTTTATCACTGTATACATTAATAACACCCATGTCAAAAGGGTGATGATTGATGGAGGAGCTAGCATCAACATAATCTCCCTCCATGCTTTTGATCAACTACATTTACCAAAGAACATCATGGACAAAATAATAATGGTTCTTCACTCCTTCAATGACATAATAACCACTACTTTGGGGACCATAGTCCTTTAAATATGCTTGGGGCCTCACACTATTCCTAAGCTATTTTATGTTGTAGATGGTGAGTTCCAATATAGCATTCTACTCAGATTACCTTAGATCCAAGCTATGAGTTGTATCCCCTCTAATTTACACTATTGTGTCAAATTTGAACATGAAGGATAAGTTATAACCATCAAGGATGATCCTAGTACTTTTACATCTTACAACATGACCTATCAACCTAATTATGTCCTTCTTCCACATTCATCTCTTACATAATCAACCAACCAAATTACCACAACCTTACTATAAATTGTAACCCATGATGCTTTTACCATAAATAATGATGAAGCCTCAACTAGTGTATCTATCTCCTCTTTCTAGATTCCCATTGAGGACTCCTTAGCACAAACTTTCTAATGCCTCTCCCTTGGGGAATATCAACTTTTAGCTTTAGATGTTCTTCCCAATTTGTATGAATATAAGAACCTTCAAAATGACCCTTCATATGATCCCAACATGGGAACCATCATCCCCATTGGACTTCCCAATAATCAAACATATTTTGTCTATGGGGGACTTGATCGACCACTCCTCACTCCTATCACCACTCCATATATTCAACCTTTCACTTCTAATTTTTCCTATCTAAGTAATCCATCCTTTACCAAAACATATCTTCATCATTATTCTTAGAAAGGATTTGGTATGGGCCTTTACAAACAAGGACCTCACGAATTTCCCATGATCAAAACTCAAAAACCTCATGAGTTCTTTGGGCTCAGATTCAAACCACCAAAACAACCAACCTCACAATACTTATTACTACCCCTACAGAAGTAATTTTATCCTCACCTAGTTCATCTTCCCAATCTGTAGACTTTGATATCATCCCATCTAACTTTTTTTATCAATACCATTAGCTTAATCCCATTGGATTATTAAAAAGATGGCTAGACTAAAACCTTTCCTCTCATCCATCCTAAACTGATCAACCTTGATTCTCCCACCATTCATACCATTCAACATCATGATGATGATTCTATCCTCACCTACCTTAGTGTAGGAGATTATTCTATCTATAAATCTCTCCCTCTTGAAAACCAAACCATACTCAATGAATCAACTATTGATGTTAACTTGGGGACCCAAGAAGACCCTTGTATCATTAAAATTGGCTAATATTTAAACTCAGATGAGCAGTGAGATTATCTCACCTTCCTTCAAGATTGTAGCATCATATTCACATGATCTTATTAGGACATGCTCAGGATTGACCCTTCGATCATAGTCCATAACATTATTACCCATTTTGAGGCTAAGTTGGTATGATAAAAGCTTTAAAAAATGTACCCTTGCATATCTCTTCACATCAAATAAGAAATTCAACATCTTATATCTATCAACTTCATTCAACCCATTGACTCTCCATAATGGGTCTCTAATATTGTTCCCATTACCAAACCCACTAGGGGACTCTATCTCTGTGTTTATTTTTGTGACCTTAACCTTTCATGCCCCAAAAATGACTTTCCTTTACCCAACATTGAAAAAATAGTTGATCTTACCATGGGCCACGAGATGTTATCCCTCATGGATGGATTTTTAAGATATATTCAGATCTTGATCACCCCCTTAGATAAACATAAACCTACCTTCATTACTCCTTGGGGAACCTTCTACTATCGAGTCATGTCTTTTGGTTTAAAAAATGTAGGCATAACTTATCAATGAGCCATGACCTATATCTTCCATGATCTTATCCATAATATTGTAGAAGATTACATGGACCATCTCCTTAGGAAATCCAAACACTATGAGGACCATTTAGCTATTCTTGCTATCATTTTCAATTGACTAATCCAATTTCATGTTTGACTCAATCCTAAGAAATATATTTTTAGGGTTCTTTCTAGAAAACTCCTTATCTTTGTCATTTCCCTCCATGAAATTGAAATTTATCGTACTAAGGTCAAATCCATCCTAGAAATTCCTCCTCTAACAAATATGAAACAACTTTGCAATCTACAGGGAAAACTCCAATCTATATGTCACTTCATCTCCTAGATATTAGATAGATACTATCCCTTTCACCATCTCTTAAAGAAGGAAACCTCCTTTAAATGGACCAAATATTATCAACAAGCCTTTGAATCACTCAAGGAGTACCTAATTTCTCCACCAATTCGTATCCCACCTAGGGATGACCAACCTTTATACCTTTACATCTCCACCAATGATCACTCTTTAGGTGCAATGTTGGCTCATCAAAATGAATAAAACAAAGTGAAAGTCATTTATTATATTAGCCACATGCTTTTGAAGTAAAATATGTGATATACCCATCCTAAAAATATTTGTCTCACTCTCATTTTTATCACCTCTAAACTATGTCATTACCTTCTCAATCATAAAACATACATTATTACCACCACCGACCCATTCAAGTATATGCACTCTAAGACATATCAAAATCAGTGTATGGATCAGTTGCTCATGCTTCTGACTAAGTTTGATCTTGAGTTTCTTTACCAAAAATCCATTAAAGGATAGGTTATTGTTGACTAATTGGCTGAAGCCCCCCTCACAGATAACTAACCCATTTTATTAACCTTTCTAGATGAGTCTATTATGAGTCTTTCTCATAAATAACCCACTTACCAAATGACCATGTTTTTTGATGTCTCTAAATGCCAACATGGTGGGGGGTGTGGGAGTAATTCTCATTCCCCTTCATGGTGAACCTCTCCTACTTTCCTTAAAACTCAAATTTGAATGTACTAACAACATAGCAGAATATGAAGCTTTGGTCATCAATCTCCAAACCCCTCTGACCTTAGGAATCAAAACCATCTTTATCTTTGGTGATTCTCAACTTGTGATCAACCAAATCAATGGGTCCTATAAATGTAAAAATGATATTTTACAAGAGTATAAACTTATCATTGACAAACTCTTAGCATATTTCAAATGTTACTAGATCAAGTTAGTACCCTGATCTACTAAAAAAATTATAGATATAATGGCCTCCCTTGCATCTTAAATCCCCTCTCAACCTATTGACTCCAAAATATTTATCACCATCCATCACTTCATCAAACCTTCATATACTAGTTTAGACCTTCCAACCATCTGTAATGTAGAGGCATCTCCTTCAGATGTCTAGTATGACCAAACTTTTAAATAATTTAACCTTGGTGTCATCCCACCTAACCTCTCAAAGAATGCCTAGAAAGCCATTATGTAGGGTACCTCTCATTATACCATACTAGGGGGAATCCTTTATAAATGTGGCTTTGATGGTCTTCTCCTTCATTGTCTATGTAGTCATGAGATTCCCCATGCCATCAAAGAAACTCATGATGGAGTTTTTGGGGGACATTTTAGTGGCCTTACTATCACTAAAAAAATATTATGATTAGGTTACTATTGGCCTACCCTCAATCAGGACTGCTATGACTATGTAAAGAAGTATGTTAAATGCCAATAACACACTAAATTACATCACGTGCCCAATCATAACATGTAGGTATCCAAATATTATTAGACCTTTTCACAATGGGGACTTGATCTCATTGGAGAAATAAATCCTTACTTATCTCAATGACACTAGTTCATCATTACCGCTACTGAATATTTCACTAAATGGGTAGAAGCCATCTCCCTTATATCTATCAAAGTTGAAAAAATTATCAATTTCATTAATCACCACATCATTTCTCATTTTTGTGTCCCTCATAAAATCAGTATTGATAATATATAATCCTTCAAAAATAAGAATGTTCAAGCCCTCGATGACACTTTTGGCATCAAGCTCATCCATTCCTCACCTTATCATCTATAGGAAAATAGATAGGTAGAAGCTTCCAATAAAAATCTCATCAAGATGCTAACCAAAGTTATAAATACTTTAGGATGAGATTGGTATATACAAATCTCATTCACTTTGTGGGCCTATTGCACTAGCATTTGAACCTCCATAGGTGCTACACCTTTTTCCCTAGTCTTTGGCATAGAGGTTATCTTACCTCTCAAAGTTTATATTGCATATATTCATATATCCTTACATAATATCATTTATGATGATGATTATCATCAAAAACACATTAGATGCCTTAAGTTTCTCAATGAGCATCACCTTATTGCCCTTAATCATCTTCATGTCTACCAAGAGTGTATCACCCATGCTTATAACAAACATCTGAAAGAATGGAAATTTAATATTAGAGACCTCATCCTTAAAGAAAACCAACATGTAACAAACATGGAGAAAATAAAAAAGGGCAAATTTGCTTTCAATTGGCTTGTACCCTATATCATCACCCACAAGTATGGATCAAGAGCTTATTATTTGTCCTCTCTTAAAGGCAAACTAGAACTTGAGCCTCTCAACATTTTTCATTTGTGTCCTTTCTACTATTAAGGAAGACCTGATAAACCTTTTAGGCTAACTTAAGCTTACCCCTTGGTTTTATAAGATTCACCCCTCCCTTATCCTATTACTTTATTCCTCTTGGGGACATTTGATTACAATTGACCCATGTGATTATCCATCATAGTTTTAGCCCAATATTAAACATGGGTACCACAACTCTACCTATGGCATGGTTCTCATGGATAATTTTGTCTTTAACTAGATGAAATCCCATGATCATTTGTTTCACAAAAATCACTTTTTCCTTACCTATCAACCACCTTTTGTGGTAAACATCTTACCCCAGTAAGGTCAACCTCTAAGCTTGGATAGATGGGTCCATGTCTAAGAAAACCTTCAAATATTCTCTATGGGATATAACATATTATTTTGGTCCATTTTCTTAAAAGACATATCACTCCTTTGAAGAACAGTCACTAAATATGATCAAGATAGATAGAATGATCCCTCGAAGGATAACTATCAAACATTTATTCATATTTAGACCAATCCCTCAAAGGATGGCTAGGCCAAAATGTCAAAAAATAATCTATTCATAAAATCCATAATCGGCTCAATCAAAGCACTTAAAGCTTCTCATATTGATCAACTTTGCCTCTCTTATAAAAACAAGCAATACATGACCCTATTATCCCACCAAAGGGCCATAATTAGTTCTCTTATAACATAATATATATTTGTAGACTTCTTGCATTGATCAGTCTACACCTTGTAAAGACATGGACTTGTTTGTTCTGGTTCTTAGGTCACTTATAAAAAGGGTAATTAAATCCACATTAAGTTCTTATCTTATCCCTTTTTCTCTCTATGTACCTATCATATCCTTTTTACCCTCTATAAATCAATGGAATATGAGCTCACTTGGAAACTTGGTGTTTATAATGATACATTTTAATTAGAAGTGTTCTCATGCAAAGCCTATCAGAGGTTTATTTTCATTAAGATCCTATCTAAACTTGGTTCTATAGTGTCCTTGCCAATGAACCCAACATGTCTCTTTCTATTTATATTGGTTCATAGGGATGCTGTCTCTTATCATTCTTTCTAAAAACATTATAAGCTTATCATAGCATACCAAAACATCATAATCCATAATAAAAAAGCATATCATAAAATCCATATCATCACCTAAGATAATAATCTCTAACATTACAATCACATATTTCCATCACATAAAAAATAAGAACATCATATCATAATCAAAATAAAATATTTATATATCATCACATGCCTATACTATGAAAGATAATCATCGACATCGTAAGTCTCATACATAATAATCATCTATAACATCTAAAATTAACATTAGTCATCCTCAGCACATTATCAACACATAAGCATTCATATCATAAAAACATAACAACACAAAAACATCTCAATCATATGAATCATATACATACATACATATGTGTGTATATATATATTAATAAGTGTCATATATGTAGACACTTATACATATACACTTATACATATACATATATACATATACATACATACATACATATATATATATATATATATATATATATATATATATAAGTGTCAACATATATACATATCTCTTGCTCATATACATCTCACATCTTTGGCACGTAGGCCAATATCAAAATCATAAACAAAAACATCTTGACCATGTGCATCATGATCTTGGGGCACCACTACCACTAACCCCATCCACACATATACCTACACTTGCACCTATACCTATACCTATGCCTATCTCAGGTGGAGGCCCTTTCAAATGATCGACTACCATATCCCATTGACTTGGGGCCAAAATCACTACTCCACTAGCCAAACCATCTTGATTCTCTCCCCACCTTGGCTCATTAGGATACTATGCTAGCACAATTCCCTCATAGTAATGCAACTCCTATATGGATACTAGATATCTAGCCTATGTAATAAAACATAGAGGTGCCATCATTGCTCTACTGACCCACCACAAAGAGTCTCTCTTTTGTGTCACTAAATCAAGTAAGGCCCTCACCTAGTCATACTCTCCTATCACTATGGTAACCCACCCCTATAAAATGGACACTTAACTCTATAAAGTGGTGACCTATGCTTGGGCCTAATCTCTCTACATTGTCACTCCTCCCAACTGACTCTGAAGAGTGGCATTCTACCCTTGTAACACAAAAATCTAGGCTTATGCTACCACTAGTGTTGCTACTACCTAGGGATCACCTTATATTGGCCTTTGACCTAGGTCAACATCTATTGGTCCCTGGTCCCCATCTCCTAAACGAAAATCAATTACTAAATATCTACCTTGAAACCATGTATGATAGTTAGCTATAAGACCTACATCATCTCAATCCCTAAAGGGTAGCTCCTTATGGTCTAACTCATCCTCCTATGGCTATGGCTCTAGTATAAAAACTCTGCATCCTCCCTCTTATATCACATAAAATTAGGAGGAATGACCTATATGAGTCCAAAATGTCATCACACTCTCTTAAATGGGATGTACTCCATCTCATTATCCTATTGCCCATACACCCATCTCTAACTCTATAAGGCTAGGGTATGATACTTATACCTAACCCATACTAGCCCAGTCTAGTATGAATTCTAGACTATGTCTCCAAGCACTAAACCCTCCAAGGCCCCTCAAAACCAATCAATATCCCTAGAACCACCACTAATGCTTGTCATCACCCCATCCTTCCTCCATCAATAAAATTTGACTACATAATCTATCATTTGGTAACCCTCTATCGGTAGGTCCAAGGGTCTCAATACTTGTATGTGCTCTTAGACCCAATAGTGAAGCATGCATCCCACACTGATGCCATAGCACTTATGTACTCTAAAACCCAATAAATCTCTATATATATATACCAATAACACCTAGGACCATCTAAAAACCATCTTCCCTAGAATAAGCTCCACCAACACCCCAAATAACACACCAAGGAATCTCTCTCCCATAGAATTAGTTAGTGCATAATAGGTAACCACTAGTTGTATCATGGTCAATAACTATCTATCTCTTAGAGCTCTCTAGTATAAGGGCCTGATGCTAAAACCTCCAGAATGAAACTGTGTATCCTCTCTATCATCCTTATATGACTTCTCCATACACTCATTTATCTCCTCCCCTTTTATGTGGTAGATGGGATCTCCATGAATGGGTATTCATGTAATCCAATGTACATCCTCTAATAAGATGTGCATCTCCCCTGTCAATAACCAAAAAGTATAAGTCATTGGGTCCCGTCTCTTGATGAGGGCGAATATCATTATAGCATCCCTAGGAAGGCACTGGTAATGATGCATCCCTCTAGAAGCCACTAATTCCATGTGTCACTAGACCTCTATAGACATGACATCCCTCACATATATGAATATCTCTAGCACTCGATTTTGTAGCTAGATCTGATCTTGAGCCTATCACATAATTATATCATGAATAATGGTCAACAACCTATCCTTATGTGCATGATGACTATCACACACCTACATCAATACCAACATGATTTCATCTATAAACCCCATAAACATTTTACCTTTTAAACACTTGTCTATACTACCTTTTTCTATAAAACTAATATCCATTCCTATTACACTATAACATCTCTACCCTTTATAAATGCATCTTTCATATATTACTCAATGTATAACCCTATTAGTACTCTCACTTATCATCCCAAACCAATTCTCACCTACCACCCCAAAATAACTCTCACCTATCATCCCAACCCAACTCTGACCTCCCACCCAAACCCAACTATTACCTCTCCTGACCTCTCATTCATCGACCATCGATAGATCTCCTAGACTGTCAATAGTCTCCTTAGGTCAATTTACCCCCAAGGTTGACCATCACTAGTTGGGTCTACCATCGATGGTCACTATTAAGTGACTATTAGCGATGAGCCTTGACCCCTTGACCTCCTACATATAACCTTAATTTCATCTACAACCCCTAAAACACCATTTTACCTCCCTCTACACCATTTTAAACTACTCATACACCCCCTAAAAATATTAAAAAACCCTAAGAATAGTAAACCCTAAAACCAAACCTAAAAACACATAGTGCCCTAATATATAATTCCTATATATATTTTCCCCATTTTAATTCATAAAATAAAATTTACATCAAAATTAAAACATATCCTACCTCATTTTATGACTAGTGGCAACGCGTCAATCCATGCCCAACCACTTATCCGTGAGTGTCTCCAATATCCATATCAATCACACTCTCACTCTCACATACCAATCTCATATAGACAACTCACCATGCTTCCATGCACTCACATGAGCTCTTCATCCCAAATGCTTAAAAAATGATAACACAGTACTTACTCAATTTGCAAATAAGGACAAAATAGTCACTATTTGCTTTTTTACCATAGATTTAGAGTTTTTACCCCACCATCGATAGTTTCCCAACCATTGATGATTGACCCTAACAATTGACAGTTACATAACCCTCAATGGTTCACCTTAACCATTGATGGCTACATAATCATCTCTAATTATCCCTAACGATCAATGGTTAGGGTGTAGACTTTATTTTCCCCTCTTTTTCCACCCCTTTTCTACTTAAACCAAACCTCTTAATTCATCCACATAGGCCAACATATTTCTTTCCACACTTGTATTTATTTAAGAGTCACCTTCTCCCCCAACCATCAAGAACTACATTCAACCTGAAGTCCATGTTGGATCCATTATCCATGGGATTATGTAGGTATCATCTTCTTGCCTAGTGCATTAGGAGATAGCTCGACCACTCCCTACCCAACCAACTAACCCACCCATTTTCCCATGACCACCTCACCATTAGATTTTATTTTCACCAACCTATTCACATACCTTACAATGACCTTGCTTTAGTCATAATGATCACCTTGACTAATTTTTCCATGATGAACTTTTAAATTTCACACCACCTTATGCACAGCCAAACCCATTCATGTTTTCTTGGGAGCACTTCCTACATTGGATACCTAAGAAAACACCAACCTTTTCTAGGCAACTTGATATATGTAACCTAATCAACTATGACTAATGCTAGGGATTGGTTACCTTATCACTTATCCTATAACTCAAACCTATTCTCACCATTGGCAATTTCCATCATTATGTGTTTTGACAATCACATTTCATCACATGTTGTGTGTGTATTTGCATTTCAAAGGCCCACACCTTTTTTGACCCAACTCATGGCCCTCATTTTATTGATTATCAAACCATGACCTAATTCTAGTGTTACCTCATCAACTCCTAGTTTGAGGGGGAATACCCTACTCCCATACTTGGGGAAACCAAACCTTAACTATCAATACTCCATTTTTATTCTATGGCTTATTGACCTAAAGTTTCATAATAAAAAGGGGTAAAATGTAGACACTCAAAAACACCCCCTTGACTAGTTTTCAATGTCGTATCACCTTGGACTAGTTTTTGACCTTAACTTTTACATTTATTAATGCACCTAGTTACCTTGTGTTAAACATTTTAGTAACATCATCCTTTAACCAATCTTTAACCCCTTTTATAATTAGGGTTCGACTGTCAATGGTTGGCCTAACCATCGATGGTTAGCCTAACCATCAATGGTGAGGTATTTAATCCTAAAAAACAAAAAAACCATCCATTTATAGGATAGGCATGCATGGACAAAATAGAAACTTTCCCATGCACACCTCCTAGCTTTCTTTCTCTTTGAATTGGCATCTTTATCCTCACCCACCTTAACAACTTTCTCTCTCCTTACTTAGTATCTTTGTGCTATAAATATAGGGCTCTTGGAAGAGTTTTGGATCTAAAAATTTGCATCTAAGCTCCCTTATTTTCTTTGTGTAGGCATCTAAAACCATAAAAATTTATCCACATAAATTTTGAAGGCTGAAGTATTTTTATGCTACCCAATTTCCTTTATATTTCAACTATCAACTATTTGGTATTATATAGGTATTCTCATGTTGTTTTTTAGCATTTTATTTATATACTAAAGTTTCCTATTTAGATTAGACCATCTACATATTACCCTTCACCCTAATGATCCACACTTTGCCTTCTACTCATTATCCACCTCTCACCAATCCCACTTCAAATATTCTACCATACTCCTATAGGTAATCATAGTTGGTTATTATAACCGTTAATGGTTATAACAACCATCAATAGTCACCTAACCATCAAAATTTAGGACAACCATCACTAGTCATCTTAACCACTTATGGTCACTATCAGGGAAAATAGTAGACTATTATTTTTCTCCCCTTTCACACTCAATCAAACCCTATTTCTATTTCTGGCCTATTTATAGACTCTACTTAGATCCTCTACCCACTTTTGTATGGTATTGACCCATTGTGCTACCTTTTATTGAACATGTAGTCCTTCCTCACCAAAAATGAGATCTCACTTTGTCTGGTCATCAACAAGCACAACATTTACCAGGTACACACCCCTCATCATTTGTTTCTTCCTTTGAAAATAGAAAAGTTAAAAGTAGAGTTAGAAATAGTAGGATAAATAATGATCTTATTCCATAAGATTACAACATTTGATTGTAAAATATTATTTTCAAGGTTCTCATAAAAATACAACTTAACCACATAATTATTGATGGATTTATTTTGTGTAAATACAAAATATTCATGGGTAAGGACTAATGCACTTGGATAAAACAATAGTTTAAATTTCTTAGTAGACTAATTTTTTATAGTACAATTAGCATTACACTAAAGAATAAACATTGGTTTATTTTTTTTCTGAATTCCTATTAAGAGATATAATATAAAAACTATTAAAATAAAGTATGTCACAATCAAAACCCTTGTGCTACATATAAACAAAATAGCATATCCCAAAAAACATTTAAATCAATCCCATTGATTGCTTAATAATTCACTTAAAGATATATCATGATAATTGTCTTTTGATGTATAAAGAATAAAAAAGTTCATTGAGATGGTTTTTATTGGATCAATTTAATTTTAAGGTTGCTTCCTTATTTTCTATACTTTTATTGAAAGATGGGATATATATAAATTACTAAAACAAACTATTCCAAAATTAACAACCATGTGTTATCTATCAAAGTGACCCTAAAGGTTATGTTTGTGTTTAACCCTAAAAATATAGATTGGGGTTATATAGGGTTAAAGGGGATAGAGATAGCCTAAAGTACAAGGGTGATAAACTATATCTATAGTAGGCCAATTATATGTTAAACTTAGATATAACATATGATGAATTCATTAAACTAAGATAAGCTAAAAATAGTAAGTACAAACTATGCTATATATGCACATGAAAAATAAATAATTTACTCAACTAGTTCTAATGCAAACATAGTTTTGGATCTAAAACAAGCAAAAATTAGTTTGGAAGAGGGTTATATAATAATCACCAAATTCTAGATTAAGTGCCTCTAAAGCTATAGACACTAACATCAAACTTACATAGTTACATCAATGTTAGTGTCTGAACCTAATGTAGGTATCCTATATGGAAATCTTGTTGGAAAAGGATGTGACCACCTAGATAATTATGGGTTTGTATTCACCTTAAATTTTATGCATTCATATCTAGTCATGGACTATCACTCCTCATGAAATTACAAAACCCTAGTTCTTCATCTTCATATTGACCTTGTGGAAAATGGGTTAGTGGGCACATGGTGTCAAGTTGACCCTAAAAGCCCCTATATCAATGAGTGATACTTATATATCCAATACTTTAAATAGGGCCTTAAATTTATGTAGTTATCCCCTACATGTTGTATTTTTGTGTGAATCATGCAATATGTGGAAAGTAAGTACAATAGTGACCTAACTTATAACTTGGTAAATCAAGATATTAAGATACTCCAATAATTTAGACTCGTGTTTGTGTTATCCCTATGATTGATATGAAAATAGGTAATCTTTAATTTATTGAGTGCTTGATCAAATGCTTTGATAAGTTGCCTTAGGTCTTTTCTAGGTGAGGAATGAATGAGGGTTGATATTGTATCTATATTAATCCCTTTGGAAAAATAATTCACATTAAATAAATTAGATTAAACATTAGGATACTTTTCATTTACAAATTGCATGAATTTAAAGCATTAGACACTTGAGTCAAAACATGACACCTACATTGATACAATGTCTATTTAGGATGAAAGTGTCTAGGGAATAAGAAAATAGGTACATTTTCATAACTTGTAGAGGTGGAAGTTAAGTAGGTTTTAAGAATTATATCAATATAATATTATGGGTCATCAATATAAGACTGATCATACTAAGAGATAGACCAAGGGGCACGAGATAGTAGATATGAGACTTATAAAAGAGAGAAAAGTCTAAAACTGAGAGGAATAGCTAGGGTCTAAGTTTATAAAGTGTATAAGATTAAGTTATTATATAATCCATAAATATCATCTATATTTCCCCCCCATTTAATCTAGTAATGAAATTACTAGTTTAAATGATAAGAAATGTGTACTTGAGTGTGAATAACACACCTTGTCTTTGTGTGAGCAAAAAATTTAATGCTTTTTTGGTGACTAACCTACAATCAAGAGCATGTAACATATATAATCAGTGCATATAATCTAAAATTGAAATATTTTGAAAAGATTGAAATTAAAAGACCAAGGTTTATGGGTAAACCTATGTATCAATGCATTGCCTTACCTATTGATAAGTTGATTTGAAAATATGTATCATTGTAAAGCTATGAAACTAATATTAAAATTTATAAAGTGCATGAATATAAGGAGATATAAAGATATTGGAAGGAACATGCCCCCAACCTTTGAGAAAATGTGAGTTTCCACTTAATAATTAATATTAGCTCAACTATGCAACCCAATCATACTTATAACCTGGTAAGCATAAGTGAACAAAGTCAACTCATACTATCAAACTAGTGAGGTTGGATGATACAATAAAGTTCAACCTAAAAACTTGGTAAGATTGAGTGATGACTATAATAAAAAGTTAACCAACTACTTCAGTAGATTGGTTCAATATAGTCCATAAAAATCTAACTTGGCAGGTGATGACAGTCAATAAAAGAGTTTTGAAATCTAAAAATTGATCTAGTTTTTTGTAATATTAGGCACACATTGCATAGCATATACACCTTAGATATGTTTGCTATGCACCTTAGATATGTTCTCATTCTAGAAATGTGTATAAAAAATGATACCAATGTATATAATTATACCAAAACTATGAATTTGAATTATATAATTATGTGCTTTGGTTTATTTGGAATTTTGCACAAGTGTGAGTAGAACATGCCCCACTATATATAGAGAAATATGAAAGATAAAATAAATTCCAATGTGGAGGAGATGTTTAAAAAAACATGCCTCCATTTAATCTAGGTATGATGAATACTAAATAGATGTGGAGAACATGTTTCCAAAGCATTCACCCACTGAATATAAAAATTATTGAAAAATACTAAATAAGTGTGGACAACATGCTTCCAAATCATGACCCCACTAAATATAAAAAACTATGCCAAATACTAAATAAGTGTGGAGAACATGCCTCTATGACATGCTCCCATTGATATGCCCCCCTTTAAGGTGAGGTAAGAATAGAAATTGATAGTTACTTCACCTTAAAAGGATAAGGCAACTAAATAATCTATGAATGGAGCCATGTAACATATAGAAGAACATGTCTATATAAATTCAAGATTGAATTACATAGGACTATGTGATCACATGAAGGCCTAAGATGGATGATAAAAATCATGACAACATCTAGATAAAAATTATATAAGATCAATAAGTAAACAAACACACACAAGAAAATTAAAAAATAAGTCAACATACAATGGTCCTAAGATACTGCAAATAAGGGACATGTTCAAGTACCACATAATTGAAGGGGTATGAATTAATTAAATTTCCACAAAATTAATAATGACATATTCAAATATCCATATAACAAACACTGACATATTAAAATGTCAAAGAAAGAACATATAGGTTTTTATTGTGGGGGATGAAAACAAAGAAACATATTCAAATGCTAGAAAAAATAAAATAATAGAAATGTAAGGCACTCAAGGAAGTGCATAAATGAAATCATAAGCAACAAATATAAACATATCATAATACCCCATGGATCAAATGTGTTAGAAAAAAATGTTAAGTGCACATCATATCAAGTACCTTGTGAAAGATATACTCATAGATAAAGGCATGCGTGAATACATAAGAGCTCAAACATGATAATTTAAAGTGACCATAAAATGATATAACCTATGTGTATCAAGTTCGTAGAGGTGGTAGCCCCTAATGTCCATATAACATGAGTAGAGGCAAGGCCCAACATCCAAAATATGAATATATCATTTATCTATGTATGCCTATGTCACACTCAAGTAGAAGCATGACACACATATGTATGTAAGATTAAATGATATTCCATCCATCAACATGGAATTATTACATATATGCCAATGAGCTAATAGAGTATGTAGGTGCCAAAAATGTTTTTGAAGAATTTGGAGTTTTTTTGGTATTTTTGGAATCTTTGAAGCTTTTCAACCTTAAGTTGGATCTTTGACATTGTTTGCATCATGATTGGATAATTTTAAAAGGTACATATGATGTTCCTCATGATTTAAATGTTTAGTATAAGAATTAATTCTATCATTTGGAATATGGATGAATTTTCATTCATGAGAAAAATAAATACCTTACTGATTTTGATTATTTTTTTTTCCATTTGATATAACAAAAGAGTTCCTAATGTAAATGCATATGTAGATGTGGTAGGAATAACCCAAACCCATGTTTGAATCAATTTAAGACCACAATAAATTGGTAATATTATGTTATCCAAGGAGTGTTTCCATCCTCATTTATTTTTTGAGTTAAGTGTTTGACATTACAAGTAGTTTTTGATTGTGTAGGATCAATATAGTTATGCCAAAAATAAGCACCACCCTTGAATATTGTAATTATTAAATATTATTGATGTGTATTTTTTTTGTGTTGTTGACTATAGGGTTTTTACATATGATATGAACCTTGTATTGGTCCATTTTTATTAACCCTTGTAGAGCACCCATGTAAATATTAGGAACTCCATATTTTTGTTCATAATGTTCATTTGGTAATTCAACTCCCTCTTTTGTGTGAGGAATAAAACTTTGGTACTTAGAAAGGGATATATTAAGATTATTTAGATGAGTAAGGATTAATGAAACATATCTATGAAAATCCATATATAAATGTGTAAATAAGTCATATTGTTTATGAAATGTTATTTCTTTTAATGGAGAAAGAATCCATCTACTAAAGATAGTTTGCAATTCTAAATATAAGGGTATAAATGCTAGCTCATATGATGTATTTTTGAATCAAATAGTATAATATTTAATGGATTAATCATTATGTTGCTTGAAATTGTGAAAATGTGAAAATGTGAGTTTTAGCACCTTGTGGATATTGAAATCCATGGAGAAAGAATCTTCTAATTGGTAAAAAATGGTTAAGGAACCTTTTGGTAGGCTATAAAACAAAATTACCTCATTGAAAATGCTCATGCATAATACTTTTAGAAATAGTTTTTCATCTTTTTCCCATTGAACAAAATAATCTACATAGTTAATCATGTTATCAATACATCTTTATGACTCAAAAAGATAGGTAAATCTAGTAGTTCAAAATCTTATGGACAAGGATATTCAAATATGCATTGTGCAAAAGGTTGATTATTAAATGAAATTACATTTAAATTATTATTATGGAGATCCATTTGAATTTGAATATAGAAACTTATTTTTGAATATCCCAAATAGTGGTCATCATATAAATAATATATTCCATGAGAACAGTGGTGTATGTCATAGGTGTTATAACTGATTCTAACCCATGACCTTTTTTTAGTCAAGGAATATGAGTAACATCATCCTCATGGATAAAAAGTGCAAGTTAATGATCACTAAATTTAGGACTTTGGTATATCATTTGAATAGCTTAGACCATTAGAAGAATTTGGTTCACTCATTTAAAATTTGTTTGTAAATCAGTCATAATTTACTTATGTATTTTTTGAAACCTTTGATGATCATATTAAGGAAAATAATGGTTAGATCCAACCATTTTTGTGGTAGAATATGCATGAAGGGCCTGATTAGATGAATTACCTTGTTGGTAACTCATGGATTTTTCTAAAAATCATAATCCTTGATGATGTGTATTATATTTAAGAGATACAAGGTGGGTTATAAATTTATCATTTTTGCCCAATGCTTGACCTTTATATCCATGTTTTATAAAATATAAAAGGTCAAAATCATATTATGGTGGTGTAATAAAAATGGCTAAAGGCTATTTGTAAACATTAGAACAAGGAGTATCTAGGAATTCATGTTTGGAACCCCTTATAGATAAAAAATATTTAATCAGGCATGATATATAACAAGTAAAAACCACTTTAATGTATTGAAACGTGAAATAATTAATAGATATATCTATAGCTAACGTGATTATTTGCACATTTGATACTTTATTTTTAGGATTAATTAAAAAATAAAATGTGTTTTAGAAAAAGAGACATAAAGCCCTAAAGTAACTAGGGTTTGAATCTCATAAATTGGGTTCACAAAATGTTTAACCCTAAAAATATATATTAGGGTTATATAGGGTTAAAGGGGATATAGATAGCCTAAGGTACAAGGGTGATAAAGTATCTCTATAGCATTCCAATTAGATGTTAAACTCAAATGTTTAGCTTTAAACAAAGATAGGCTAAAAATGATAAGTACAACTATGATAGATATGGAAATGACAAATAAATAATGTACTTAGTTGGTTTTGATGCTAACACAATTCTAAATTTGGAATAAGATAAAAGCATACTGGAAGAAGGTTCTATAATATTCACCAAATTCTAGATTAAGTGCCTCTAAAGTTGTAAACACTAGCATCAGCCTTGGATAATTACAATGATGCTACTATCTAGACCTAATGTAGGTGTCCTATATAGAGTACCTATTGGAAAAGGATGTGACCACCTATATTCTTTTGGGTTTGTCTTTACCTTCACTTTGATGCATTCAAATCTAGGTCAGGAAATGTCACTCCTCATGAAATTGTAAGACTATATTTCTTCATCTTCATGTTAACCTTGGGAAAAAATGGGTTAGTGGGAACATGATGTTGATTTGACTCCAAATACCCATATATAAATTAGTTTTATCTACATATACAATAATCTAAAGAGGGCCTTAGGCTAATGTAGTTATCTCTTATGTGTTGGCTTGTGTGTGAATCATGTAATATACAGAAAGTAAGTGCAATAGTGACCTATTTTGTAACTTGGAAAATTAGGATCTTAGCCTACTTATTTAGTAATTTAAACTTGTGTATGTGATATCCCTATGATTGATATGAAAATATGATAAAATAGGAAATATTTTATTTATTGAGTGTTTGATTGAATGCTTTGATAAGTTGCTTTGATCTGTGCTAGGTTCCCCTAGGTAAGGAATGAATGAGGGTTGATTTTGTATTTATATAAATCCATTTGGATATATATCTCACCTTAAATCATAGATTCTAACCACTAAGATGCATTTAATTTGAAAATTAAATGACTTTAGGTCATTTGACACTTACATTAGATAGGGACACCTAAATCAACATAGGTATTTATCCAAGATGCTAGTATCTGGGGAACATGAAAGTAGGTACATGATTAAAACTTGTAGAGGTGGAAGATAAGCATGTTTTAAGAATTATTAGAAAGATAGTAGGCCTGGGTCATCAACATAAGATTGGTCTGACCAAGAGATAGGCCAAGGGGCACAAGATAGAGTAGATGCGATGCTTTCAAAAGTGGGAAAGGCCTAGAAATGAGAGTAATAACCAAGGTTTGAGTTTTCTAAGTGTACAATGTTGATTTGATATATAATCCATAAATATTGTCTGTAGTTTGGAATATATTTTATTCATATTTTTAAATTTGATTTTTGTAGTATTTGCCACTACAAGTTCAAAAGTATTTGGTGGGATGTGTAGTGCTATATTGAAGGGCACCTTGGTATTCATTTTTTTAGAGTTTGGTTTGTATTTATTTTATAATTTCAAAAATAATGATTAGTAACAATAAAAATTTCATAACATTTCATATTAGTTGATGAAAAGGCTCTTGATTAGACTCTAATCTTTTGATAACTAGGTTTTCTATATTAATTTGGAAACCTCCTACGCTGAATCTAACTATGTTCTTTATAAAAAATGAGTTTGGTGTGAGTGATAAAGGTTTAATGTTTATAAAAAAATTTCATGTAGTTTTATTCCTTTCATATTTTATATTTAATATAGCCTCCAAATATTGAATTGCACTTTTCCTCTCTACCTCTGAATTCAAAGAGCACTTGTCTATATGAGTGATATAATATTATTGTAAAATACCTAAAACATAGTTAAAAAACCTAATAATTATAGTTTTGATGCAAAAATGTAAATACATTAAATACATGAAGATGGAAGATAAAAACCCTAATAGTTTTGGTACCCTCAAATCTATAATGGCATAAAACACCATATACTGCATATATGCCAAAGTGTAAAAAATGTCAAATAAAAGTTTTGCCTTATCTTTACACTACACATTTACTAATAAATAAACCCTCTCAAGGTAGTTATAAAATATTACAACAAACTTAATGATTTTATTATGATTGAGAGAGCATTTGGCTACCTCTATTCTATCCTTTTTTGGTGCACTCATAATCTCAGTCAACAAACTTCATCTGATATAGGTTCCTCTATGTGTGAGTGAATACCATTGAAACCACTATTTTAGCACCTAAAATATCATTCTCCATATTCAATACATGTTATGAAATGTATCCTCAATTTTAAAAATATTTTTAGTGTATTAAATGGGTGCACTTATCTCTTTGGTTTTTATGTATTCAAGGTAAGCAACCCTCCTATTATGATCCACATCTCCATCTTAACCACATCAAATTTTAGGTTAGATAAAACAAAATACATTTCAAATAGAATCCTTAGGTGGTATGTGCCTATCAATTTAATAGTTGTATGTTTAGTGGCTACATCTATCCAAATGAAGGTACCAACCACAAATTCCTTGCTAAAGTTTGTAACACATAAATTATTTCTTAGAAACCACTCCATAACTTAACCATGATTTTTATGACAAAAATAAAATTAAAAATTTACCTTTTGAATATACCCAATCACTCCATCATCTATGAGTATGTTTTCATATGTGTCTATCACATATAACACTAGGGAACAATAATAAAAAAAACAAATTGTTAGCACAAATATATAAAAAACAAAAAAAAATCAAAATAAAAATGGATCTTACCATCCATGAACCACTTCCCATAAAATATCACATAATCCTTGCTCATATTAAGCTTCAATTTTGTCAACCCATGTACAAACTCAAAAATAATGTTGTATTTGGTATTGTCTACCTAAAATTTCAAAAAAACAAATTAATAGCCAATAGTTCCAGATCTTAAAAATTTTAGGTCCAATTTTTGACAAAAATAGAGCTATAATTATGTATATAAAACCCAATAATTTAGATATAGAGTTATGTCCATTACCTTTTATATATTTTAGGTATCAAACACATCATTATCAATCACATACCTAAAATTTAAAAATATAAGGAAAACACATGAGACAAGCAAACAAAAATCAATTTCACTGAACAAAAAACCATGCATACATTTTATGCTATGGGGTTATACTCTATTGTTACAAACTTAATGTTTTACATAAGAAAATAACATCATACCTGGAAGTATTCATGAGAATCAAAAAATTCTCATATTCATCATATGATTTCTTGTTCATTTTTATTTCTAGAAAAATTATCAATAAAAGCATGCATGCACACTAAAAAAATTAATTCCTTTCATTTCATGTGGTAATCCAATCCTATATTTTAAGCAACTCATACTTCATGATGAGATTTACATTATAAGTAATATAAATGAATGTGGGGATGATCTAAGGCCTTTTCAAATATTTTTATGGGGTATGAGCTCATCTGTGGATGGGTGTGATTTGATTTAGGTGGAAAATAGATAACTCAAATTTGTCAAGGCATTAACTTTTAAAAGTATAAGCTAGAGTCATGTTGTATGGAGCAGGCCATCTTCCCAGAATAATATTCACATATGAGAATTTAAAACACATCACATGAGCATCCTCTTATACATAAATTCGTGTGAACCTTGGAATAAGATCTAAAATATTTTTTCCTAATCATGAAAGTAAAATAAATAGCTTTATTTTTCAAAAAATAATTTAAAAATGAACATTTTAACAATTAAAAAGGTTTAAATATTTGTATGCACATAAAATTTAATGCCATTTCATTAACTAAACCATACATGGTTTAATCATATGTTAAATCAAAATTAAAGGTATAATATCCATTCTAGACTAATAAAATAATTTTATAGTGTAACACTTGGTCGCTCACACTTGCACTAGATTGGCAACTATAGGGTGTGTATGGCTATAACACTTAAAACTATGAAGGTTATAGCCATAAGTGGAACTGAGCCAAAGGAGAGATTCAAATAAAACCCTTAAATGATCCATTAGGTTTATATTTTTGATATAATAGGTTATAATACTATGACACATGACACTTCCTCATTTCCTAAAAATTACCACTATATAATACAATATATCCACATGGCTTTAGGCAATTTGCTAAACTAGTATGTGTATTGGCCACCATATTTCAATAGTGTTTATAAACTTTTAATTTTATTAGATAAAACCAATCAAATTATAATACATTTATAATTACTATTAAATTATAAATATATTGGCATAAACATTTTAGATAAATTTATGTAAAATACAATGAGATATATCATTCTTGAGGTGCAATGAGTCCCCTAAAGAATGATATCTCTCATTATCTTTTACATATATTTATTTCTTATTTTAATTTAATAATTAAATACTACTATATATATATATATATCAGTTAATTATTAAATTAAAATAAGAAATAAATATATATAAAAATAATAATATTAACTATTATAATAATTAAATTATTATACCTAGGTAAAAATATTTAAATTATTAATTTTTTTAATTAAATTGCTTGATCTAGTTCATATTTCATTTCCTACACACATTTTCTTTGGTATATATGATTTCACTTTAAAACCATGTATAAGCCCTTTGTATATCATACATAGAAATAGTTGAGAACCAAAAGTCACTTTAGAATGTTACATTCATTCCAAATTCATCTATAATAAACTTTGCTCAACAAATATTTAAGTTTTAAAATTTTAATATATGATACATCTAATTCTACTGTGTATAACATTGTCCATATAAATCATAGTAAAATGTAGTAACACTAAAATAAATACATCTATGATTTAATAGTTCAGTGTGCTCAAAATTTCACATTGCATCTACAAAACATTTTTATTGTACTTTAATATAAAAAGTTGTACATAAATTGACAACTCATATGATGATCATATTTAGTTTACAAACCTAAGCACAACTTTATTTTTATATTAGTTATAGATAATTACATTTTCAAAAAATATTGTCACCTGTAATTGCTATGGCATAATCAAATGATCAAAAGGTATTGTTTCTTTTCCCAAATACCAGTTGTAGGTTTATCTACAAAAAAATAACATCACAATTATTAATCTATCAGAACAATAGCTTTTTGAGTATATAAATGAGTCTACTTTAAAAATTACAATTTAATATATTTAAATAAAATCACTAAAACACCACTCATAATAAACTTTGGAGTCTTAGATGGAAGCATAAGTGATCCCTTGCAAACACACACCAACATTGGAGCTTACATAAAAATAAATAATTTTATTGCATAGAATGAAAATTAATTTCTTGGATGGACTTTGCATCACATGGAGAAAATGAGAATTAAATTTGGTATTATGGATAATCATAATGATACAACCTTATAATTTTATAACCTTAATGTGCCAAAAAAGATAAATTAATAGGTGATGGTGGAAGGTGTGTTGACATTAAAAAATATACATTTCAAGTTCTTAACTTGTAATAGTGTTTGCTCATAAAATTTTATTTTAATAAAAAATCAATATAGTATAATAATGTCAGTTGAGTTTTAACTTGTAATAGTGTCCATTTATAAAATTATATTTTTAATAATAGTTAATATGGAATAATAATGTTTGCTGGGTTTTTTAAATAGTTTTTTTTTTAAAGTGATGGTCAAATGGAAATCAAATTTAAGATTATATTTAAAAGTGAACACACTCATTACATTAGAACCCACCACCACCACCTAGATGCTATTGTAGAATGCCTCTCAGTGTAATAATACATTTATAATTTTTAAATTAATTATTTTGTAATGGATCTCAAATATTTTATTTTAAATCAATTCAAAAATATAACTTTTCCCCTATTTAAAAAATTAAAATTAAAATTATGGAATAACAAAATTATAAGTTCTATGTTAACATAATTTATTGTACTTATATTGCATCTACATGGAAATGTGAACACTTGAACCTAAAAGTCACCCCTAGTGACTTTATTCCTCTAAAAAAATAAAAAGATGAATTTTATGGAGTGGTATTATATTGGGGGATGTTGTTTATATAATTTTTCTTACAATGATCTTATGCATTATCATAAGTTTAAACATTGTTAAAAAACTATCTACACATTAACACGAGGAGAAATTATTGTCTAAAAAGAAATTTTTGATAAGGGTAGGAAGCCATAAGCATTGAACATTTGTATGATTATTTATATTTTATTTATTATTTTATCTAATCAAATATTTCCTATTTCTTTTTTTAAACAATTTTTTTTAATAAAAACATTTTTTTTTGTTAGTAATATGTATTACATAAAATTTATAGAATCATATACTGCTCATATATGATTCTATAACTATAATTTCTCAAAAATACTTCCTTAAGTTAGATCCCAATATGAAACTCTTATCTTGAAGACATATAACCCAACAATATTTACATCTTGAATATTTATTTTTAAAAAAATATTTTAAAAACTTATGTTCAGCATAGTTTTTTTTTCCAAAAAAAAATCAAAACTCATGCTCATCCTTAAACTATGAATTTCATATTTTCCCCCTCTTTTAATTTTATAATCATTGGTAAAAGGTAGGAAATAGTTTTAGGATAATTAAATGACAAGTATACATTTAAGTAGCAATTTTTAAAAATTCTTAATTTTACTTACAAGTCTGTTAATTGAGGATAAATTTACAACATAGGGATTAAGTAAATTATGGCCAAGATTTAGGGGAGGAAATCATCTTGCAACTAACACCTTAGCATAGGATCGATATATGTAAAATGTTTGGGTGTGTAGGGAAAAGAGGGAAGCCTCTATATGGTAAAGAAAAAACATTTGAAAAAAAATAAGATAGATTTTTCCTTAGATTTTAAGAGACATGGGTTTGCTATTCCACATAAGTTTTTTATCTTGATAATGGATCATGGGTGATGATATGAAATGTTGACCAACAAAATTATATACCATTTTTACAAAATCTTAAATTTTAACTATATGAACTATGAAATCATAAAATATTTTATTTGAAAAAATATTTATATAAAGAACAAAAATGTAATTTCACAATTCTCTTTTTTGTTAGCACACTCATAAGATTGCACATATTTTTTAATTACTTTTAGTAACATTTTTTATTTATAGGTCTTCCAATATAATCAATTCAAGGAGAGATCTACATAAGTAAACATGTATATATATTCAAAGGTGCAATACAAATTTTCTAATAATCAAATTCTTGTCTCTAATGAAAATTTATACATGTATATAATAAATAAAGTGCCACAATTCATTCAAATGAACTTATAATTTCTTCCATTAATTTCAAAAAACCTAATCACAATTATTTTAATAATTATAATGTCTCACTTTGAGATCTTGATTTTGTGTATTATGATTGGCCTTCTCAAAGTTATTATTATATTATAAAATTGTGCATTTTTTATCATTTGATGATAGAAATTTATTTAGACACTTTATATGATAGGAAATATACATGAATGATGTATATAATATTTATGTGTAGCTATGAGATCATTTGTGTGAATATTTTATTATTTTATATGATATTAGATTTTCAACTATATAAAATAATGATGTATCATTTAATTTATATTTGAAATGATGATTTCCATGATGGATTATGGTTTTCTTTATCAGTGTATTATTGAGATTTTAGATTCATCTTTATCATACCATAGAGGTATTGTGATGTATATATTTTTTCATGCATATGACATGAATGATAATAATATTACAATGATGTTGGGATGAGTTGGTACAGGATCTACATATTGTCCATGGGGGTAAAATTTGAGTTGACCCAACAAAGTGGATTTAATAGATTTATTATGACAATGAATTCAAGAACAATTAACACTCCATGATCATTTGGAATTACCTTGCACACTTGACAATTGGAATAAAATGGAAACTTTGTGTTTATAAGTAAAATCATAGAGAATGAAAAATTATACACATGTGAATGAGATGTAGCAAGTGCCAACTAAAGAAAAAATAAAATAATAAATAATAACGAAAAAATGGTCATCATGTGGAAAAGAGATTCAAAAAAATATTTAAAGGATGTCCATAATCCATGGGTGGTTCAGGATTAAGTGTGACAATCCTCTCTTTTATCATTTGAAATAATTGAGTAAACAACACACCATAATTCTTAGTGATAGTCAATAAAAATTAAGTGGTTAAGAAAAGTTAGACACGTTATCTTAAAAGTGATGGAAAATATTTGGTGAAAGAAATGACTATGAAAATTTTAAAGAATGTGGTTTTAAAAAGAGAAAATGACCACTTAGATGGGGTTACTAATTATATTAGGAAAATGGATGAAAGATAAATTTATAATAAAATTCGTAATACAAATTGTGTAGTTATTGATTGTGTCACAACATTTCCCAAGGTAATCTTGATGACTTTTTGAAGCATTTTTCCCTTTTAGTGTGAAGGTTGTGTATTTATATAATGACATGGGGATCTCATTTTATTATACCATATCCCTTGTTTTGGACATTTTCATGTTATGCTTTTTCACTTTTTTTTGTTAGGATGTGGCTTATTAAGATTAACTTATGAATCATTTTCCCCTTTTAGTGTGAAGGTCCTGGATTTATATAATGATATGGGAATCTCATTTTATTATACAATATCCCCTATTTTGGAAGTTTTAATGTTATGATTTTTCACTTTTTGTGTTAGGATGTGGCTTATTTCATTCATCTATGGATCTTGCTTAATTGTGGTGAAACATCCTCTATGATTATTTGCATTTCATGACAATAATTAGACTGTTTGATCATATTTTTATATTGTTTTTTATTTACATTTTATTCCATCCTCTATGATTTATTTGGATGGGTTAGAAAAAGGAAAAAAAATACAAATCTATGTCTAGAAGTATGTTCACATCCACCAAAACCATGACTACTTTGCCACATAACATGAAAGCTTCCATCAGGGTGATGTGAGTTGGTTAAAGTCCTGAGATCAATACCATAGTTGTTTTTAATTAACCAGAGTATTTTTGTCTCCAACATAAATAATTTTATTTTTTTATTAAACATATGATTACATGCCATTTAATATTGCCTAGATCTTTAACAACTATGCGTTTGTGGAACCCATTTATTTATGACATTCTTCCAACCTTTTTATTATTATTATTATTATGGATTCATGTTGTTTTTGAATATTTATTTTCTAATTGATTGATAACCATTTATTAGTTTATCTTGTATTTCTCCTTGTGACCTTCACCTTAAGCCTATTATTATGTCTAAAATAGATTTATATGTAACCTTTCCACACTTAATTTAGTCGTTAATGCTGTGACACATAACACTTCCCCATTTACTTGTACACATAGTTGTATAGCATAAAATATCCACATACATATGGATTTAGTCAATCCATTAAATAGAATATGTGTGTTTTATTCTTCAATCTGCTAATTAGAATATGTGTATTTTCTTCCTCAGTGTAATAGTCATAACTATAAATATTATTGTTAAGTAACCAATCACATCATTATATATTTGTAATTATTAGATCATTAATGTATAATACATTTAAAACACATGATAATAATTGAATTAATAATTTTATAATACATTTCAAAATATTTTAATCAACATAAAATATAAATTTCATTCCAATAAAAAAAATGTGAATTAAAAAAATTATAAACTCCATGTTATAAGTTTTTGGTACCTACATTACATCTAAATAATAATGCAAAATCTTAAACTCAAAGGTCTACTACTAGCTCTCTTCCCTAGAAAACCATCTTACAACTAAAATCTTAGCATAGGATTCATTCAAGTAAAATTCCTTGGTGTTAGGAAGACCTCTACATAGTGAATAAAAAATAATTAAAATAATCACATATATTAGTTTATAGTTGTGTAAGTGGGAGTGTCATGTTCCCCACCTTGGATTATATCCTATTAGGTATACAAGGCCTCTATATCAATTCTTTGGAATCATATAGAAGGTGTAGGTCCCACCATAAAAATAGGATGTTTGTGTGTTTTGTATAGAACCAAATTTACCCAAGTTGAATACATGCTGTAAAAATTGAATAAAGAGGTAGTCCTTAAAATAAAATAAAATTATATAATATAATTTCAAAAAACATTTTTGTTGTTACACTCATAAATATACACGTATTTTGTAATTGGTTTTAGTCCCATATTTAATTTAGAGAGTATTTAGGCTTCCAACACAACTAATTTAAGAACATACCTACATAAGTAAATGGGGTATATATATTGAGAGGTGTAATACATTTTTTCTAACAATTAAATTCTTATTTTCTAGAAACAACTATATGTATGTATGTAATGTTTCACTTAACCTATTTTTTTCTTAAGTTTATGGTTGAATGTCAATTAGGATTAGATATGTTAATTAAACCATTTAATATAATAGGGAAAATGTTTTTTTCATGTACTTTTTGAGTATTTTATGTTGGATAATGGAAAAATAGGTTTATATTATGACTAATAAACACATGATTGTTATGTTTTTATTTATATATCTTCATACCATATAGGTACCATGATGAGTTCAATTTATGTGCACGAAACATGGGTTTTCAAATATATTCTAATCTTATCATATACTGATAATAAGATGAGTTGGTAAAATTATTTGCATATTATCCTTCAAGGTGGTACCTAAGTCGATGTATTTCAATGGGAACTTCAGTAGAGAGCAACCACATTGAGCAATGGAATCTAGTAGTGGGATTGGTGATGGTAGTCATCTTGTATCTCATTAGATTATGTGGTACATTAACCACATGGACACTTTAAATTTTAGGATTTGGGTGGATTTATTAAAAATGGATACATCACATAAAATGTGTAAAATTATCAACATATGCATATGGTTATGAGAAAGGAGATAAAGTTAAAGAGAAACATATGATTTTTAGCCACTAAGGTATAAACAAGATAAATTAAAATGGCTCATGTAAATTATAATGAAAAAATAAAAGAAAATATGCATTTAAATGAAACTTATCATTTATTGGTGAGTGAACCATTAGCCATATAGGGGTAGCCATGGTGGAAAAATAATATCAACCTAATACTACATAAGAAGGCCACATGAGATAAAAAGTGATCAATCAATTTGGAAACCATGGTGGTGTATTTCATGATTGGGGGTCCCAATGAAGGGATGCCCTTAGATGTGTATCCAAGTCGCACAACAAAAAAAAACATACAATCTTTCTTTTTTAAAATGAAACAAACCTTGTCGACATCTATATTCATAGTGACTCTATATGCTACTAAACTATCTTGGATGCCTCTTTGGGTTTTTAAAATCACATTGTGTTGTAGGGTCATCAACCTCCCTCTTTGAGACCCCTCTTTGATATCTATTTTGGCCATTTATTTCTTCTTGGCCCTTCTCTTTCTCTCAAATCAGGGCCTTCCTCTGACTATTTAGGAATGCATTCCCCTATTTTGATCTTTGCTTATATAGATCCACTCTTTTCACCATGGTAGTTAGTGCTTCAATTTTTTTTTAAATTTATTGTGACCATATGGAGTAAAATATAGTTAAATTTCCATAAAAATGTTCTTTATTATTTTTATATGAGTAGTTATTTGTAACAATAATCATTTGACATGTGGATACTGTAGACATCTAGATTTGGCCACCAATGGCTTCATATCTGACTTTAGACTAATTCTTGCCAACCATTGAATATCTAGCCCAAGAATTTATATTAGTCTCAAATTTGGCTTCATAAATTTTCATTAAATCAATTTGGCCTATTAAATAAATTAAACAAGGTAAATACACACATTAAATTAATCAAAATTGAACAAATGACCAAATGCCTAAAAATAATTAATTAACTTGATCACCTTAATCAAAATCACTTCTCAAGTTAAATAAATTTCAAATCCTAATTGAGTTCAACCATGAGCTAATAAATCAATTACTAAAAAGGAAATTCAAGAGAATCTTACCTTTGTGAGTTATCACTTTTGGAAAATATCTAAAAGAATATCCTAGGAATATGTCAAACTCAAACAAAGTTAATAAACTCAACCATGGTTGTGAGTTGTCACTTTTGAAAAATATCTAAAAGAATATCATAATAATATTCCAAAATCAACCAAAGTTAACAAAATCAACCATGGTCAGATTTAACCCATTCCAATGGATTTGAAAGCCTATTAAAGCAAGCCTAAAGTTATTCATTTGAGAGCTCAATCAAATTAGAGTTTTAGTGCAGGAATAGATTCATGAAGCTAAAAGCCTATTTTTATAATGTTGAAACTGAGACAAGCCATCAATCAAGTCAAGTATTCAATAATGGTGCATAGAGGAGATGATGTTATCCATATGTCATTGATGAAGACTTCTTATGCATAAATCGAGCAAGCCAATGAAGAAATCACTTGAAGCTCTCAAGGAAGGTAAAGATTGTTGTTCTTTGCATTTTAGTTGGGTTTTCAATTGGTTTTTGTTCATTAATCTCACCCTAAGATCTAGGCTTAGAGATGTTAGTATGTTAGAGTGTTGATTTCATGGTTTTATGGACTAACACTTGATCTAACCTCCTCTTTTTATCAAATTCCTTGATCATAGGTACTTCTAACTTGAAACTTACAACTAGATCTTTTCAATGAGATTCTAAACACCTCAATTGGTGTTGTCATGTGAAGACTATGACCACCTAAAGATATATATATGTCATTCCATTGTTGTAATAAAATTATGAAATGAGATCACAAGAATCATAGGATTTTTCCATGTGGCATGATCCTAAGGTATTTATTTAATGATCTCCAAATCTTTTCTCATGACCTCTTGGTTATTTATAGACCCATGGATTCATCAAATCCACTTTATGGTCATTCACACATCTTCCTCTTTCCAATGTTACCAATATTTATATATGTAGACACATGGATCAAATTAAGCCCATATATGGATTATATATACATCCACATTACATTATGGTCAGTTTTTATTTTATGGACCCATGGAATTTGAACATTCAAATTAAATGTGATCATGTATCCTCTTGTGGTCCCTGATTTGATTTTTGAACTTCATGAAAAATATATAATTGTGACACTTGTCATAATCCTGGATTCCTAGACTCATGTAATTACTACAAACCTTCATTGACCACATGGGGTATTCTCGAGGCATTTAATTCTATTGTGACAAATCCTTGATAATTTAGGATACACTTACTGAACTCATCAAGTCTAATGGTCTCTATTTATAATTCTTATCCATGTCCCTATTAATATTATAAAACACTTATTTAAATTATGATCCCATTGGCTTTGCTAGTGTTATGTTTTAGTTAGAGATTAATTGAAAAGGCCATCATGAACCTGATTCTTAGATCCAATGTGAGCTATTTATAATGTGATCTCTAAATAAATATAAAGTGACCTAATTTTAATCTATGAATTATTTATCTTATCCCAAATATTTAAATAAGCTGAGAAATCTAGCCTAAGAATCTTTAATGAAAACTACTCAAACTACCTACCTATTGTTGATGATGTTAGATTTCCTGTATGCCTTAGATAATCCTACATTAGACACATGAGATAATTAAAATGTGATTTCCTACTAAAATGGATGGAAATAGTAGAAAAACCACTCTTTTGTTTACTGATATTGATGACCATGGTGTTCCCTTCTAGGACACCAAATATTTCATATGATTATCAAATTTAATTTTTTAATTCTAACTTCTCATTGGCTCAAAATCCTTTTAATTGTATTTACATTTGCTTAATATTTCCTCTTTTTTTAGATTAGGCCCACCATAGTCCAACCACATCTACCAAATAATTATTTTTATCTTCTTCCATCTCTTATGGGATGAAAACCACCTTCGTTTAACCACCTCTACCAAGATGCTCCTTCTTACATTTTAATTTATCTTGTGATTGAACCCATTATCATCCATCCACATCCAAAAAATATTATATGTATTTGTTCACTATTAGTACAATCTTCTATTTTAATCTAAAACACATATTTTAACATTTTATTCTTTGCTAACTTCTTCATTTCCCCAATATTTCTCTTTTTAGGAGTTCTAAATTACTTACTTCCTCTTAGCTCATTCTGAAGACTTCTATGAATCTCAACATCAATATTCATTTTGGTAGCTTCCACATCCATTCCTTCCTTGTGTAAAACATTTTTCACACTCATCTTGAATTCACCATGCATGTACTTTGAAGAACTCATTTTCTCATTTGTATTATCCTTGCTTATCAAGGATATCACAAGTTGTTGGAAGACTAACTTTTGTATTGGACTCTACACTAGGTGATTATGTATTGACGCCTCTTCCTTATCTTTTGCACATGTGTGGATTTTTAGATCCACATACTCTTTTTGATTTAGGTCCTATAAAGGACTTATTTTTTCTTATTTTGTATTATCCCCCAATGTGAGTATTTTTTATTCTCTCATCTGATTTACTTGAACTTTATCAAGCTTTGGCTATGGATCCATGGGGGTTTTATCAAGTTTATCAGAATGAAACTAATAATATTCATATTTAATTAGCTTGGGGTTTTAATACCTAAAACCAAAGAAAAGTTAGAAAATCATAGGTTTTAGTTTACCCTTCTCATTTTTTTCCTCTTTGGGTGATGTTTCAAAGTCTTGAAACTTCATGGCTATAATTTTTTCTTCTTCATTATTCTTCAAGAATATACCACCTTCCATAGGTTTAAAATGGATTATCTTTCTCTCTAAGGGTTTTTCACCACCTTTGGTATTATTTATGTTCATTATAATCATATTTTATTTCCTTATAGACAATTAGGCTTCTCTATCCCTTTGTGTTGATATTTTCATCACAAATATATCTAAGAGATTCTCTTTTGCTTTCTCACACCTCTTATTATTTTTAGAAACGATTATATTATTGATTTATAGGAAACACCACTTGATTATTGTCTTTGAAGAAAATTTTCTATTTAGTTTTCTTAGGTCTCATGCTTTGAATATTTTCCCACTACTCTCTTTGAAATATGGGATGTATAGTATGAATTAATAATTTGTAATCCATGTGTTCCCAATATCTCACTTTATTCTTCCCATATTTCAATCTCATCTCATGGAGATCTCTCTAGCACTTTGTTATGTCACCAAATTTTTTAATGTGTGAAACATTCACCTTTATAGGATCTAAAATATTCTCATTTTCAAAAATACTTTCTAATTCTAGGATCTAACTCAATAATTCTTTAACATTTTATCTATGTGAAAATACAAGGGTATGCTTAATAGAATTATTTATTCTATTTTGACCTCTTTATATATATTTTTCCTCTGATGGGAACTCTTTTCTCTATGACATCCATAATTAACACCATAATCATCATTATTTATTTTATCATTTTGTTGGGTGACTTCAGTCCACTCCTCTAGAATCTTTGATGAATCTTCTTCTTTTGTTGTCCTTTCTCCATCATAGCCAATCTCGCTTGGATGTTATTCAACATCTATACTTAGTCTTCTAATCTTGGTGATTTTATTATTTTATGTGTCATTTATTATTCAAAAATAGGCTTTTATTTCAAAACATGTAACTAATTTAAGTGGGATTGTCTTTTACATCCAACATTGGACTCAAACAAGAGTCTATTTTCCATAACTTTCTTCACACTTGTAGGAGCTATGACATAATTGAAACAAACTTATCCTCTATCAAATGTATTTTTATATTTCACAACTTATGATTGAAAAAATTAGTATTTTTTAACAAGGAATCCATATAAGGGAGGTTAGTCTAATAAAATAAATCAAATTAACATATTAAACACTTGACACCTCTAGCTTAGACACTAGGGAGAGCATATGTAACAAAAATACTAATGAAATCACAAATAGAAAACAAAATAAAACAATTTTTTTACCTTACTTGGAGATCAAAATGTATTTTTTAATTGGATTTCTCTATTTATGCATCAAGAAGTCTTTGACAATGAATTTTTCTTTGCTCCTCTCCTTGGAACCTTAGCTTGGTTGCTTGGCTTATGAATTTGGCATGGTAACATTAATTTAAATATTTATTTGCATTTATTTAATAATTATATAATTACACCAAGATAAATTTTGTAATAAATCCTACATAATAACACTACACTATCAAGGCTTAGAAATGAATAGGTATGGCCTTATATTTATATCCTCCAAAAGTTAACTATCACCTAAGGTGAGTTAAGGTTGAGTTTAAACATGGAATGGGTTAAAAATAACCCTAAGTGAGTTGAGTATAAATAAATTTGAGTTAAAATTTTTCATGTAATTATTATTTTTAATTAATAGGCATGGCTCTCAAATTAGATATTTTGAAAGAGCTTGACAATTCATAAAGGCAATGATGAAAAGGCTTGATATTTTGATTTTTCATTTTTAGATATTCATCAATTTTAAATGGATAATTTATATAATAATTTAATTTTATTTAATTATATGATTCATTCTTATTATAATTTCATCTCTTCTAAGATTTGAACATATGCCCTACTTAATGGGTCCATAGGAAAAACTGTCAGTTGTCAGGTTGCAAGGTGATTAGAGATGAATATGTGAGAGGTTATTATTGAATATAGTATAATACCCAAAATAGGGATGCCTCAACATAATTATAAGTATTTATGAATGATGCATGGATGAAATTGGGATGTTAAATGATTACTAGGCTTAGTTTACAATGTTTGGTAGAAATCAATCTGAAGTGCAGTCGTAAGCTAGTTGTGGCTAGATTTGGGTGTCTACAATTTCTCCTATTTGGGAAGACATTGAAACTATAGGAACTATAATGTCTTGTCAAATAATGAAAATTTATTTTATGTATAATACCCTAATAGGTGATGGATAAGCCTTGGATACCCCCTTTAGGGAGCAATTGTCAAAGAAGGTTGATGAACAGTCCCTCAAAATAAGGAATATAATGGGACCAAAAAGGTAAAAGTGGGTGAAAAGACTAATTTCACAAAGATAGTTATAATCATTGGCATAATGAGATGCCTTAGTTGGGTAGATAAAAAGGAAGATTTACTTAAAGGTGGTTATAATCATCAACATAACAAGGTAATAAGATAATGATTTGTACATAGGCGGTTATAATCATTAGGCAAAGGAAAAGGGTAACAATAGAATGAATTTACCAAAGGTATTTATAATCATTAGCAGAATGAAAACAATGATTTTCCCAAAGTTGGTTATAATAATTGGTAGAATTAAAACATGCCCCAGTTAGGCAGATAGAAATAATGATTTGCCCAAAAGGTAGTCATAATCATTAACACATTGAAAAGGTAACAATATAATGGTTTACCCAAACTTGGTTATAATAATTAGCTAAATATAAATATGCCCCAGTTGGGTGAATAGATTTAATGATTTATCCAATGATGGTTATAAGCATTAACATCCAGATAGATCAAAGCACACTAATTCACCCAAATGTAGTTAGAATCATTGGTAGAATGAAAACTTGCCCCAATTGGGTAGATAGATATAATGATTTTCCCAAAGGAAGTTATAATCATTAACATCCAAGTAGATTGAAACACAATGATTTTATCAAAGTGGTTATAATCATCAACATAATAGTTTAGATCAAAACACAATGATTTTCCCATAAGCGGTTATAATCATTGGTATTGTGGGTGGGATAATATGGCAAATTAGAATAGGGGGCTTATGTACAAAATCTATACTCATGAAGTAAGAGTATGCCATTATAAAGGATAAAGATGAATTTGGGCTACCTACTAGTATAGAGATGCACGTCCTAACTAAAAAATATTAAAATTATGTCATGATTTAACTACTCTATTTATGGGAAATGATTGGGATAGATCGAGAATTTTTAAGGTAACAAAGGATAAGTATCATGGCCTAATTACTTGTAAGATTGACTGAGATGCATTTTATTGTAGTAAATAATGGTATACATCATGATATAAAACATCATAAGAACTTAGCCATAATATGCATAAGGACTAACATGCGATCTAATAAATAATTGAAAATAATGCACTAATGATAAAAACCATGATGAAAATATTGATGTATGAATATGGATGGACTTAAGTATATTATGTAAGGAATCACTTAATGAACACAAGTATATTAAATTAGGGAACAAAAATGAAAACAAACAAACATGAAGACAAAATAACAAAAAGTAGAACAAGATACCAAGAATTAAAAAGAAAGACATAATGAAAATAGAATAACCAATATAAAATGAATAAACACAAATAATGGTAATCATAATATTAGTGCAAATAGAAGACAAAAACAAAAGACACAAGTCTACCCTTAGGATATAGGGAAACAATGACACGATCAAGATGATAGACATTGCCTTTAGGCTATAGGATACATTAACACAAACATAAAAAATGGGGGTAATATAAGAAAAGGAAGGGGTAGCCAAATTGACTCTAAATGCAATAGGCAAGTGGACACTACCTATATAGTTCCATGAATTCAAGGTCCAATATAAAATTCATGCCAAATGTGGTTCTCCCAAGATATGGGATAGAAGAAGATGAATGATAAGAAAATGTGATGGTGTTGTAGAGTAAATATGGGAATGGTCTTGCAAAAATAACAAGAGCATTGAAATAAAAATTAATCATAAAATGGTGAGAGCTTAAAATAAGGCTTAGAGGTCATTAGTGTATCAAATTTGAATAAATAATGCACATAATAGAGACTTACAAAATGGTCAGAGCATATGATCTTTATTGGAATCTTCTAAGTATCATAACTTTATTGAGAATTATGAGATACCAAATGGTCCAACTCATAAAATAGTTTGATTTTTTAATCTTGAAAATTCTTAAAAAATAGCCATAGCATATCAAAGAGTGACTAAGCTAGCCTAAACATGAATTGAGTTTTGCCTACATAGTCCCATTAGGACCTCAAATCACTATAGTTATGATTTACAATGGAGGAATTTGACTAGGTAGCAACAATTTCTCAAATTATGCAAATGATATAATAATGGCAAGGTGGGACTTCAAGGCATGATAAAGGTGTTGTCCCTAATTTTCCCATAGGTAGTTATAATTAGGTAACAATGACATAGGTCAATGTTACTAATTTTCCTAAAGGTAGTTATAATTAGTAGCATGGAGTGGGATACTAATTTTCCCAAAGGTAGTTATAATCGAGAGCACTCAGAATGAAATGAAACAAAAAATAAAGGATACAACTATAAAACCACTATCATATGGGTTTAAAGTAATAACTCTATCTATAATACTAAATCAAGTACTAAAAATTTCATCTGAATCCTCTCACTAAAGGTGTCCAAAGAACCAATGGGATGGAACTAAGGTCAAAGGGTTGGGGAAGGAGATTAAAAATAACTATGGTCAAATAGGAAGGTATGGTAGAATCATATAAATAATGGCATAACAAAGATGATGATATGATGGTATAATGTAAACGTGACCCATAAACAATACTATAGGTTTCCCAAATGAAGTAATGCTTTAGGTGTATGATGTTCATCATCTCATCAAGTTCATCTTCATCTAGGGTAAGAATCCTATATGCTCTAGAGCCATAATTTACAGAAATGATATATGGTATGATCTAGTTGGGTTTGAACTTTCCCTTATTCATCTTCTCAGCCATGGTGTTCTTTAAGATCAAGATCCCCAAGTCCAAAGTCTTTATGCTTGACCCACTAGTTAGAGTGGCCATGGAGTCTATTCTGGTATGCCTGAAGGTTAGTGATAGTTGTTATGCATTTTTCATCAAGTAAATCTAGCTCTTACATGTGAGCTAATTGATAATGTTCATCATCTAGGACATGTTTTAGACAGATGCGCAAAGAAGGTATCTCAACCTCAATGGGAAGAATGGCCTTAGTTCCATAAACTAGGAAATATGGAGTGGCTCCTATTAGAATATGATAAGTAGTGTAGTATGCCCAAAGGGTAAAAATGATTTGGAGGTGCCAATCATGACCAACATCATTGACAATCATTTTAAGGATGGTGATAATGGTTTTATTGTATGCTTTTACTTGGACATTACCTTGTGGGTAATATACGGTATAAAATTGTTGGGTAATGTTGTACTCAACACAAAGCATTATGACATCCTTATTTTTAAATGATCTGACATTATTAGATATAATGTTGGATGGGATACCATAGTGGAACATGAGATGGTTAAAGATGAACTTGTAAATTTATTTTCTTGTCATGTAAGTGAGGGGTATAACTTCAACCCACTTAGTGAAATATTTGGTAGTGATAAGGATATGTTTATGACCATTATATGAGGTTGGGTTAATCTTCCTAATGAAATTAAGTCCCCATGTTGTACATAACCATGGTATAAGAATTGGTTTTAGTGTTTTGTCTAGGGAATGAATTAGATTGGCATGCCTTTGACATTTGTCACACCTTTTAACATATGTAGCTACATTTACTTCTATATTTGGCTAATAATAATCAATATGTAGGATTTTTTAATCTAAGAAGGCCTCGTTAGTGTGGGCTCTACATACTCCTTCATGAACTTCATGTAATACTAATGTCACTTCTATCAAATTTAAACAAAAAATTAGAGGTCCATCAAAGCTATGATGGTAAAGGGTTGGGCCAAGTAAGGTAAAACATGAGGCTTGGTGGGTAAAGGCCATTTGTTGTTTATGTGATAGGTTAGGTGGCATGATTTGGTCATAAAGGTAATTAAATAGGTCTAAATACCATACAGATCTGGGACCAAAAATATCCTAGATCATTATAATATTTAAAGGTTTGTGAGCAAGAGTGAGAATATTTTCAATGAGGAATCAATATTATTTTGCCTTGTCTATGTGGTGGATCAAAGATATAATGGTGGCCATGACATATATTGCCCTATTACTAGCCCTAGATATGTGTTCAAATTATATGTTGGTGATCTATTATTTGAGAGTGTTGATCATTGCCTTGTATGGCATAATATTATCATATTTGGTCTAAAAGTGGTTTGTAACATGATCGATGATTAATTGAGAATCAACATAAATCATGAGATGCTGAATATTCTATTATACTACTTGATGAAGCCCTGCAATGAGTGCTTTGTATTCAGTCATGTGGTTAGTACAAGGAAAGCTGATATAGATTAATTTAGAAATAATATCTCACTATGTTGTAATAAACAATAGGCCTACCCTCGATCTATGTGATGTGAATGATCCATCAAAATATAGATTCTAGGGCTGCTCCTTAGGAGGTGTTCCAATGATGGTCATAATGAACTCATCTAAGAATTGAAAAGTGAGTGGTTAGGTATTTGTAAGGGGAGTTTTAACAAGCTGATCTTTATGGACTTATCCCTTTATAGATTTATATTTGACACATTCAATATCAAACTCACTCAAAATCATGATTCATTTAGCCATGTGGCCTTATAAATATATCTTGGATAGTAGATACTTGAGTTTATCTACTTTGGAAATAACTATATTTTTGTTGTTGAGCATGTAATGCTACAACTTCTGGGCTACAAAGACCATATCTAAACAAGATTTTTCTATAGGTGTATATTTGTGTTCATGTACAACCTGTGTATGGATTATATAGTACATGGCATGTTATTTTCCATTATCATTATGTTGATCTAGAAGTGGCCCCAGGGATTTGTCTATGGAGGATAGGTACAATAGGAATGACTTTCCCAATATTAGAGATAATAAAATAGGCAGATTATCAATATATTTTTTTAGGTGTTGAAAGGTTTTCTGGTATTCTTCATCCTAATGAAATGTGACACCCTTATTTAGTAATTGTGTAAATGGATGGAATTTATCAACCAATTGATAAATGAAGAATCTGATAGATTGAATTTTGCCTTACAAACTATGGAGTTGCTTTAAATTAAAAGTTGATGGCATCTTGGTAATGGCTTATACTTTATCAAGATCAACTTTAATGCCTTAATGAGAGATGATGAAGCCTAATAGTTTTCATGAAGTAACACCAAAGACACACTTCTTAGGATTGAGTCTAACCTTATATTCAAAAATCATCTCAAATATTATTCATAATGCTACTAGATGATTATCATGGGTGTTTGATTTTACCACTATGTCATTGACATAGTCTTCAACAATGTCATGCATCATATCATGAAATATTATAGTCATGACTCTTTGGTATGTGGCCCAAATGTTCTTGAGACCTAATAGTAAAACATTCCCCATGGAGTGGTGAACTCTATTTCATGTTATTCTTTTGGTGTAATCTAGATCTCGTTATATCCTAAAAATTCATCCATAAGTGAAAGCATTTCATACCCCACGTGGAGTCAACTATCATGTTAATGTTTGGTAGAGGAAAGTCATCCTTGGGGAAGGTCTTGTTTATATCTCTTAAATCAGTGTAGATTATGATTCCTTTGGGATTCTTACTAAAAGGTATAACATTTGAGATCTAATATAAATAGTCAATAAGTTGGATGCACCTTAGTTCTAAGAGTTTTTCCAACTCTTTATTTACTAGTAAAAAAATATGAGGATGCATCTTGCACAAATTTTGTTTCACAGGTTTGGCATCAAATGGTGTACAACTAAGGTAGGGTCCAAACCTGGCATATTTGAGTAGGCCCAAGCAAATATGTCAAAAAAATCCCTCAAAAGGGATGTAAAGATTTCATGTTCCTCCTTAGTGAGGGATACACCTAATTTTATCCATTTTAGGTTATTTGGAGTCTCGATGTTGATTTCCATAATATATTCTATCAGGAGAGTTGAGCCATCTTCCAAAATGGTTGGTAATGATCTAAATTGGCCTTTAAAAACAAAGTCCTCTATTTGGACTGGTTTGTCAAGATCACCTAAATAAGATGAATCATAATCTCCCAATGGTAGGGATGTCCATGTTATAAACACTATAGGAAATTCCTAGGTGAAACTCAGATCTAAAGACAAGTTCATCATTGGTGGTCTTTTAAGCTTCATTTAAGGAAAGGTGAATACCCCCATCTAATGGCACCTAAAATAGGTTTTTACCAAAATACTAGATTTTATCTTTACTTTTTCCCTAGTCTAAAATCACCTTAAAGAGGTTTTCACTTTGGGACCTCAATGTTTTATTTTCTTGTTTTTGGCTAAGGGTGTTCACCCGTTCTCCAAAGTAGGCTACATGATCTAGTTTGATAGATAATCCTTATTTTTGGTCTCCCCAAAAAACATTGTCTCTTAAGCCTATAAAATTGTAAATTCCCCCATCATTATCAAAATTGGCATTATGGATTCTTTTTGGTCCCAGGATAGAAGTTGAGGGTGATATAGAGGAAATAAGTTACATCAATGTAATATGGTAATAGTACAAATGGAATGAGTGTCAAATAGGTTGGTATTTGTAAGGTCTTCATAAATGTTGTGATTGGACTCTATTTTTCTTCTGACATCATCATCACTATTCATTGGAATTAGAACATGACTAAGATACATGGGGTCACCCTAGGCAATTTAAATCCAAGACCATAAGTTCCTTTGTATCGAGTTATATAAATTGGATCAATAATACCTTGTTGATTTAGCTCAAGTCCTCTTCCTTCATAGGGTTGATTCTCTATGATCTGGTTAGTTATGATATATTTGGAATTTTTGTATCAATTGGCGAATTTATCATTGTATAACCATGATTCATCACTAGTATGTGGGTCTTCTATTTGGCTAGTGGATAGTGTGGAAATGACAAGAGATGGAATACAAAGTTTTTCCTTTCCCTTTCATTGGCATTCCATGTAAAGTGGCTTGGATTTAGGTCTTCCATAGGACTTGGGGTTTTGTGGAAGCTTGGAAATGTGAAATGTGTCATGGGTCAAATACTCTCTTGGGCCATTAGATAAGATAGTAAAATGATTAGATAATTTAGGAGGAGGCATATGAGAAGATAAACCAAGGATATATAGGTCTATACAATTAGATTCTATTAATTCAACAAGTATTTATTTGTCTTTATCCTTTTTGGGAACTAGATCTAGGCCAAAGTGATAGTTGTAACTTTCATACTCTTGTTCCAAATGCTTACAATGTTTATATGGCTACAAATATCCATTGATAGTGACCTCCATGCCTAAGTGAAAGAAATTTAGACATCGGTACAATGTTGAAAGAATCACATGAATCTCATGTATCCAAGAGCTACCCAAAATCAAGTTGTAAGATAGGTCAGGGTTTAACATATGATAAAGTGTATCATGGGTTAAGGGTCCAATGATAACTAGCGATCTTATGGTGAATTTTGATTCCTATTCTTCATTGTCATAGGCCTTGATGGTAATTATTTCTATCTATAGATAGGCTTTGGTATATTTGAGATTCTTGATGACCTTTAGAGACACCATATTCAAGCCTGATCCATTATCTATGAGGACATGTTTGACTTTGTGCTATGTGATGAAAACTTCAATATATAGGGGATTGTTATGGAGAGGGTTAAGGGATGGCATATCATTCTAGTCGAAGGTCAATTATTTTCCTGGGGCTAGATGTCTAACTAAAGCTTATAATTTTATTAGGATTATATCTTTTGAAACTTGAGATTGGCTAAGGAACTCTATTAAGATGTTCTTGTGAATAGTAAATGTACGTAACAAATCCAAAATGGATATTTGTGTAGGAGTATTCTATAGTTATTCTAAAATATCATATGGATTTTACTTAATAGTGTTATATGGCTTGTTCCTAACCAATATAGTGGGTTAGATTGGTTTTTTGGTAAGGGGATGTGGGCTATGACTGGTAATATTTGATCATTAAGCTGTGATTGCAAAATTGGGATTAGATACAAGACCATTATTTCTATAAAATGATGATGATGGAGGTGGTCTAGATAAGATAAGTCTTGATTATTAGTGTACTTGGTTGTGGTCATAGGGTAATGATGAGTTATCAATATAAGGTCTTAAAATAGTAATCCCTAGTTGTTGTTATGGTTGTTTGTGGTATTAGGTCAATGAAGTATTATTGACATAGATGGGTTGATTGGAATTGTTTGGAAATAGTCCTATTCTATTAGCACTTGGTATGGGATTAATGGTGATGGTTGAAATGTGACCTCCTATAATATGACCTAAAACTTTGGTGTAGTCATGTGAAATTGTGTGGTAATTCTATTGGTTATTGGAATCATTCTGGACTTGGTTCCTCCCATTCAGATGTTGTTGTTGTTGATACTAATAATACTATTATTATCACTGTTATTGATAAAATTATTGTTGTTACTCTGGCCTTCATTATTTCTATTATTGAGTGTTATTGTTATGTTTCAAAAATGGGTTTCAGAAGATACACAAGTTATAATTAGATGTATATTCTCTATTATCTAATGCAATCTTCCTATTTTTAACATATTTTGAATGAGGTGTTTGATCTACACATAAAAATGTATATTATGCCCATGAACATGATGTTATTCATAGAACTCATTCTCTCTATACCATTCCAGATATGAAATACCCTTAGGATAATGCTTTGGTATTAGCCAACTAATCATACTAGCTACAATTAGCTTATGAAACATAACTTTTATAGGTTCCCCAAGGTCAATGAAAAATTGATGAGTAGGATCATTTACTCTTAGAGGAGGCCTTTTCAAAAGTAGTGGTCGGTATATTTTTTGAGCTAATATAGGTTGTTATGAAGGCTACACCTGTTGAATAGGTTGTTGGTGAGGAGTACGCTACATTCACAACATAGGCTCAGTAGACAATGTTTGCAACATTTGGACATAATGCAAATCAGTTACTCCATTTCCAAAAACATTTTTATTATAATTGAATTTCTTGGATCACATAGTTATTATCTTGGGTTAGTGTTAATGCTTATACTTGAACTTGGCTTTGATTCTAGTTTTGTCATGTGATCAAGTTTTGGTTCTAATTTTGACTTGATAAGGTTAACTTAATAATCCCTTTCTTAATAAGGGCATTTTTAATTAGCAAACCTTTGTTGATGATATCTTTTAAAGTATGCACCCACTATAGATCGAAATGATAGAATATCTCACTATAATTTTTTTTTTGTAAACAAAATGACCAATTGTTTGTCTAGTAAGCTATGAGTGAAATAACTAGCAAGTTATCTCCATCACTATAAATATCTTTGAAAGATTTCATCAACTTTCTATTTGGCTTGAGTCAAATCTACCAACTAAATCTCATGTTTAAGATTGTAGGAGAAATGGTGCACAAATTTGTCTGAGAGTTCATCAAAATTAGATACATAATTCTTTGGTAATTTTAGGAACCACTCCAAAGCTTGTCCTACTAGATTTTGAGGAAACAAAAGGAGAAGATAAATGTTTTTGTAAGCCACTGGCTGACATGTAACAAAGAGTTATGTCAAATGGGCTTTAGGGTCTCCTTTAACCTTATATTTATCAAATTTTAGTGGTTAGTACCCTAGAGGAAATGGTATCTATAGATACTCCATGTTGAATGGGTATGAACACACATCATCTAACTTTAACTTCTTGGTCTACTTTCCTACTTAAATGGAAAAAATTGCATCCCTGATTTAATGTAGTTCTTATCCAAGAAACTAGATGGAACATTTGACTGAGTTTGTGACTAGGTGGTCAAAGGTGGATTACATTAACCTTGATATAATGGAGGAATGATTTGTTATATAATGTTAGTTTGATGAGTGAACTAGATAGGAATATGCATCCATGGATTGGGATGTAGTTATTGAAATTACAAATGTTTTGGTGTTATATTCTAGTTTGGATTTGGTATATAGCTTTGGTTTTGAGGGAATTATGGCTACAATGGAAGGATATGGCTTAGGGTAAAGTACTATACTTTTTTCAATTGAGTAGGGACTTGTTGACTAATCAAACCTAGTTGAATAAGGGAAACTTGTTGTGGAATAAGGCCCTATCTTTGGATTTATGGCATGTGTTGAGTGAAAGGAAATTTATGCCTAATTGGTATTTGTTAGATAGTGGTACCTCTTTATTATGCAAACACTAGTTATGAAGTAGATGATTGTAAGGTGTTCAACATTTGTCTTTGACCAATAGACATATGATATTGAGTAGACAATATTTGTGAGTGTAAAGGTATGTTGGTATACAATTAGAGAGGCACACTTTCCACTACTTATTAAGGTAACATTTATTTCCCCTATTGAGGTGGCATAATGTTTTGCCTCTACTGCAATGGTAAACTAGACAATGCCTATTATTGTGGAATTTTAATCATCACCCGTTGGGGTGGAGTAGAATTTGTCACTTTTTGTTGAGGTAAGGCACTAGTTAGCAATTGATTACTTAATATTTATGGTTGTGTGTTTGAAGAAGTAGTTGGTTGAGGATTAAAGGTAATTAGTTGTGGTTAGGATGTAGGAGTTCCTACCCACTACTATTGTGAACTACTTGTGGTATTAAATAAAGGCAATTTTTATTACGGACTATTTATTGGTGTATTTAAACCACTTTGGCTTGGATTGGAAGATACTTGTGTGTTATCCATCATGTTTGGCACATTTTTCTATGTAGAAATAATAGTCACTTCTTTAATATATGGGACATTGTACATGTCACTGATTGAAGTAATTTTATCAAATGGATCTATAACTAAACTATCTTGACCTATCAATTCAATCAATACCATTATGGAAGGAACTGGCTCTATGAGTGGAGAATTTGACATGCCATTTTATTAAAATTACATGCTAGATTTAAATTGGTTTGATATGCTTGTTGCATTCGTATAAAGTGGTCATCCATGAATCCATTTCATTTGAAAATCATATTTGGGTCTTGATACAACATCAACATGAGCACTTGAGTATTGATAACAGAGGCCTATTCAATGATTTGGTTATAAGGCATGTTAAGAGTCACTCTAATTAGACTAGGAAAAATTTCATGGGGAAGTATAGCAAAAACTTGACCCCTACCTCTATGAATTTGACTAAAACTTTGTCATTATTTTCAAGTAAGTTATGATAAAATAAATAAGTATCATATGTTGATGGCATAATAACATAATACTATTATTGTTGATCTTGGTCTACAACCGATGGTATGCTAACAAGATACTATGCAATTTATTCTTAGTCTTGCTCTAAATAGAGATTTGTACTAAACAAATAATGGGATAATAGATATTGAATTTTTAACCTAGATTGATCATTTTAAGGAGGATAAGGATCCATATCACAAACCACATCATCACCATAGGGTTTTTGAATAAACTCATCTTGTACAACCACATTATCATAACCTGGATTGTACATGGCTGGACTACGAGTGTAATGAGACATATACAAATCAATGATTAACAATTCATGAAGTAGGCATAGAGTTATAAAAAATATTAAAAATAAGGTCTAAAGAAAAAATGGTCCAAACTTGGTCTAATAAATAGAGTTATATCTCCAAAAAATGTCTAGTGTTAAACTTGGTCTAACATGGTCTAGGAATCAAGTTGTATCTCTAAAATGGTATATGTCAAACTTGGTCTAAAATAGTCAAATGTCAAATGTCTAATGTCTTATACAAATGGTCAAGTGGATGGGTAAAACCAAATGCCAAACTTAGGATAAAAGTGTTTCAAACAATTTTAAACAAGGTCTAAAAATGAAAAAGGTTGTTAGGTCTTATGAAAAAAAGGCAAAACATATAGGATCAAAATAACTATGTCTAAAATAAAGAGGAAATTGATATTACTATTGGAAACTTGACACAAGACATAAACTTCTAAATGGAAATTGCTAGGTATTTTGGGAACAAAACACACAGACTAGATATTTAAACAAACTAGGTCTAAAAAGGCAAGAAATTTAAGCTAATTTTTTGAAACACTTTGACACAAACTAGGAATTCAGGATTAAACATAAAATTTATCATTTGGTAAAATATATTGGACCTTAGTAACATGGAAGGTAGACCACTTCCCTAAATTAGGCACAAAAATAGTCTTTAGAACAAGCAAGGAATAGGTCTAAGTTGCACAACCCAAAAGTGAAAGGTAAATGTCTAGGCTAAAATTACATGAGGAATAGTCATAAACCAATCAATGTTTGCATCTGAACTTGTCAAGACAAATTTCAAACTCAATTTTAAAATTTAGGTTTCTCAAATAGAAAATAAGCTAAACAAGAATGAACATCATGATGGTACTAGTCATAAACTAATAAGGTATATATTGTTTCAATTTTGAAATTTGGACATAAGGCAATAAGTCTTTGAAATAATTTGAAAAACATAATGATGTTATCATGCTTTAAATATATGATATATTTTTTATTTCAAGACTCTAAGGCACAAGAGTTAGATTGAAATGGGCAACATAATAACTCCCCTTTCAACCAAGAGACACACACAAAAAGTTAGATAAATGACTAAGTTAAATGTGTGATGTTAAATAGATGGCATAAAACCTCTTAAAACAAAGGAGTGATGTGTAAACAAGGGTCATTGTGGACATGGTATGATAAAAAATAGTTTTGACATAAGACTATGTAAGTAAATAAGACAAAATGATAAAAACACATAAGTGTAACATCTTAAATCCAAAAATGAACAAGGTTACATCATACTATCAAATTATATCTATATACTTACTCTTGAGAGGATTTTAAGTTCTTAATCCAAAAAGTAAAAGCACATGAAAAGTTGGTTTTTAGACCCACTCTTCTCTAAAGAGTTCATACATTGACATGGAACTTTGGGCTACTTGCTCTGCATCAACAATATGTTGGTGATAAGTGGGGTTGTCTAATCTACCAAATTTCACTCATTTATAAATGGTCTCATATGTGTGAAAAATAGTGGGATGCATCATATCATTTATATCCATGTTAACCAACTTATTATTAAAAGGTATTTTTCTTCTTCACAACCACTACATCCATAAATTACTTAGTTTAGAGTGATGCCCAAGTTACCCATATGGTCTGAGGCTGAGCGCCACTAATGGAGCTTGTTTAAATGATCAAATAAGCATCCTAGTGGGTAAACCTCAATTTATATACCCCACAGTGGAGTGAGGTTGAATCAATGTTGAGAGATGAATTCCTGGGTCAACACTTCCCTAGATAACTCATGGGGAGGTGATGAACTCCCACTAACAAGACAAAATGCATGAGAATGAATAAATTTAAAGGATTTCAGTGTCATTTTGGGCTCACCCAAATCATATGGATTTTAGATAGGGCCTTAATAACTTTCCTTCCATTCTTTTGGACCAAATATATAAATACAAAGAGTGAGCATTTTTTATCACCCAAGTTCCCCAAAGGGGATAGAGGGGAGAGTATACACATGCCACTCATTTTGATAAACAAACAAGCATAACAATGAAAAATCTTATCATTATTTAACTAAAGTGTGGATTCATTTTTATAGCACCAAAATTAAATATGTGATGAAACTTGAGCCCCTTGGTGTTGTGTTGAAAAATTAAACAAAATGAAAGATAACTCAAGTAAAAAAAATTAAAATACCAATTTCAAATGTGAGATTTTCAACTTAGAGTGTTCAAAATCATCATATCTTGGTCTTTGGGTCCTGTAAAATGCATTAGGGGGTCCTTATACTTAGAATCAAAACATGAGTGGACAAATGAATTTTGAGTTTTAGCTCTTAAGTTTCCAAAATTGTACACAAAGTGAAAAATTGTAGAAACACAAAAATATCATCACTTTTATTAAAAAATTGTAACTATTAGAACAATATTACAAGTTTCCTATAAAATAAAGGGTTAACACAAAATTTTATCCATGAAAGCAATATTTATGATATAATGACAATATTGTAGAAGTTCAAGAAATATCATAATTTACCCTATAACACAAAAAAGTTAGGAGGAATAACCATTATGGTCATGCAATAAAACAAAATTTAGAGCAATATTTTGATTGCAAAGTCATGATATTTTCAATATCATATAAGTTAACATAATATTGTGACTGTAAAGTCATGATATTGTGATATCACTTTTTCCACTATAAAACAAAACTATCAGTCAAAAAATCATGGTGGTCAAGGATAAAGCCACAATAGTTAGCAAAATATCACTAAAATTATGACAAAATCATGATTGAAAAATTAGTGATATTATGCAATATCATGATTTCAAAGAGAAAGAATGTGACTGTACAGATCAACTTCATAGTTTATAGAAAAACATTCATGAGACTTCAATTTCCACTTTTTGATCAATAAGTTGGATTTTGACATGAAAATTATTAGGAGGATGTCTTAAAATGCCTTGAGAATAACTTTGTGGGGTGTAAGTCCCATCAGGTGTGCCATCATGTGAAAAAATAATCCATAAAGGGGAGGTTAGTTTTGTGTTAGTCCAATAAAAAAATCAAAATAACATACCAAAGACTTGACACCTCTAGCCTAGACACTAGGGAGAGCATAGGTAATAAAAATACAAATGAAATCACAACTATAATACAAAATAAAACATTCTTTTACCTTCCTTGGAGATCTAAATGGCTTTTTGAATTGGCTTACTCAGTTTATGTATCAATAAGTCTTTGACAACGAGGATTTATTTGCTCCTCTCCTTGGCACCTTGGCTTGGCTGATTGGATTATGAATTTGGCATGGTAACATTACTTGAAATGTTTCTTTGCATATATTTAATCATTATAACATTACACCAAGATAACTTTTGAAATAAATCCTACATAATAACACTACACTATCAAATCTTAGAAATCAATAGGTATAGCCTTGTATTTATAGCCTCTAAAATTTAAATATCACCCAAGGTGAGTTAAGGTTGAGTTTAAACATGAAATGGGTTCAAAATAACCCTAGGTGAGTTAAGGTTAACTTCAATTGAGTTAAAATTTGTCATGTAATTATGATTTTCAATTTCTAGGCATGGCTCTCAAATTAGATATTTTGAAAGAGCTTGACAACTCATAAAGGCAATGATGAAAAGAAAATTTAGATAAGCCTTTAATATTTTTTAATTTGAAAATTCATTTTGGTTAGAATTTTATCTCTTTTAAGATTTGATCAAGTGCCCTACTTAATGGGTCCATAAGCCAAACTGTCAGTTGTTAGGTCACAAGGTGATTGGAGATGAATCTGTGAGAGGTTATTTTATAGAATAATACTCCAAATAGGGATTCCTCAACATAATTTTGAACATAGATGAATGATACACAGAAAAAATTGGGATTTTTATTGATTTCTAAGCTTAATTTGCAATGTTTGGTAGAAATCAATCTGAAGTCTAGTTGGAAGCCAATTGTGGCAAGATTTGGGTGTCTAAAAGATTATATTTCACAATATACACTAGACTCAAACAATAATTTATCTCACTTTCACAAAACTCTCTCAAGTAAGTGTAAGAAGTTGGGGGCCAAAAAGTGGACATTTTTTTGTGCAAAATGCCAATTAAGAATAAATGCATACGTAATATTAAAATAATATGTATGTGTTATTTAAAATAGGCTTTATATTTACCAAGCCTACAATGGGTATACACAAAATAATGTACGCAATACATGTTACTAGAACTATGTAATATTTAAGATTTAGAAAACAAAGAAGTTGAATGATTGAAAGACAAGGGGGTTTATTTAAAAAAATGTTAAGTTTAATTATACCTAAAATTTACTTTAGTAAATATAAGAATTTAGGGCCACTCTTCATCTTTTAGAATTGGTCTCTTAACTCCACAAGTTATGATTTGGAAGATAGTTTTAAAAATCCAATAATATCATTTTTGGATAAACTGTGTGAATTTTTATAGAAAATGATATTGAATTTGACATGAATTGTGAAATCATCAATTTTTTAATAGTGTTTTACTTAGTCAAATTTAAAGATTATAGTATTGAGATTTAATATTTTAGGGCATAAATGTTTCAACTAATGTCCATTTTTAAGGTTTTGGGGCCTTTTGGATTATTTACTAGTATTTTTAGGAGTTTTAGCTTGATCAAAATTATTGTTTTTAAACAAACATACACCCACCCACCTATTTATTTATATATTAATTATGATTAGGTCCATTATAGGCTAAAAGAGACACAAAAACACCATAATTTATGACTAGGGTAACTAGGGAAAATTTAGGGCACAATTATGAGCAGTTAACCTAATTATTTTTGAATTCATGCTAAAGTGGTGTGCATATGAAAACATAAGCAAATTTGGTGACACACACACACACCCCACCACCAATTTATGATAATTTTAATTGTGATTAGGTCCTTTATAAAACAAAAGTGACACAAAAACACCATATCCACTTATAAACAAGGGAAATGCAAATAATTCTAGACACATTTGTTCATGATCACCCCATTTCTCTTCAAATTCAAGAAAAAAGTGTGATTTTGAAAAATAATTCACATTATGACCCTTATAGATCCAACCACCAATTTATTTTGATATTAATTGTGATTAATTACCTTATAGGACAAAAGTGACACGATAACACTATATCGACTTACGACTAGGTAAATGCAAAATAATTGAGGCACATTTGTGCATAATCACCCTAATTCATTTTAAATTAAATACGAAGTGGTGTTTTATAAGAAACATAAGTCACATTAGTGTCCCACACACCTACCCACCCATACATGTTTATTTTATGTGCAATTAAGTCTCTCATATGCCAAAAGCTACACACCATCACCATATGCACTTGTGACTAGGACAAATACAAATGATTTACAACACATATATAAAATAACCTAAATTCACTTTGAAATCAAGTCAACATGGCATGATTAGGGAAATGTGGGTCACATTAGGGACTCAAACATATCCAAATACCATTTTATGTCATTTTTACTTAAGATTATGGGGATTATAGGGGAAAAATAACACAACAACACTATATCCATTTGTGAAAATGAAAAATGTGAATTATTTGGGGCACATTCATGCATGATCAGCCAAATTCACTTGGAATTCATGCCATATTGGCATGATTTGGGAAAATTAATTCAAATTAGTGACTAGGGCACCCCAAACCACCCCTTTTTCCTTATTTTACTTGAAATTATGTCTCTTGTAGGCCGAAAGCAATAAAAAACACTATATCCACTTATAAACAAAGCAAATATGAATAATTTTGGGCACATTTATGTAATATTACCTCAATTCACTTTGAATTGTGATAAAATAGTGTGATTGGGGCAATGCAATTCACATTGGTGACCTAAACATACCCAACCACCCCTGTATGCCAATTTCACTTGTGATTTGGTCCCTTTTATGATAAAACAAGATAAGAACACCATATCCACATTGACAAGGAAAAATAAAAATAATCTATGGTAAATTTATACATGATCACCCAAATTTATTTTGAAATTATTCTAAAGTGGTGTGATTTAGGAAACATAGGTCACATTGATGACCTACACACACAAACCTAGAACTTATTTACCCCATTCACACCACTTTTCCCTAACTTTGAAGTGAATTATGGTGATCATGCACAAATGTGTCCCAAATTATCTCCATTTTCCATGAAAAGTGGATATAGTGTTGTTGTTATGATTTTGTCATATAAGGGACCTAATCAAAAGTAAAATCAACATAAAGGGGTGGATGGATGTGAGTAGGTCACCAATGAATCCAAAATTACCCAAATTACACCACTTTATCATGGATTTGAAGTGATTTAGGGAGATCATACATAAATGTGCCTAAAATTAGCTACATTTTCCCTAGTATAGCCACTAAAATTAACATTTAATGCTAAAAAAATTCACCTATAACTACCACTTATGCACACTTCACCTATGCTCAATTTCATGATGCTAAACTACTATTCTTCTAATTTCATGTAGATGATCCTTTTATTTAAGTAATTATGATACCTTATACTCTTATTCTCCATTCCAAGCAACCTAAAATCAATATGGGACTAATTCACACTTTTAGTTTAGCTATCTCTACTTCTCAAATTGGGCCATTCTTTTAGGAAAATGCTACTCACTGATAGTGTCTAAGGTTTTTAGTTTCATCCTTTTGTTAAACAATAACTAGTTTCTCATACTAAAATTCACATAATGGGTCATACTACATGTTTCACAAGTTCCATTTGAGGAAATTTCAAATAAGACTATTGTATAATAACTTTTTTTATTTCATTTTTTAACTAGTTGGAAAAATGATTTTGTATTACAAACACCAGAATTATTCAAACTGTGTAAATTAAGAGGTAATCACCTATTCCTCCAAATTTTGAGTCCACATAACCTAATTAGTCCTAATCCAAGTTTTAATACACCTCAAAGATCATGAGTCATTATTTAAACACATAATTACAATAGGATTACACCATCATATAACACTACACCAATATTCCATACACACCACCATAGCATAAAAGAAATACATGGAGTTCATTCCCTCTTTAGAGTATTGGTTTGTAGGTATCAATCAACATAGGCATGATGAGGTCAAGAATATATTCAACACCTAACCCCATTTTACCCATTTATTATATTCATTTATCCTTGTCTATTGAGCTAAGGTTCCAAGTGAAGAAGAAGGCACATAGTAGATCCTATAGTGAAGAAAACAAATCTGATCACACACACACACATGCATTACAAGAAAAGGTACACTAATTTAACTTCATTCAGAGGGAAAAAACTCTACTAGACATTAGTGCACCATATAGATGATAACCTAGATTAACCTTGTCTGAAGAGTGAAACCTTATCCCACTTTGAAATCGATCCCTGATCTTGATTTAAAATAACCTCACATAGTCCCACAATCAATCACATAGTCTCTATTTTAGTCCATTAGATCTGAGTTCTAGCTAAGTTATTTATATTTAATATTTTCCCTTTTTGGCATCTTTCTATAAATACTAAGTTACAAATCAATATTATGTGATTTAATGCATATGTTATACATTTTTATTTTATTCAAGTGTTTGTCATAATTAGAATTAACATTTGTTTAATTCCATAATTTTAATAAAATACTTGGCCCCATAGATATGGTGTTATTATGTCACTTTTATATTATAATATACCTAATCATAAGTAAAATCAACATAAAAGAGTGGTTGGGTGTGTATCGATTATCAATGGGACATACATTTTCCAAACCAAACCAAATTGGCCTCAACTCAATGTGAATTAGGTTGATTACACATCTATGAGTTGTAAATTATTTACATTTTCCCTCATCCTAAGTAGATATGGTGTTTTTATGTTACTTTTGGCCTATAAATCCTAAATTTTCATGTAAAAAAGTTATAAATTGTTGGTTTGGTGTGTGTGGGTAATCAATGTAATTTATGTTTTCCTAGTCACATGACTTTGGATTGAATTCAAGGTTAATTATGGTGGTCATGCATACATGTGCCTCAAATTGTTCTAATTTCTATTATCATAAGTGGATATGGTGTTTTTATGTCATTTTTGGCCTATACGGAAGCTAATCGCTAGTAAAATCAACATAAATTGCTGGTTAGATGTGAAAGGGTCATAATACAACTTACATTACCACATTTAAACCTTTTTTACCTAAATTTTAAAATAAATGGGGTGATCATGCATAAATATGCCTAAAATTGTTTGTGTTTACCTTGGTCATAAGTGGATATATCCTTTTTGTGTCACTTTTGGATTATAATGGACATAATTGTAAGTAAAATCAATAAAAAGGGGTGGTAAGGTGTGTATGGGTCACCAATGTGACCTATGTTTCTCCATTCACACCATTTTGGCAAGTTTTCAAACTAAATTGAGGTTACCACACAAAAATGTGCCCCAAACTATTCCCATTTACCCTAGTCATAAATGATTATGGTTGATCTAGGTGGATTAATTAATAGTGGATTCAATGTTAATGTTTAAACAATTCTCATGGCATGTAGTAATTAAAGATACACTTCTCTTGTTTGTGATACATCATGTGGATATAAAACATTTTATTATATCATAGATCACTACTATTTCTTATCTAAATCTACTTTGATGGAAACAAATTATTATCTATGTTTGGGACATACACACCAATCTCTATAATATAAATCCACCCTTAATTTACCACACAGTCTCTAAAATGTTAGAATTGTAGAAAATTGGTGATGTTACAACATAACCATTAAGGGGATGATGAGTCATACATGGATTAATGAGTCTAGTTCAAATTTGCATAATATTAACACATAAATAATGGAGTTGAACCATACAGAGAAAACCATAATATTGTATATTTTTCTAATTAATAATTCAATTGAGATATTATAATTTTATAGGAAACCATTTCTATAATCATGGATATCATATCTCCACTAATATCTCAACTATATCCCTATGAATACATAATCTACAAAACAACCTATATTCATAATATTGTAGTAACTCACAACAATATCATAACCAACTAATATTTGCTAACAAAATATATCTATTAATAAATTATTGATTTCATAAATATTCACAAATTAATGTGAGGACTGACATTTTATAACATTCCCCCCTTAGGCCTTACATGGTAATTTGTGTTTCATATGAATTAATGAAAGTAGATAAGGAACACATAAACCTCTCATTAACCATTCACTATTGAGAATAAATCAATCAAATTAGTGTGGGAACACTGAACATGAACCATCTACCATCAATCATTTACTAATAGAACCTCATAAACCTATAAAGTGTGGGAACTTACAATTAGGAACCATCTATTCAACTTTAACTCCTACATATCTTAAACACTTTTTTTACATAGTGCACTATGCATAAAAATAAGAAATAAACATATTATTTGTCACATAAAAACAAGTAATAAAAATAAAAAATATATGTACCACTATAGCATAAGCACCCATTCATTAGTAGATAATGAGAGGCATATAAAGCCTTCATCCTCTAGTGTCCTCCAACATCCAACATGGGAAGCTACTTACTCAGTTGATGAAGTAATGAATTTCATTATTTTCATGTCATTTTTATGACAACCCCACCTCCCCCTTCCGCCCCCCACCCCCCCTCCCATAATTTGGATGTTTCATACAAACTATAACGTGTCCATTATAATAAAGGGTTTGACTTTGACTACCAAACAACATAAAAGGACTCTAACTCTTGACTTATTTTGTAAGGACCAAAAAAATGACATACTTAAAAATGACTCTTTTGACATTTTTAAGAACTTTTGATATCAACACATATGTAACCACTTCAAAAACATTAATGACAAAAGACACTTTTTGATTTTGAATCTAATATTAATATTGACAATATCAATTCTTTGGTAATTGATATCATAATATATAAAAGAATTTTTGACTTTTATAAAATCATATCTACATATTGAAATCTATAACATATTTACTTGGGTTTAACAAACCTAAAATGATTGATAATAATAAATAGACTCATTAATCATAATAAAGGACTTAATAACTAAATATATAAAGACTCTTAAAACATTAATGAAATACATATAAAATAATAAAACAATAATGTATTTCAAAATATATTTGATTTAAACTTATATTACGTGTAATGCATGGACTACGGTGAATGAAAATGAATAAAGGGAGAGCTAAAATATGAATGATTCAAGTTAGGATGTTGAGCAATGTAGGATCGATGGCAAACCCTACATAGACTTTGATGTAAAATGGTGGGTAAAACAAGTTGAGGTTGGATTGAGATTTGGGAAATGTATGCAATTATCGATGTCTAAATATAGATGGGTGTTGAATCAAATGAAATAAAAGTTAGATGCCATCAAGTGATGAGATCCAAGGTAGAGAAATTAATTTTGAGTAGTGATATGGATGTAAACATAGCTAAGTTTTAAATGTTGAAATATGAAAAATATGAATAGATATTTGCATTTATTTTTGTCAATGTAGGAAAAATTGATAGATTAGGTGCCTTAGATAAATATTTTTAGAGTTCAAGATTCAATCCAATCCAATCCAATCCAATCCACTATTCATAGTTCTAGACTAAATGCCAAGGCAAGACAAAGAGAAGAGTTATGACGCCATAGAATAAATCAATCACAATCCTAGTTAAATATATATACAAATGTAAAAATAGATCAAAATGGAAAATGGAATGTTACAGGTAATTGAATGTAATGAAGGATAAACTTCACCATTTAATACACTTTGTTGATAATTCAATTGTATTTACTGACATGTTGTCTAGACTAGATAAGAACCACACATATGTAGATAAGATTATGTATCATGATTAGATTCACATACATATGTGCAAGACTTTTCTAATATTACCTAAGAATATTAATTAGGAAGTGTAATAAATCCCATATACTTTGGAGAAATAGCTTGTGCATATGCCGGTAGAATAAATCCACTCAGAATAGACCCAAAAATTACTTTATATAATATTAATGATGCATAACAGATATAGATAATACAATGAAATTGAGTGTCAATGAAATTTAAAAATTGAATCATCACATGTCTAAGAGAATACCAAGATTTTTAGATATATTGCAATCCACCATACATGATGATAAATCAAGTGCTACAGCTGAATCATGCACCTTATAGTGGTTTTTAAGTATCCAAGACTCTTTATTCTATTATTAAACTATTACCCTTAGAACACGCTACAAAAATAAAATATAATATTTCATCCATAGGGATAAACCACCAAGAAACTACCCCTCAGATGCTCTTATAAACCCATAGTTCTAAAAATTCTTGCTCTAATAAAAAATAATCAGTCTAGTTCATATCTACATAAACTAAGCATAGAAATAATGGAGTTGAACCATATAGAGAACATAATAATATTGTATATTGTTCTAATTAATAATTCAATTGGGATATTAAAATTTTATAGGAAACTATTCCTATAGTCATAGATATCATATCTCCACTAATATCTCAACCATATCCCCATGTATACACAATCTAACAAATAACGTATATTCGTAATATTGTTGTAACTCACAATAATATCACAACCAACTAATATATTCTAACTAAATATATCTATTATTTAATTATTAATTTTTTAATTATTCACATTAAAATATTCATAAATTAATTTTAAAGTATGTATTTCTCACATTTGCTAGTGTATTAGTTAGCTATTTTGTCTTCTAGTAAGTTTGTCATATGTGAGGCTTTATCCCACATTGGCTTATTTAGCTAGTTCAATAATTTGCCTTGACTATATATGCAAGTGGTTTAATTTGTACTAACATGATTTATTATGCTTCATTTTTGAATAATATATGATTTGTCTTGTTTTTGCATATAATATCTGCAACTTCCTTTGTGATGTTTTGTTGCCAACACTTTAGATTCTTGGGTTAGAATGCCTTTACCATTACTAACATAGTACCAGAGCCCTGAAGAAGTTGTAACAATTTATTAGCTTACAATTTAAATAATTTTATTATACTTCCCTCTTGTCACTGCTTCTTCCCTAGTCGTAGAGAGGAAACAAAGAAGAGAGGTGCACAAGGAGATTTGGTGCCCTTTTTTTAGACTTTTTGAAGATTTTTTTGTTTTTTTAAGCTTTTATTGTTTTTGAGGTAGTGAAAGAACTTGAGGAGAGGAGTCTATAGATTGAAGACTTGTGATTTCCAACTTGGCACTTTTCTTACCTAAGTTGGAGTAAAGAGTCATTCTTCTATCAAAATTCCAACATAGCTTGGCACCTTTCAGATGTGATCTATATTTGTTGCTTCAAATTTGCTTGTGTTGGAAGAGTCTCATCTTAACACATTGAGTAATATTTTGGTTTTTTTGAGTCTGTGGCTTAATTCTAATTCCAACGAGTGGTTAGATAACTATGTTATTTACTAATTTGGTCACAAATTTTAATTTTTATTGATTTTTTTAATGTTTTGACTCATTTTATGGGAAATCATAATTTTTATAACTTTTGAACTGTAACTCATATTTGGGTTCTATTTTTTTAAAAAGTGCATGTTTTTTGATTCTCTATCCATTGAGTCAGTAAATTGTAAAAATTCATTATTTTTATAAAGTGGCAAATTGTAGGGTCCTATAATATAATTTGTTGGGAGGGTTTTCTCGATTCTAATTTTATGCACCCTTTACATTATTTTTGCTCTTGGTGATTAGTTAGTATGTCTTCTAATTATGGTGTTAACCATTGTCATCCTTTGACAACACATAATTACCACACATGGAGACCTTGAATGGAAACAATCATAAAGTGCAAAGGATTATGATCTTGAATAAAACACAACCATAGTTTACACGTTTGAAAATTTTTAGCATCAATGTAAGTTTGAAGAATGTATGGGCTTGATTGGTGGATATGTTAGTGATAGTATTTTTTTAAATTTTTATGGTTGTGATTCTCTATTAAAAATATGGACTAAGTTAAAGGGTTTTTTTGGGAAAGTAGATCACTTGAGAGCGATGCATCTTGAAGTGGAGCTTACTTCAGTAAATCCAGATGACTTTGCTTCCATTATAGACTACCTCACAAATTTTAAGAAACTTTTTGACATATTTTAAGGGGAGTGGATGAGATAAAAATGATGAAGAGTGTGTATACTTGATCTTATCTAAATTGAGTGATCCATTCCAAATATTTGCTTCTACCTTTTTCTCTAGTATGGCTGCATTAGGTACCGCATTCAAAATGCCATATCTAGAGTTTTTTTGTGAGAGACTTACTAGGGAGGAATCAAAATCATCTCATCTTTATTCTTCTACCTATTAAAAAGCATTAGTGGCCTTACATCCTAAGTCTAATGGAAATTATAAGGGTACTAATAAGAACACTCCTTATTTACCTCAAAATTTACCTAAGGCTAACACTACTACATCTAAACATAAACCATCTTCCAAATCCAAGAATAATTCAAACCTATCTTGCTCCTATTATGGGGTGAATGGACATGAATATTCAAGGTGTTTCAAGATAATTTAAGCCTTAGAGGATGCCATTAGTAAACACGAGATTTATATCTCCACTACTTATCCATCTCATGAGCATGGGAAAGCACCTAATGTTTTTGGGAGATCATAGTTATTTTTTTTAGACAATTGGGTTATAGATTTTGGTGCTTCACACCATATGACTTCTACCAAGGATTAATTTGTGTCTCTTTATCTAGGTTCCACTTCCAACATTGAGATTGGAGATTCTACCTACATTTTTGTTAAGGGGAAGGGTGACATATATCTAGATTGTGGATACATCAATGATGCATTATATGTTCCAAACATAATGACTAATCTAATTTTATTTTATCATATTTGCCATTTTGGTTAGGGCTAGACAATGAATTTCACTCCATAGGGTGGTCAAGTTCAAGCTCTGTTAGAGCCACACACACTTATTGCATAGGGAATTGTTGATCATAGTTTTTGACATTACTATTTTGAGGGTTTTGATGATACTCTTCCTTTAGGGAATTTTTTAGTTTCTCATGTATATTTTGAGAGTTGGCTTTGGCATGAGATATTTGGACACCTAAACTATATATATTTGAAGGAGTTGAAAACTCATAGTATGGTAGAGGGTCTTCCTATAGTCATCTCTTAATGGAGTTTATCCAAGGTTTGCATTGGGGAATGACATTAGGATTTGTTTCCTAAGGGTATGTCCATGAGAGATTATTCACTACTTGAGATTATGCACAATGATTTGATGGTATTTCCTACTCCTTTCAAAAGAGCTAAGAATGCACTTACCTTCATTGATAACTTATTAAGGCATATTTGGGTTTATTTCCTCAAGTACACAAGTGATGTATTTTCACATTTCAAAGTATTTAAGGCTTTGGTTAATAAAAAGTCATCGATTTTCATCAATAAAGTTTGAAAAAATAATGGGGGGAGTACTTCAATCGAGAATTATATGATTTTTTTTAGTCCATGGTATTATTCACCAGTATTTTATTGCACATAATCCATAGTAGAATGGCTTAGAAAAAAGGAATATCTAAACTCTAATAGAGATAGATAACCAAATGATTAATTCATGGGATTTACCACCATCTATTGGGCAAAGGTAGTTAGTTATGTGAACTACATTCAAAACCACACACCACATCGAGCACTTGAGCATATGACTCCAGAGGAGGTTTGGTTTGGAACCAATCTTGACATATAATTTTTCTAAGTATTTAGAATCCTTGCTTGGGTTTTTGTACCAAAGAATAAAAGGAAAGCATTAGACAAGAAGAACAAAACTTCAATTTTTATAGTGTATTTTGAGGACATGAGATTTTATTATCTTATATATCTTGATACTCATGATGTTCATCTTTGAACACATGTACAGTTTGATGAGCATTTCACATCTCATGACTCTTCATCTTCTTCCATGCATTCTTCTTATTTCAATGATTCACCTCCTCTCAAGGATTCATTCTTTAAAGATATAGTTTAAGATATTTTTAAGGATATTATAAAGGGCAAGGATCCTATTCATATTGATGTTGCCACTATGCCTAGGTGGGCACACACTATAATTCTTGAGGTAGCATTATTCATATAGGATATTCCACCTACTTAATATCATCATGTACATTCTATAGGTACTAAAGTTTTATGTCAAACATTATCTAGGGATCTAAAATATTTTTCATATGCTCATGGGATATAGGAGTGGGATTATGTGATGACATATGAGTATTCTTCATTGATGAAGAATCACACTTGGTATTTGGTATCTCTTCCTAAGGGAAGAAATTTAGGTTAAAATTAATTTACCACACCAAGTATGTAGTTGATCCATTGAAAAGTATAAAGCATGTCTTGTGTAAATGAATTATTGCAAGTAGAAGGTATTGACTATTTTGATACTTTTATGCCTATTGCCAAGATGGATTCTATTTGCCTTGTGCTTTATCTTGTTAAATCATAGGGTTGGCCAATATATCAAATAGACATTAAGAGTGGTTTATTACATGGAGAATTAAAAATGCTGCTAGGTTTTTTCATTATTCTTCTCTTGTTTATCCACTTAAGAGGTCTCTTTATAGTCTCAAATAGGACCCTCAAGCTTGGTATGAGAAGATGTATTCATTTCTTTTCTCTAATGGATTTTTTCACTACCACTCTAATCACATAGTGTATATTCAATGTATCAGGGAGGACATTATTATTTTTTTCTTTTATGTTGATGATATGCTTCTCATAGGCAACTCCTCATCTCAGATTCAGACTATTCAATAGTCAATTTCAACATAGTTTGACATGATAGATCTTGGCCTTCTGTATTTCTTATTTGGTTTATAGATTTTATAGTTAGATACAAGGATCTATTTGAGATAGTAGAAGTATACCCTTGATCTTCTTCAACATTTTGGCATGGTTGATTGTAAGCTAAGTTCTTATCTTTTTCAGTTTAGAGTGACTCTCACTACCTCTTGTACTAATCCACTTTGTGATCATATATTGTATAGGTAGATGGCTAGGAGTATTAGGTATTTGACCCATACTCACCCTAAAATTTCATTTGTAGTTAGGAATTTATCTAGGTTTGTACATGACCCTCATGACAATCATTGGTAGGATACCAAGAAGATTTTATGATATCTATGAGGCCCTACCCATTTTGGATTACACTACATTAAGGGTTCTACTAAGTTGGTTGCATATAATGATTCATATTGGGGAGGTTATCTTAATGATATGAATTCCACTTCTAGATATATATTTTTTCTTGGTTCATATATTTCTTGGTTGTGAAAAAAGAAACAAACTTTTGCAATTTAATCTAAAGAGGTTGAGTATAGGACAATAATTATAGTGAGTTAATAGGTTCTTTGGCTTCATTGATTGTTGGTAGAGTTTGGTTTCACATAGGATTCACCCACTTTAATTTGGTGTGATAACCAAAATACAATTCATATATCTCATAATCTAGTTAAGCATCAATATCCTAAGCATATTGAGGTACATATGCACTTTATTTGTCAGCACATTCAGGATGGTGTTATTATCTTGGAGTATATTCCAACTTAGCAATAGGTTGAAAACATATTTATAAAGCCTTTTGCATCACCTTATTTCCTTGAGTTTTGTGGCATGATTGGGGGTTTTATAATTCCTTGAGGGGTGTTCATGAGGACATATTCCATATTCATTTCATGGATACATATTGTACATGAGTACGTTATCAAGACTAGTTATTAGGACTCATACTGTGGATATGCCACTATTTATTTTTTGGATTTTGTTTCCCATAGATTCAATTAAGGGGGGATGTTAGAGTATGTATTTCATCTATATTTCTCATGTTTTCTAGTGTATTAACTAGCTATTTTGTATTCTAGTGAGTATATCCTATGTGATTCTTTATCCCACATTGGTTGGTTTAGCTGGTTTAGTATTTCACCTTGATCATATATTCAAGTGATTTATTTTATACTATCATGCTTCATTATTCTTCATTTTTTAATAATATATGATCTACCTTATTTTTGCATATCATATCTACAGCTTCCTTTATGATGTCTTGTTGCCAACACTTTAGATTTTTGGGTTGGAATGCCTTTATTATTCTTGAAAATTAATGAGATTACTAACATTTAATAACATGGAAATGTTTTAACTTACATAATGAATTTTAACCTCTCAATGTGTAGAATTATATATAAATATTTATAACATCTGGTAGAGAGATAGTTAATAGCAATAAGGATAGAAGATAAAAACCATAAATATTTCTTAAGAATATGAGTATACAAGACAAATAGATAATTAAAATAAATTTCATGTTTCAATTATATATCACTTTCACTCTCTCTGCACACAATCTCTCTCTCAAAGCTTCTGCATACATACACAACTTCATCTAGATTCTCATCTAGAGAGTTATCCACTAGGTCACTGTCCAAATCTCAAATAATTGGTACCATTTATATTCATCTTATTATTATATTACTTATTGATATCAAAGTATTTGAGCCTCAACACCAAACCTCAAGATCCATTAGATTTTTTATGAGTCATTTTGACAAAATGGCCAAACCAATACAAGAGGAGATTCATGCATTGAAAAGAAATGAAATCATAAAATCACTCATGGAGTATTAGAAATTTATATTCAATTAGTTTGTATTAGTCCTTGAGCTGATTATTCTATTAAATTCATCATCAAATAAATATTTTGGTGGTCGATTCCCCCATAAGTTTCAAGTAAACTTAACAATTCCTTTATTTGAGGGTAATTAACGCAAATGCAATAGATAATTGGTTATATAAGTTATAATGTTTTTTTTCAACAATGACTTTTATGATAAATGAAAGATTAATATTTAAATTCTTAAATTATATTCACCCATCAATAAGTGGTGGTAATCACATTCTTTGTGGGATAAATACCAGATAAGATATGATCTCAAATCAACATGGGACAACTTCTTGGAAGACTTCAAGGGTGAATACTATCATGAATATGTCTATGATGATTGACACATGTAGTCATTATAATTATAACAAGGACATGAGT
>JARHVA010002873.1:1847500-1922500 GCA_037957365.1 Torreya grandis
AAATACAAAACAATCTACCTACCAATCCACCACCCTATTCTAGCCTCTCTTAAACCCATAAACCCTATGGGATATTTATATAATTGGAGTATTCTATAAATATCCCCCATTTTATCCCCCTTCTCTAGAATTATCTAATTCTAGAGATCTCCATGGAATTAAAAATTCCATGGAAAATCCCTAGCCATTGATCTCAATGGATCAAATTTGAATTTGACCCATTGATGTCTCCCTCCATGCCTATAAAACCAAGATCTCCCCCCTCCTCCAAACTAACTTGGAAAACTATAAATTTTTTACTATCTTGAATCCAAAAATCTCTCTTACATCCATCCATAGTCACTATAAATCTCATTCAACCATTTGCAAGCCATTATCAACATCAAACAAGCAATCTAACATTTTCAAATTTGGGCACCAAATAATCCATTTGCAATCCTGGAGTGGAGTCATGAGTTAAAGTGATGGTATTATTATTATTATTATTATTATTATTATTATTATTATTATTATTATTATTATTATTATTATTATTATTATTATTATTATTATTATTATTATTATTATTATTGTGTTGATTTACTCTTTTATCCATTCCTACTTGTGTGTTTAAGTTTTAAGTTTTTATTAATAAAATTAGTAATATAGGTTGAATCTAAAATTTAGTGCACAGTTTGACAACCATGGTGGGAGTTTACTCCATTAAATGATATTATAAACTTTATAGAAATTATTTGAATGCTTTCAGGATAAATTGGATATGCATTGAATGTTGTGTCACATATAGGCAAATAGTAATTTTTCACTAGTATTAGTAATTTTCTAGTGGTATTTTTATAGGACCAGTTGTGATTTTGTTGAAATAACCACAAATGATTAAAGATTTTTGTAGGTTTTTTGACTTTTGATAAAATAAAAACTTCATACGTTGTGATTTTGTCCTGGAAGTTGTGGCTTTGTTAGTTATAGTTGTGATTTTGTAAAGGATAGTAGTTAGGGGTAGATATGTATCCTATTTTTGTTAACCCCCTTCTCTAAGATAGTTTGTTGTTTGTGTGTTTGTCTGGAGATGTTATAATTTTCTATGTGCAAGGCAAATAAGGGTTCAATATGATACTTAGATGTTGGAACATAAGATACAAAACCATGACTTTGACAATTATGATGTTATACTGGTAATACCAATTTTGTCAGGTATAGTTGTAGCTTTGTAGATTCTAAGTTTTCCTTAAACCTCTTTCTATTATCTCACAATAGAACTTTATATAAACTACTATTATTATATTTGTTCTATTTAGGAAGGGAATTTTGGTCTTTGGTTGCATTAAGAAGGATTTTAAATAAAAGTTTGACCATTTGGCCATTATCTATAAAGTTATGACTTCACTAATAGTGACTTTGACCTAGTAACTATGATTTTGTCATTGATAGTAGCAGTTTTTCCTTCTCCATAAAATTGGTAAAATATGTGAACTATTAGCTTCTGATTTTCAGGTAGAAAGGATTTTTAGTTCTTGATATCTTGATTGTAAGATTTTTGAAGTAGGCTAAGCCTTTTTTTTTCTTTCATCACCTTAAAAATTCTTGAATCTAACTATTTTGATCTAAAAATGTACTTGAAAACGATGTTCTAACAATTTTTTAATCTATGTTTAGGGTTAACTGGGGGTAGGAGAAGAACAAGATAAATATCAAAAACCCCATCAAAAACCTATTTTAAACTTTACTACAAAACTGCAAGTCTCAAACTTACAACTTTATCCTACAAGTATCACTTTTGGTAGTTGTAGTCATGGCTTTGTAGTCATATAGGTAACATGGTAGTTTAGGTTGTCTATCTAGCATTATACTTAAATAAATCTTAAAAATCTATGTATGTAATAGCCTTCATTCCTTCTGTATGTTAACATAAATCTTTTTTTGTTGCTATAAGAAAACACTTATAAGTAAATGCCATAATATATATATTTTTTATAAATCTTCTTGTTTTATACTTATTTGAAGCACATTTTGGGTTAATCTATCTTGTAGTTATCTAAAAACCTAGTTATCTCAGTAACATTTAGTAGGCATATTTTATAATTTTGCTATTTTATACAAAACCATAAACTGTGATTTTCTGTGAGTTGTAGTTTTATTCTGTCAAGTAGCGATTTTTCCTAAATTGTTATGGTTTTAAGGTTAACCACCACAATTTAATAACCTTCTGCAAGATCTTAACTTGTGATCTAGGATTTCAATTTATTGTTCCAATTTTGTGCATTCTGATTGCGATATTGCTCTATGTATTTATGACTTTATAAGAACTTGTGGTTTTGTAAAAAATTAAACTACTAATCTAGTTTAGTACAGGACCCCTCAATACTAAGGCACCCTATTTTTTTTCTAACACGTGTGATTTTAGGAAGGGATGCTCCATTATATCTTATCTTATTTTTATTATATACATAATTGATGTAAATTTGCTTCATTGTATATACTTTTTCCCTCATACATAGGTAATTAATCAGTAAATTAGTCATGTGCTTGCATGTTTGATATCCCCCCTAAGTTTAGGATAACATGTGACATGAAATTCATCTCCACTCATGGAATTATCATATAGGGGTTGGGGATGTTGATTTCATCACCATGCACCAAACAAACTTTGTATTCTGATGGAATTTAAAAATTAGGAGAGTTGTCATTATGTGCCTAAGAGGAATTCCCCATAAAGGGTTTTATGAAGTGAGGAGCCGTTAAGCTATAATATGTATGGTGATCATATAACATCTTATATGGACTTGGGCCCCATTTTAACTTCATGTATATAGGGGATTCACCTAGAAAACTTTGTGTATACCTAGATTAGAATCCTTCAGCCATAATAGGTATACCACTATAGGAGTCAGTATTAGCTCTGAAGTAGCCATCATGTGCAAATGAGGTTAAGAGGGTTTATTTTATATCATAATGGGTCACTAGCCTAAAACCTCACCTATGAATCCATCAGATAGTGTGGGCATTAGGTTATACACCCTTACTAGTTGACTAATTTAAGATTTGTACTTGTGTGCATTGTTTGAGTGTTGTGTTAAAACCCATATTGTTTTCAATTAGAGTCATCCATACCTTTATTTTATGTGTAATACCTTAGACAAATCTAGGTTAATACTCATCATCTCATCATCATATCACATCCTAATCTTTCATCTACCAATCCACCTTATATCATCCACCCATGCCCAATATATCACGTACCTACCTTATATTGATAATCCATCCCCCATTTTGTACTTCTTATTCCACATCTAGAATACATTTATTACCCATTCTATAATCCCTCTTGTCTAATCCTATATTTTCTATCACACTCACTTAATACTCATTTTATAATTTTCCATCTCATACCACTCTTAAATTCCATCCTAAAATTTGTGTGATAATTCATATCATCACCTTATATCATCCATACCCTTATCTTCTACCTCTCTTCTAATCTACTATCCATAGCTACTATCCATCCCACTATATCCATACTACCACACCTTCTCATATTAATCACCCCTTTCACACTTTTTATTTCCATTTCTAAGATAATTTTTAATAGCTAGCATATATATACCCCCTCATCCATTTGTATATATCTCATCTTAAGAAATTTATTTTATCATTCTTATACAATCCTACATATACCACATATTCTATCCACCTAATACACATTCTATTTCTATCCTATATCTTTCATCCCCCATCTATCTTACTTGAATACTACATTTTTCTTAAAATCAAATTATAGTAGTCACCCATCTTCTTCAATCATCATTTGTCACTTTGTACATCTTCTAGACTAAGTATTAACAATAAAAATAGTCTTGTAAGACTCTAATCTATCACCCATCACTCATCTTTATCAGGGGCCTTCTTCACCTAACACCCATCACATTGTCATTTTTTAAGTAGACAAGGTACTTGATCCCATCACTCTCTTTCATCCTTGATAGATTGGTCTCTTAAGAGAATCTATCCTTTGGTAATTCTTAGTCACCCCATCCTCTCCTAAAGTTCATCACATCATTCTCTTTGGCCACTAGTAGCTTTGGTATCTAGACGAATGTAGTATTTGAAGACTTCATCTTCATCTATCATATCTCATCACATATCTCTTTCAAAATGGTTATTCAAACTTATGCCCAACTTAGGATTGGACAGACCTCCAACCAAAAAAAAGAACTAATGGGGAACATAGAAGATCCAAGTTTGGAATATGATGATACCCATATTGATATGCATACACCCGAATAAGAGGATGAAAGGTTTAATCCCCTCCATAATGGTGAGTTTAGGAAATTAATTGACGGTTATCTATATGAAAACCATGATCATGTCCTAGCTTGTGCCATTAAAATAGGGTGCACACTACCTTCTACTTTCAATTGTAGCCTACTACAAAAAATAGTCTATCCTTCATCCCATCCAAATACACCCCACCAAAACATACATACCAACCAAATATATCAATAAGAGGAAGGTGTGGACCACATATTTACAATATAATAATGCCTTGTACCCCTCTATAATAATTGTATTGAGGCTAACTAGAGACAAGCTATCTTAGAAGATCAATTAGACTGACTAACAACATAATTTAATCTTTTACTCCATAATCAACATCTATCATCCCCTCAACAAAATAATATAAATAAGACCATAAACAACACCAATAATACCAATAACACCCATAACACCCAAAATACTCATATTACCCAAAATAGTCAAAATAAAACCACCAATCCTCTTGGGGATCTTGCATTTGCATAAGAGTGTAGAGCGATGAAAGAGACCCTCCACCAAATAGATCCACATTCATAAGCTCTCAAATAAAAATATGAAGATTTTTGTTCTTCACCCTTGGACATGAGTATATTAAAAATATCTTTCCTCAACACTTTAAAGGACCAAAATTTGAAAAATATTGAGGGAAAGGAGATCCTAGAATCATGTGTAATAATTCTATGTGGCTTACCATGATGTGGCATATGAAAATGCCTATTTTTGAGACTTTTCCACAAAAGTCTTATTGGGCATACTTTATAATGGTTTATCCATTTATCCAAGGGGTTAATATATAGATTTAGAGAATTGAAAGAATAATTCATCAGACATTTTTCATTTAATATTGAACATGACATTTCTATAATATACCTTTATAATACCAAGCAAAGAAGTGGGGAAAGTTTGGCATACTTATTACAAAGATGGAGAAGTCTATCAAGCCACTTGAGATGTACAATACCTAAGAAATATTTGGCTAAAATATTTGTGGATAATATTAACTTTAAGCTCAAGTATCAACTAAAGCTACAGTGTGTAAGACCTTTGATGAAATAATAGAGAAAGGGATGCTAATAAAAAAGGCCCTTATTTAAAAGGGGATAATAAAATTATACTCTTGTAATGAGCACAACCAAAATCAAGATAACCCTTTTTTTGGGAAATGAAGTCTTCAAAAAAAAACAAGAATGTCATGGGAGATGGGGTGACTGATTCTAAATAACATGTCTAAATAGTTTAAAATAAAAACCTCATAGAGTAGTAAAAGGTCTCCTCCATTCAAGTTCTATAGGGAAAACCAAATCCCTAGACTGGTAAGATACCCATCACTAGCTTGGGAGTACTAATTAAAATAGTACTGGATCAATTAATCATTGATAATATGATCACCCTTCTTGAAATTAGACCTATAGATGATCAAAAACTAAAACTAGATTGGTACCATGAAGATGAATTTTGTAAATACCATAGGGTTAAATGACATGACACAAAAAGATGCATGCAACTGAAGCACTCTATCAGGGCTTGATTAAGAGGGGTGACATTGAAATAGAATGAAAAAATCCTCAAAATCAATCAATAAATGGGTAGCTTGACATTTACAAGGACCCACTTCCTAAGCATGATCAAAGAAATAAGAGACCATCAAGATACCAGGGTAAGGGCTCCACCTCTAATCATGCTGACTACCACATCGTGCCATAACATTATATCAACACCATTAAAATATGTAACCCCTAAGAGACCATTCCTCCATCCACCATTTTAAAAATCAACCAAGCCATTATTGATTGTATAGTCACCACTAGATGCAATAAAATTATAGTTCCTATGGCACCACCCAAAGACCTATCTACTTCATCTGCTAATAAAAAGGGATTTTTTCTAAAAGGGTTTCAAGTTATTTTGATAAGACTTATGAAATTATTCAATAGGTTGAGAAAACACCAACTCAAATATAATTAATGGAGATTATTAAAACATCCACTTTAAATTAGGAGATACTAAATCAAGTCCTAAATGATCTCAAAGTCCCTAGTGACTTAGATATCAATCAGTTCCAAGCATTAGTAGGACATTTATCTCCTTCACAGTAGATTACCTTTGGTGCCATGATATGCCTCCAATTGGCCTGCACTGTACTTATCCACTATTTATTAAAGTGTCCATACCCCACCATCATGTTTCTTAAGTTCTCATAGATGAAGAATCAACATTAAACTTATGCAATTTGGACTTCTTGAATAAATTGGGATGTTTAAAACCATCTTTAGGGCCTACCTTGATAATGAGAGACCATTTACAAGGATTATTTACCTTCCCATTACCATGGGGCCCATAGTGTACCAAACATTAGTCCATGTTGGGGATGTAGATTCTCCTTATAATATGTTGCTTGGACATCCATAGATCCATGACATATAGGTTATTCCATCAACCCTACATTAGTGTCTCAAATTCCCTCACTCCAAAATGGGGGTCACTATCCTAGGAGTAATAGATCATATTAATAGCTATTATATGGATCAATCATCACCCTCCTAACCTTATCCTAGAATAAATAATTCCATTATAAGTCTAACAACTATAAAGTATATATCCCCTAATCAGCTTGCATCTATATTAGATCCACTACCTAAGGTTACCCACTTGAAAATTACATACAAAGGCTATGGAGAGTATGAATATAAAACATTTTGTGTAGGTGATCTACCACTCTCCCCATGAAGTTATGGGTCCTCAACCATGTAGAAGGTCAACCCAATCAAATGTTAGTTTAGACTAAAGGCCTTTTCAAGTGTAGCATTATTATTTAAAGAATATATTGAGGAATTAGATGACACATGAATTACTCTAGATGATGAGTCCCTTGTATCTCCATATCCCCACATCCATAAGATGATGAAAAATATGCATTATAAATAGGATTAGGAAAATAAGACCAAGGAAGACTTGAACCCACCATGGTTTAAGAGTATCCATAGTATCTTGGTTAAGGTACAAATTATATGATGATGACCTGAACAATACCATTATGGATACTCTTTTGATCCCTTAGTTGTCTCTCCCCAATGAAGACATTGAAATAGGTTCCATTTATAGTCACTTCAAAGATCTTGTTGCCACCAACCTCTTCCCTAACACCACCATTTCCACTATCAACATATTCCTTTGCTATCCATTACTCATTGACTAGGATTAGAAATAAAAGCATTTGATACATTTAAAAATTATGAAGCAATATTGGAATATATGGGAGCTTGAGATTTCATGCCATCTGGTGATAAAAAAGGCTTTTTAATAAATCTTTGTAAGTTTGCATACTTTGGAGAATAACAAGATCCTTATGAACAAAGTGATGAAGAGCCAACTAAAAAGGAAGAGCCTCCTAAAACTCTTAATGAACTTCCACATATCTCCTTTGAATCATAAGAATACTTTGATATTGACATAGAGATTCCATATTGTTTTGATTTAAATATTCCAAAAATATCACTGCCTCCTTATGTAAAAGAGAAATAGCCCTCTTATTGAGGAAGTAATAAAATTCAACATTAGGATGGATCAAAATCCCAAAATAGTTAAACTAGGGGAATATTTGATACCTGAAGAACATGAAGTTGTTATCGAGCTAGTTAAGGAATTTATTGACATATTTTCATGGATTTATACAAACATGCCTAGATTATACCCCTCTTTAGTGGTACATCACTTGATTGTGCATCCCAATGCTAAATTGATCAAATATAAATTATGAAAGATGCACCCAAAAGTGACATTGTTAGTTAAAGAGGAGCTACAAAATTTCTTAGAAGCTGGTTTTATCTGCCCTATAGATTATTCTAATTAGATTTCTAATATTATCCATGTGATTAAGCCACAAGGCAGAGTTCAAATTTATATAGACTTTCAAAATATAAACATGGCATGTCCCAAGGATGACTTCCCCCTTCTAAAACCTGACATGATAGTGGACTCAACCACCAAATATGAAATATTATCCCTCATGGATGGTTTCTTAAGGTATAATCAAATTAAAATTGCACCTAAAAACCAACATAAAATAACTTTTATCACTCTTTGGGGGACATTTTAATATCAGGTCATGCCCTTTGGCCTTAAAAATTCTAGCTCAACTTATCAATGAGCCATGATAGTAATTTTTCATGACATGAAGCACAACATAGTCAAATATTATGTAGATGACATTCTAGGGAAGTCTCACCTTAGGTCTGAATACCATGTTATTTTAAGAAGAATATTTGAGCAATTATGAGAATACAAAGTTAGGCTAAATCCCCAAAGTGTGTATTATATTTTCTAGATGAGGCATAGAAGTAGACCCAACCAGAGTAAAATCAATCATATATATGCCTCTACCTCATAATCTAAAGTAGCTCAAGAATCTTCAGGGCAAACTACAATTCCTATAACACTTTATTTCTCAGCTTGTAGATAAATGCCATCCCTTCACCCATATTTTAAATAAGGGGACTAATTTTAATTAGAACTCAGATTGCAAACAATTTTTTCATAATCTCAAATAGTATTTGTCTACCCACCTATGTTTTCACCACCTATCTTAGGAAGACCCTTACTCCTGTATATTTTAGCAACTCCATGTGCAATAGGTGCCCTCCTGACACAACACAATGATCAAGGCAAGGAGCAATAAATTTAATAATTTAGTCAAACATTAATATCTTATGAGTTGAGCTATAATCCAATCAAAAAATCATGTTTAGCTATGGTTTTTACCTCACAGAAGCTTTGGCACTATTGGTTGAATATTTTGTCGATCAACGTACTGATAAACAAAATAGGTCTGATCATCTAAAGTAGGAAGCTTGGTCATCCAAATGTGTAGGTTTACCACATCAAAAGGGGACTAATCTCTCCTCTCATCAAGGTGAGGTTCCCTATATACTCAAGGGTAGAATAAACCATCCATCTCTCTTTATTTAGAGATGATACATGTAGATCAAAGGAAAAATCTCAAGGGAAATGATAGAAAGCACTCCTCTTCTTTCATAAGCACTATTCAACAAACCACAAGAATACTCATGGTAGTAATTGTAAAATATAACCAAGGATGTAGTAACTGGCAGATTGAGATGTAGCACAAAGTCTCCACCTCAATTGTGCAAGATTGAGATACGAAGGACAATGAGGGCACAAAGTTGTCCCAAGGTCCTTTACACAAAAACAAAAATAAAACACACTAAAGGAAATTATGGGGGCACAAAGTCTCTCCACATTTGGCTTCAAGACATCTTCCTAACTACTTTCACTAATTTTGCTTATTGAATTAAAAGAACATAAAATATATTAAGGAAAAAGACATAAGAATAGTTTCCCTAGCAATAAAGATACCACAGCACAAAGTCTGAAAAGTCACTTGCTTTCTTATTCCAATAACAAAATATGATCAACAATTTGAGCTCAAAGTCTCAGTAATGCCTTTCAATTTTGGTAGAGTTTTGTTTCTAATAATCAAAGAGAGATATCCACAATAACAAGAGAGTCCCTTATATAGCCTCTTCAAGAAGGACTTAGGAATAGTAACACATCATGTTGCATTGAATTTTGTTAAGAAGACATGTTGGAATTTAGGGGCATTTACCCATTTTATTTTTTCAATGCATAGAAATGAGTCATGCTATTGAAAGTTTGCATCTTTCAATATCCACCTGGTGGTCTACTTCTAGAAACATATCTGATACGTAAATGTTCCTAGTCATTCCTACTCTTTACGCTCCTCTCAACAGTTTTTCCTTTTGGCCTTGGCCTTAAAGCCTTTGAATGCATTTGGGTCCATGCTTAAAACTTGCAAGAATCAATGGCTATTTCATTGTTGCGACTTTGATGTCTGTAGGCATGTCACTTTCCTCGGCAATTCCTTTGGATTTGTCATTTGATCTTTCCCAGAGGGGACCTACCCTTCGAGGCCTTGAGAAATGATCCAATTTAGGTTGGGAAGAGCCCCCCACAAGGGTATCTACCCTTCAGGTGGTCTTTGGATGGCCTTTGCACTTCTTTTGGCAGGTCGCTAAGTTCTTTAGCTCTCCTTTAAGGCTTTTCAAAATCAACGGCTATTTTACAAACCTTGAAATTGATGTTCGCACACCCGTCACTACATTTTGGATTTCCAAAAACTAGTTCTCCATTCTTGACTTTGACATCTTTGGGCATGTCACCCCTTGGAATTTCTTCAGCTTTCTCTTGATTCAGCCTTTTTTGCTACTTCCTTCGGATTTCTTATTTTGCATCCTCCCAAAGGGAAGGTGACCCTTTGGCTTTGGGGAAGTGTCCTTTAATTTGGCATCCGAGAGTCCCCCATAAGGGAACCTACCCTTTGGGGTCCTTTGATGGCCTTTTGTCTTTAGAGTCCTTCAGAGCTTTGTCACGAACTTTTTCTGCAGACATTTTCCCATGGACAAAAAGCTTGCAAGAATTGTTTCGGTTGCTTTGTCTTTGGCCTTCAAAAATTATTTTGGGCTTTTCTCCCACAACTTCCCCAAATTTCTTTGGACTTTTTGTTAAAGGAATTCCTTCAAACAGAAGTCTAAAAGAATTCATTTCTTGCCTTAGTCTTTCCACTAGGCTTTTCTTTGTTTTTTGGTCTTTTCTTTTGGAGGAAAAAGTTTGGAGGAATTCATTTAGACAATTTACCTGAAGGAATTGTCTCTTTATTACTTTGTCAGGGGAACTTTTCTAAAGGAAATCCCTTTGCTATTTTGGCCTTTGATTTGGTCCATTTGCCTCCTTCTTGCCCTCTGTAAGGGCTATTTGAGCTCCAAATTAGCCTTTTGGGTTTTTGAAACGGTTCATTTCAGCTTTTGAGTGTCCTCCACAAGGGTTGTTTGTCCCTTATAAATTTGCCTTAGTTGATTTTATCTGAATTTAAAATTGTGACACATGGTAGCATCCGTTGTTCTTAGAAACAAAGTGAAATGAGGCTTAGAAGATGACACTTGGTAGCATCTGTTGAGTTCTATCAAGTTTTTTGTTTCCTTCCTTAGTCAAATTTGCCACACAAATTCCCTCTACAAGGGCACTTATGTCTTTGATGTTTGGGGCACTCCTTTGAACTTGTCACTTGAATCGACCGCTTAAACCAACTTTGGTTCAATGGTTCAATGGTTCATTGCCTTGTTTTTATTGACCACTTAAACCAAGATTATTTGAAACAAGCCTCGTTGAACCCGTTGAACCTTGAACCCATTGAACCTTTGAACCAAAGTGGTTCAATGGTTCAACGGTTCATTCCCTAAAAATGACCAAGTGTCAAAAACTTGTTCTTTTGATTGAACCTGCCTGTAGAGGCTTTTGAACCTACTGAACTATTCGTCTATCACTTCCTTGTTCTTTCTAAGCTCTTTGATATTCATCACACTAGTTGAAACTTTGAACCTATGAACTCATTAAACCCGTTGAACTAAAATGGTTCAAGGTTCAACGATTCAATGGTTCAATCGGTTCATTCTTTTTATTTGGCTGAGTCCTTTTGATCTTTTTTGAACCAAACGCATTGAACCATTTGGTCTTTAAACCTTTAACCTTGAACCCATTGAACCTTTGAACCAAAGTGGTTCAATGGTTCAATGGTTCAAGCCTTTTTCTCTTTGATAAGTGTTTTGAAGCTATTAAACCTTGAAGTGGTTGAACTTTGAACCTGTTAAACCTTGAAAAATGCACTTAACTCTTGTTGTTGATGTTGAACCTTTGAACCCATTGAACCCATTGAACCAAAATGGTTCAAGGTTCAACAGTTCAATGGTTCAATCCTTCTTTAGAAGCTTGCCGATGAACTCTTTTGGTTGAACCTTATCGTTGAACCAACTTTAAAATTGCCTAAGTGTTGAGAGCTTGCTTCTTTCCTGCAGAGTCTATAAATTCAAGCCTGCAAAGTCTGTAGATTCTAGCCTAAAAAGTCCATAAATTCTAGCCCAGAGTCCATATATTCTAGCCTAGAGAGTCCATAGATTTTTTTGAGAAGCTTTGAAAATGATGAATTTGAATGCTCAAAAAAAAATTCGAGAAGGGAAGAGATTATTTTGGTCTGTTGAACCAAAATAGTTCACATGTTGTCCAAAAAAAATGAGAAAGCTATTTTTGGGGACAATAGGCACTACATGCTAAATAATAAAGTTTAGCTCATCGCCAAGGTTGATCCTCTAAAATATTTATTGTCTAAATCAGCTCTTATTAGTAGAATGGATAAGTGGATCATGTTTCTTATCAATTTTGATATTGAATAAGTCAATTAAAAATCCATTAAAATACAAGACATAGAAGACCAATTAGCAGAAGTGTTACTTGAAGTGATTGAACCCCTTACAACAAACTTCCTAGATGAATCTATAATGAGTACTTTAGAATCAAGTGGTTGGAAATTATATTTTGATGGCTTATTCACTATGCATGGATTAGGGGCATGCATCCTTATCATTACCCTACAAGGTGACCTCATCCCAAAAGCCTTCTACCTCACTTTCCCATGTACTAACAACATTTTAGAATATGAGGCCTTGATAGCTAGCCTTCATCTAGCCATTTAGTGGAATATCCAATATTTACAAATATTTGGTTACTCATAGCTTATAATAAAATAAGCAATGATGATTTATAGACAAAGGATGAGAAGTTTCTCCTTTATAAGTAGTTAGTAGGTCAATTAAACATAATTTTCCATCCATAACATTTAAACCAGTGCCATGAGGGAGTAATAAAGTAGTCGATTCAATATCCACCATTGACTCCCTCATTGACCTCCTTGAAGATGTTCTATAGGGAAATTTTCTCATTAAACATTTGATCTTCCCAATGCATCAATCTATGAATCCTTTCTAAATTTTTGTAATAAATGATCCCAGTCTTCCTTAGTACATGACATCTACATGTGCCTCCATGATAACATCCTCCCTCTTAACCTTAACCACTACTAACATAAAGCCTTTATTTACTACACCTCCCATTACACAATCCTTGGTAACACACTCTATCATAGGGGCTATGATGGGACTCTGTTGAGATGCCTAACATTAGATAAGGATAATCACATGATCAAGGAGGTTAATGCTATTATATGTGGTAGGCACATCATTGGAATGGCCCTAGCCAAGAAACTCCTCTAAAATAGATATTATTGGCCAACCATGGAGTAAGACTCTTGTTAGTGTGTGCAAAAATGCATTACTTGTTAGAAACATGGGAATTTCGATCATTCACCTGCACAAGAATTACAGCCCATCATGAGCCCTTGGCCATTCTCCATATGGGGCCTTGATTTAATTAGCAAGATAAATATGACTTTATCAGATGGTCACAAGTTCATTATCATGGCAATAGAGTACATTACCAAATGGGTAGAGGTGAAGCTGCTCACTTATATAATGGGCCTCTAAATCTCCAAATTTATCCTCAATCAAATAATTTTTTTCTTTGGTATACCCACCAACATTATCTTAGATAATAGAAAATAATTAAAAATTTAGGAAGTTGAGGCCTTGTGTCAGAAATATCACATCAAGCAACATTTTCCATCTCCCTACTATCCTTAGGGTAACAAACAAGCTGAGGCTACCACTAAGATCCTCATCAAAATCTTGAAGAAAATAGTCAATTAGGTAGGCATAAATTAACACCTACAACTATATGCAACTTTATGGTCTTATTGTACAAGTGTGCACACACCTATTAGGGCCACTCCGTATGCCTTGGTCTATGGGATAGAAGTGATCTTGCCAGTAGAAGTAGATCTCCCCTCCCTTTGAGTCTCATTATAGGGCATCATTACTGAACATAATTGTAAAAAAGAATGCCTAAAATAACTAGAGATTACTGATGAAAAATGTCAAAATGCACTTGATCACTTAAAAGTATATCAAAACAAACTAAAAGGCCAATATTGTAAAAGGATCTAGTTCAAAGAATTTGAGGTTAGTGACTTAGTCTTGAAAGAGAAAAAAAAATACTAACATAGATAGAGATAAGAAGGGGAAGTTTTAAGCTAATTGGCTTGGGCCTTATATCATCATTTCCAAGTTTAGATCTAGAGCATATAAATTGGCCACACTAGATGGTGAAGAGATTGATGATCCCATGAATATCATGTACTTAAAGTGTTTTTATAGATTACAATCTCCACCATCCTCCATCTAAGAGTCCCCACTCTTGGGGGCATCCCATGTCTACTTAATCCATTCCATCACACCTCCTCAATAGTTTAATAGTTAAAAAAAATCATCTAATGGTGAAAACTAGTTCTTTGTCACCTTGAGTAAGTACCATGATGAAAACTGGTTTTTGATGTCATGGTAAAATAAACTTGACCCTAGTTTCAATAGTGGGTATCCATCACAGGTTCATACATAGTCAAAAGAGATCAATATTTTAGCACAAGGAAGATGACATTACTTATTGAATAATGAGAATATTTTTTGGGATGGTTCTTTGAAGTTTATTATTCATATTTGGTGCATATATGTTCCCAAGTCTTATAACATCCTTACCAATACTCCCTATCATATCACCCTATCAAAATATTCTTTGACAATTTCATCTCCTTTTAGACTTAAGATGAAATCCCATCCTTATTTATCTCTTACTATCCCTAAATCTATGGTTCACACTTTACCACTAATGTCATCCTTATGGAAAGGTCACAAAACATATGCTTCTACTTTTAGGATAGTATAATATATTATGATATGAATCCCAAGGGGTCATCTTAACCCCCATTCACGCTTACCTTTCAAACTTGGTTGGAGTCCTATCCTAATACATCATAATTTTTGGGAACATACCATGTGTAAATAACCTCCACTCATCATAAAAGTCCATCACTTATAATCATTTTATCATCACATCATTATCCATTCATATATCCCTAATCATGTTATCTTATATTATGTAGTTACATTGTCTTGTATGTGATTATGTGTGTTTTTATTAATGTCTTAATTATTTAAACATGATTTACATGTATGGTTTATGTTATTACCTAGTTATGAGAATAAATATACTTTAAGTGGCCCCCAAATGCTAACCTAGGAAAGGTCAATTATTAAATAGAGTTACCATTTCATGCACCAATTTCAATGTACATTTGGATTTTCATGTCACTGGTACATGTTTTCAAAGGTGCAATATAAAAAAGGATTGCACACATTTTCATGGCTTCTAAAAATCATTACCCATCCTATTCCCTCTAACCCTATCCCTTATCCTATCACAAACATCCCACCCCATCTAACCTATCTCTATCACAAACATCCCACCCCATCTAACCTATCTCTATCCCAACCAATGTTTAATCATATCCCATCACATCACTATCCTACCTCCATGGTGCAGAAGAATTCCTACCATAAAAAATTGAGATATAATGAACCAAATGGGGATTAATCCTTCATTAGCACATTCATCCAACATGGCATAATAAATTACTATTCACATAATCATCACATCATATACGTGCATCATATTGTAGCTATCTCACATCATCTAAAATTAATAATATGGACATCATAAAATAAATCCTAAGCCCATACACAAATACATCCATCAACGCATACCATATACCATAATTTAAAAATGAAATTATAATTCTATCACATCAAGTCTAACATCTCATATAATACCACCTATTGACATAAGTAAACACATTGAATCATGCATCTACCCATCATCACATCATGAAAAAAATGTAAAATAAATCCATCACTATACATCATATGTATCTGATCACATCATAAATTAAACACATCATGAACCCATCACATCTAATCTAATCACATCATTTAAATCCAAAAATAACATGTATCTAAATAACATCTACACAATCACATCATCATCACATAAAAATATATATACCACATCCACATAATAATATCAGCATTCATACATCAATATACACACTCCTATCATCTAAACATCTCATCATCATATATAAATCAAATGTACAGTCCACATGGAATAAATGTGAAAAAATATATACAGTAATGTAGGCCCATAGGGAAATAATGAGTTAGTAATACAAAAATACCCTGTAGATCCATCCAAACATAACTCATGACTATGGTCCTGGTGGTCATGGTGGCCGTAATGGTCCTTGCACTCCCCTAGAAGGCTGATGAATTGACTAATATGAGTTGGCTTGAAAATAGGTTGAATGTCACTTAGATGGGACCACTACCTCATATAGAGTGTGATAATACTGTGCCTCATGAGTCAACTTGACAATTTTATTCATCACATCGGCCAATTAGCATGTGCTCATCACGTGATTTACTTCATCTTTGGGCCTCTCAACCTTATCCACCACCCCCATCAATGTATAAATGCATGCTTATATATATTTAATCTAACCTTGAAAACCTATAATCTATGCATCCTTAGTTTAAATTTGTCTCTGTAAAGTAGTTATCTATGCCTGCATTATAGTCAGATGTGCCTATATTCCTATAATCTAAGCCTGGTCCTAGGTTAACTACCCATATCTCTATGATACTTGGCCCTATAATATGGTAACGTACCCCTATACCTATGCTAGCTACCCATCTCTCTATTTTATCACCAACTAAATCTAGGCCTATAACTGATCTCTCTCTCAAGTAATTATAATAATCTTAGATAAATAAGCTTGTATCTCACCCTACAATCTAGTAAGTAGGGAATTCTCCTCTCTGATAGAAACTACTGTGAGGGTCCTGTACCATCTCCACCAACAATACTACTAGCCTAAGTCCCCACATATACATGTGGCATAATATTTGCTTATGTTTGGCTTTGAGGCCCCATCTATCCTACTACCTCTACTTGTTCTCTGTCTCCTCCATCTACATCCATGGCCACTCCATCATGGCCATCCTATCCATCCTACCCATCTTGCATACTCACCTACCTCATCCTCATATATATCCTTTCCTAAACTTTAATAACCCTCCTAAAAACCCCTCACTAAACCATAATTCTATGGAATGTCAATCTAATCGGTATCCTAGATCTCCACCATGCTATGTAGGCAACTATAATTCCCAAATCTAGAATAGGGGTATAATAATCCAAGTAAACTGGGGCAACACTATCATAATTAGTTTGTGCATCTACCCTATCTATAGGCCTTCCCCACTAAGGCCTTGTTCACCAAATTTGGTTTACATACCAAAAATATGCCTAGTCTAAGAATTCAGTGGAAGGAGGTTGTCAACTTATAAAAAGCTGGTTTAAAGCATTGTAAAGACCCTATGGGATATCAAAAGTGTTTTGGATAGATATGAAAGTGCAATAGGTCCATATGGTTCTTCATTTGAGCTCATCCTAAAATTTTAGATCCAATTGTAGAAAGAACAAGTGGGCAATTTTTTGAGACCATATCTCATATGTACAAATGAGTTAAGAAGAGTTGGTCATATGGGTTTGTTCAATTTTTTACCAAGATCATATGTACCAAATCTTAGGTCCTCTTTTAAATCATATCAAAATATATTAAAGTCCAAATTTGGATCCTCATCCAAATTTTGTAGTTTTTCCATAGCCATTTTCAAGAGGTTCAAATAGAGCTAAGTGAAAATATCCATAGAGATATATATCATACATGTAGTATTTATAGGGGAGAATGGTCACATCAATTTGTTAATCTTGGTCCCTAGTTACTATGCATTGAGTTCTAGATCATCTATCAAAGTGTGGTAAAAGTTGTGAACCTTCAAATTTGGCTCCTCAATCAGATTTCATGAAGGTTTTCCATACTTAGCCATAAGAGATCGATTGTCACTAGGATGTCATGTAGGATAATTTGAACCAATCAAATTGAGAATTTTATATCCTCAATCACAAATCTCTTAGAACTAGTGGATCAAAAAGGTTCATTCTTTACAATCTCAAGAACATATCCTACAATTTTTGTGCCTCCATGACTCTTATGCTTTAATATCCAAGCCTTTAAAGTTGGATAGAAAGCATAATATAGTCGTGAAAATGTCAAGTTTTAGAAAAATTAAAGGAAATCTATTTGAGATTAAATTTAATGGTTTCATGAACATCAACGATAGTCACATGAACATCATTTGATAAGAGTGAGGATGTCAATTTAAGATCATAAAGTAGTCATTAGAGTTTAAACAGTGAGTCCTAGTAGATCAATGGTCAGAATTTGATTGAGCATGAAGATCATATGGTGAGCATGAGTCAAAGAGGTCAATGAATCCAATTAACTAATGATTCAAGGATAAGTTACACAAACACTTTCAGTTGGTATAAAATTGATGACTTGTGGGTATTTGTGCATAGACAGATCAATGGAGTAAGGCAAAGTCAATAAGTTAGTGTATCTATAGAGATAATTAACATAAAGATAATTGATCACGATGTAGATATTCTAATTTGTCTATCAATATCCAATAAGCAAAAGCAAGCTCAAGACATTTTTGATGAAAATCAAAGAGGTTATTTTGGGACCTAGGCAAAGCAAATGATAAGGAGCCAAGATTGAAGATGAACCAAAATTGAAATAGGGCCATAATTTAGAGACTAAACATTTCCATTAAGTTACATATAGTTAACATAACTATTTTTAGGTTTAATATAGAGGGTGAGGATAGACCAGTGACTATGAAGCAAAGTCAGGTAGTTTGCTAACTTTTTATAGATATTGTGACTATGTGAAAACTATACACATAATATTATTAATTTTTATCACATATTGATGCTTTACATCTTATAGGAATATATCAAGACTCAATCTTTCTAAGTGCACACTTTAAGGGGTGCACTAAGAAATGGATGGGTAGACCTTTGGTGCTTCACAGGATTGTTGTCCCTTTTTTCCACATTACCAATCCAACCATATCCCAAAACCATTCCCTAAGCTGTTTATCCTCCCTTGAGTATTCCTCTTGTCTTTTCCTCTTTCATTCTTCCTTTTGTTGCCTTAAAATCATTTTAGACTATTAGTTATACTGGGTAGACTGGGTTGACCTAGTATAGTTTAGGGGTATTCTTTACCTTCTTAGCTTGTTATCCCTTTGATTGACCTAACTTAGACTTGGTAAATTATCCTTAAAAACAAACTTGATCAACTGGGTTAACCCTATATAGCTAAAATTATTAGAAGGATTTAGGTCAATAACTACTTATAAATACAAGATCATTTTGGTCATTATTCATATGTGCAATCAAGAGTTATTATTCACTCACACTTCTTCACAATCTGCTCTTCCACCATTTTACTTGAGGAGACTTAGCTTAGGTTTCTTATTTTGGAGAATGTAGCCTTGTGGATAAGTCTTGGATAATTTGGCCTTTCTTAGTGATTCTTACAAACCACAAAAACCTCTTGTGAAGCCCCTTTGGCCAAAGAAGAGATTGAGTCTTGATGGGTTCACATTTAAGTAAGTATATTCTAACTTTGTTATCCTCTCTTTTATTAGATAGAAGTAGCATAAGTGTTGGATTGAATAATACTATCTTTCATATTTTATGTATTAGGGTGATACTAATACTTAATTTAATTGAATTTACTTATACATGTTTATTATTTCTAACCCCCACTTTGTGCCACAAGCTTTGGTGTTCACTAGATTAGATTTTTAATTTCTTACTATTATAATAAAGTGAATGGTTTAAACCTTAGGACTCCACTAGGGTTTTTGTGTGATTATGTTAGACTATATTCTTTGGAACCATTCCTAGCATGATGTGTTCTAATAATTGATACAAGTGATCCCCTAATCTAGTCTAGTGGATCCCCATATTGGTCATGCTCCCTCTTAATAAGTGTATCCCCAATCGAAAGTGTAGGTATGTTCTATCTTCTCTAAGCAAGGATTGATTTATAGACATGATGCATTTTTGATTGCATACATTATGATGAACCTGACATGAACTAACCCTTGTAGGATTTTTTCACTTTTACTTCATTTATTTGGTTTGTTTTGATCATCATTTTATCATATATTTTGACATTTTAGATTGATTCTATCTACCCAACTTTTTATATCTATGGGAAGGTTGCTGGAATAGATAACTAAATCAACCTAATCAACCTAGTATAGGTTTCCATCCTTTCATACACCTAGTTTAGCCTACTCAGTCAACCCAATTGACGCCTTATAGTTTAAGTAATTTTTAATAGGTTCTTGTATAGCTTGATTGATAATGTCAACCTAATATGTAGGTTTCTCAAGTATACTTCCAAGTTCTAGACCAATAATTTTATTCATTATGTCTTTGATCCAACAAGGTTCCTTTATACTTATTTATTTCTTTATTTTATCTTTATTTTCATAAATTGTAGTCTTTAAAACTGCCCTTGCATAGTCAACTAGATTGACATTGTCAACCCAGTTATATGTTTTATGTGCTATCTAAAATAATTAGATCGACACTGCTAACCTAGTTCATTTTCAGACTTTGCTTCCATAGTATAGGTTTGACCCTATCAAACCTATTATATATTTTGTGCATATAGTTTTCACACTATACCTTGTTTCAAAGTTGGAATTAACCTTATATCTAATAGTAATTATCTCACACATTTATTTTCTTGTTGTTTGCATTCTTAAAATAGTTCACATAGTCTAATTAGGAGATTTTCAATTAATCACTCAGTTTCACTATTTATATTTTATGTACAAATAGCTAAATCACATAACATAAACAAGCACCTTAACATTTATCTACTCTAGGCCAACATACTTGGATTTCATCACCAAGGGGGAAGCTAAATTGATGCTCTAGTCAAGTGTAAAACATGGTTAATGATATATTTTAGCTAAGCCCCTAACACCCTTATCACTATGGTATGTGAAGTGAGGGGGTAGGCCCTAATACTAATCTTATATCATTTCCACTATAGTCCCTTTCAACCCAAACTACTTGAAACCATTTTTAGATTGATATCTAGTACCTTGATAATAGCCAACTTCCATTCACATTTAAAATCATTCTTAATAATCCAATTAATAACTAGGTTGACTAATTAGTTAGCTCTAATTTTTTAAGTTGATTTCTTGATTTTTGTTTTATTGTGTGAAAAAACATAAATTAACTAGTGTTAGTGTAATATTTTGTTTTGTGTGCCTCAATTGGATTGGCCAGTGTTGATCCAATTAAATTTTTTTCCTTTTAGCTCTTACTTTCCTAGATTAGTTGTAAAAATTATCTTGTTTCAATACATTACTTGTAATCATCTTTCTCTTTCTCCCTATTTGCTATACTGGATCAACCCAATCAGCCTTGTATAGTCTACAAGTCTTTTTCCATCTTTTTCATGCTTTTATTCATTGTACTAGATTGACCCAGTTGACCTTGTATAATTTATAGGCCCTATTTTCTATACTAGATTGACCCAGGTGACCCTATCCTTTTTCTTGCTTTCCTTGTTTGTCAATCTAATTACTTATCCTTCTAATTTTTTATTTTATTCATCTCTCTTCAATCAAAATGAAATCTCCTATCAGAATATTTTTGGATAGCTTGAATCCATTTAGGTATTATATGGGATGTTCATTTCTTTCTCTCTTTTCCTCCCAAAAGCACCATCACTCTTGGGGCACCTCTTCTCCTCCTTCATCTATGAACTACAATATGGTGCAAATAACACCTTAAGATGAAGTTGATGGATCTGATCCTTTCCATACTTACTAAGAAACTTCTCAAAATCTTCAAACTAATGTGGGAGTGATTGATAGAAGTTTACTTAATAATCCCACTAATCCTTCTTCTAACAATCCTATCCCTAATACCAATATGGGGCTGCTCTTACCAATACCAACCCACCACCTAAAGTTATTCAACAAATGAACATTATGCAAAATTCTAATACCAATTAAATGATGTAACTTTAACAACACTTAATAAACATAGCTAATCAACCTCCAACTATTCATCCTCAAGATAATCCTAATTATATTCCTCCACCTCTTAGGGATGCCTCGGTTAATGTTATTCCTCAACCCATAATGAATATCAAGATGCTTCAAACCATTAAAAATGAGCTTTTATCTCCCTTCATTATTTCCATTGATATTTGTAATATATCTCCAACTATCAAATATGATGGGACTAAGGACCCTGCCTCATTTATTAAAGCCTTTGGAAACCTTTACAAAGAGTGGATTTAAACTAATAACTTCACCACTACTAAAATATTAGTCAAAACTTTCGTTCATGATGTATTATAATGGTATAATTAACTTCTCCAACATTATATTTGGCAACTTGACGATTTGGTAAATCCTTTGGTTAAAAAGTTTCAACATACTGATCTTCCAAAAAATTATCTTAGCCACTTTATCAATGCTAAGCAATCTCCAACTAATTCAACTCATGAATTCATTAAAATATGGAAATATTTAGCTCATAAATCTGATCATACCTTACATGATGATAACTTATTTAAATTCTTTATCATATTTTTAACTTCTACTCTTCAATATAAGGTTTAAACCTTTTGCTTCTCAAAAACTTAATAAAACTCTTGATCAAGATACATGTCAAGACTATCTGATGAAGAAATTTGAACCTAATCCTAAAATACCTAAAGGATCTTTCCAAACATCTAATTCTATCACTATTAATGCTCTATAAAATAAACAAGGAGTTTCCAAAATTGATATTCTTTCACCTTCTTATACACCTCTTTCGGTTCAGTAAATGAAACAATTTTTACCACCCTCAAAACCTTTCATCTATCCCTATTCTCCTCCAAAGTGGTATGAACATAATATATTTTGGTGGTTCCATGTTGACAAAGGGAATTCTCATGAATCTTATAGAGGGATCAATAAATTTGTTGTTTCCTACATGCTTGGTGATTCAGTTAATCATGAATATATGATAAAAAATTGCTATCAAGAATACACTATTGCTTCCCAAAAGTGACAAACTGTCGAATCTTCTACCTCTAATAAACAAAAATCTTCTTTTAATCATCAAGAAAATGTCAAAGATATTTTTTCCATTGATTCCAATTATGATTAATATTATAATAATTCTCAATATATCAACACTTCTAAGGCTAATTATCATCATAAACTAGCTCACAAAGATCCCATTACCAAGCCTAAAAATCTATCTTTACAAGAACAACTTCTTAAAGATACCACCACCACCAATATTGATTCAAAATCACCTCAATAACAACTTCCTCCTTTTGATCCTCCAAACACATCTATACCTTCCAAAACTAATTTTCCTTCTAAAACTCATGCTATTTCTTCTGAATCTCATTGGAATTTTCTTGAAGAAATCAAATTGATGCCTTGCCAGATTCCTCTCATGGAGTTGGTTTTTAATTCATCCTATCATCATATATTTCTTATGTAACAAATTCAATAAATTGAATATCCATTCTCCATAGATGAAGAACCACATTCTATTGATCCTTAACCTACCAATGTCAATGCCATTGAAACCTTGTGTCCTTCTTCTAGGACCTCTATTGAGTTTCTTAAAGAGGACATGATCAATGATGAAATTATTTTTTATGTTGCTGATCCACTACTCTTTATTAAAATAGCCATTAATACCACTCTTATCTAAAAATTCTTAGTTGATGAAGGCTTTGGTATTAATGTGACATCCTTGTGGCTTATACAACAACTTGGTTATAAAAAGGATCATCTCAAGCAAACTCATCTTACTTGTCTTGGTTTTAACAAGACCAATCAAAAACCACTTGGTTATATCTAGCTTCCATTAACCATAGGATGTAATACCATTCAAACCAATCTTATGGTCCTTGATCTCCCTTTTTGGTTATCCATGGACCCATTGAATGCCAGATATTACTTCTTTTGGTAGTCAATGTATTAAATTCTTGAATAATGGAAAATGGTACAAGCATGAAGTTGATCCCAATCCATAGAGTATCCAACTTCCTAATCTCAAACCTCAATATTGTATTCCTACAAATCCTATGATTAATAATGTTCTTTTAATTGAGTTCATCAACATGAGTCCTAATTTACACATTAATCTTATGGATTCCAATGATGATGAGCCCAATGAATTACAACACACTTGAAACACTACCAAGTTGTCTCCATATATCTCATAATGGATTCCTCCTTCTCTATTACCAAGAGACCATATTGTTCCTCTTATTGATGATATTACTAACTTTCCCCTCCATGTAATGCTCAAGATACTTATTTATCAGAATATGCCTTCACTTGTAATGATTTTGGATTGGCTAAATTATTTCAAGATCCTCTCATCATGTCTCCTTGTAAATTCAATAATATTGGGATTTTACCCTCTGAAACTCCCCTTGATTCTCAAGATTATATGATTTCTCCAACATAAGATGACAACTATATCATGTCCCAAGATCAATCTAGAGATTTGGATGTCCAACATTACCAGATAACTTTATCCCAAATTCATGCTTTTATTTGGGATGTGCATACCATTTCTATAGATCATACCTTAGATCTTGAGGGTCATGTGCCTCTAGTCAATCCTCCTCTTATTGATACTCCTTTGATGGCGGAACAAATTATTCCTTCCTAACCTCTGGAAGTTCCTACACCTTTGGATCTAATAATTGCATCCAATCCTTCTCCCATCATTGAATCCACCAATATTCCCATCTCTTATATTCCATCTACTTCTTTTCCTCCTAAAATTATGCTTGATGCCAAGGCAACTGATGTTTGTTAGATTCATTTTTAATATGATGACCATGGTAATCAAATTTTATATCTTGAAGTAGATGTCAAATATTATGGTCCTCTTACTATCTAGCCTAACGACAAAGCTATTATTGAGTTATTTAATGCCAAATAACCTTAAATTCCTTATTAACATCATAAAATTGGACACTTTAAAACTAAAACTCCCTACTTAAGTAACTTTATTTCTAGCATTGTGGTACATAATATCATTACTTATCTTGATGCCAAGCTTGTGCATCAAAATCAAAGAAATTTTTTCTTGAACTTTCAACATTATGTCATAAAGAAATCATCAAATTACTTGATGCTAATTTTATCAATTTGGTCAATTATTCTGAATGGGTGTCTAACATTATTCATGTTCAAAAGTAAGTCATTATGGTTATTCACATTTGTATTGATTTACATGATCTAAATCTTTATTATCCCAAGGACAACTCCCCTTTACCTTCAATAGATGCCATCATTGATTCCATGTCTCATTACAAATGTTATCTCTTATCAATAGATTCTCAAGATACAATTAGATTCATATCACTCTCGAGGGATAGCATAAAACAACTTTCAGCATGGAATGGGGTACGTATTACTATGTCAAAATGCCCTTCAGTCTCAAGAATGCCATAACCACTTACCGACATGAAATGCCTCACATATTTCATGATCTCATTCAAAAAATTATTAAAACCTATGTGGATGATCTTATTGATATATCTAAGCATCATAAGAATCATCTTTCTGATCTCACTATCATCTTTGATATCTCCTTAAATATAAAGTTAGACTTAATCCTTACAAATATGTCTTTGGAGTCACATTTGAAAATTGTTAAGATTCTTAGTTTCTCTTTGTGGCATTGATATTGATCTTAAAAAAATTAGTGCTATCTTTAACATGCCTATTCCTCATTCTATTCCTAACATTTATACTTATTTAGGCAAGCTTGGTGCAATTAGATGATTCATCCCTAAAATGACATATTGAATTCACTCCATCAATTCCCTTCTCAAGAAAGGTACTACTTTAGAATGGATTGATCCATGTCAAAAAGCCTTTGATAACATGAAAGAGTCTTTGCTTCATCCACTTACACTTCATCCTCCTTCTAATGATAAAACTTTGATTCTTGCCCAATAAGATGATATGGGCAGAGAGTATATTATCTACTACATTAGTTAAGGCCTCATCGACCATGAAACATGTTATACCAAAATTGAGCGTGATTGCCTTGTTATTTATTTTATAGCTGACAAGCTTCATCATTATATGCTTTACCAAACTACTTATGTCATTTTTCATTCTGACCCCCTTCATCATTTCTTCTCCAAAGCCTTTCTTTCCAAAGATAAAATTGGAAAATGGATGGTCCTCCTTATGGAATTCAATCTTTGTATCGTCACTCAAAAATTTATTAAAGGGCAAGTCATAGCTGACCAACTTGTTGTAGCTCCCGTTCCAACCACTTATTCACTTCAAGATGATCTTCCAGATGATAATATATTTTATATTGAAGGTCTTAATCAAGCTACCTCTCTTATAGATTATTTTCATATCTTTACCACTAACCTTAAAGCCAATAATATTGAAGAATCTTCCACTCCATTTGGTACTAATAAACCAAAGGTAGTTATCAAAGATCTCCCTAAAATCAATGTTGATTTTTATGAGGATACTTGGACCCTCCACTTCGATGGTGCTAAATTACATTAAGGAGCTGGGGTAGGTTACATTATCACTAGTCTTCTCGATAAGATCATTTATTTAGATTATTATTTCACCTTTTATGTCACCAATAATATGGTTGAGTACAAAGCTCTTATCTGAGGAATGTGAGTTTCTCTTGATTTAGACATTCAATACCTTCATGATTTAGGTGATTCTAAACTTATTTGTCATCAAGTTAATGGTGACTATCAATCTAAAAGTGAGAACCTTATTACCTATCATCAAATTACAACCATTATCGCCAAGGATTTTATCTCTTTCACTATTGAGCCTATTCCTAGAGATTAAAATTCCATCATTAATTCTCTTGCCCTTCAGCTTCTCTATTTCATCCATACCAAGTTCTTTTTGATCCTTCTTTTCTTATTCAAATAAGAAAATCTCCATCTTCAACTCAACCATCAGATTTACTTATCTATCATATTGATGTTTTTACCATTAGACAAAACACTTGGTACCAAGACCTCATTTAATTATTAGAAAACCAAACTTAACCTCCTAATTTAGACTCTCATGAAATGACACACATTTGTAAATAAGATTTTAAGCATGTATTTTGACACAACATCTTTTACTATAACAATAATGAAGATACCTTGATTCATTATGTTATGAAAGATGACGTTACTCCTCTTTTTAAACAAGTACATGGGGGCATTTATGGTGATCATTATAGCAGACATGTTACAACACATAAATACATATGTATGGGTTACTTTTGGCCTACTCTTGAAAAGGATGTAATTGAATATGATAAAAAAATGTACTTATTAGCTTCACGATGATATTATCCATTCACCTCCTTATGAGCTTCAAAATATCAAGTATTTTTGGCCATTTTCCATATGGGGATTTGATCTCATTGGCAAACTTCCTCACTCCCAAGATGTGCATGTTTTTATCATCACCACTACTGAATATTTTACCAAGTGGGTAGAAGCCATGCCCCTTGTTAATGTCACTATCCTACCATTTCAAAATTTATTTTTAACTAAATTATTTTCCACTTTGGAATTCCCCATACCATCATTTCTAATAATGGTGGTAATTTCAAAAATAAACATGTTAGACAACTTTGCAACAAATTCAAAATCAATCACAAGTTTTCCATACCTTATCATCCATATTGAAATGGTTAAGTTGAGGCCACCAATGAAATTTTCCAAAAGACAATTCATGAAACCCAAATGGATAGGAATATTCATGTTTACCCTAAACTTTCGGCCTATCAGACTATCATACACACTACCACTGGGGCAGCTCCATTTTTGCTAGTCTATGGTTCTGAGTCGGTTCTTTCTTTAGAAGTTGAGCTTCCCTCTCTTCATGTATCTATTCATGGTATTATTACTAATGAATAATTAGTGAAGCTAACCTTCATACCCTTGATCTTCTGATGAATGTCATCTTTCTACCTTGTAACACAAATGCCAATACAAGGCTCATGTCACCTGACAATATAATAAACATGTCAAAACCTGCACTTTTAATGTTGGTGATCTTATCCTTAAATTAGATTACACCCATGATAAAGAAGGTAAACACACCCAAAAATAGTGGTCCCATATTTATTTAAAGATATTCTTGGTCTAAGAACTTACCATATTCAAACCAACGAAGGCCATGTTTTCAAAGAACCCACCAATGCTCAATTCCTTAAAAGTACTATGCCTAAACATTTACTTCTTGTCATGTTTTCTATCTATATCTATCTAATTTTTTTTAAAGTTACTTAAGCATGGGTCTTTCCCTCCACAACAATTTCCTTACTTTAATAAACCTTTAGTCCTCCATTTTGGTCTTTTGGTTTCCTTATGTACCATATTCTTCCTTATCTTCTTGCATTTTCTCTTATTTTTTGCACCCCTTAGGTTTGTCTTTTGTGAGATTCTTTGTAAGACCATGGATAGGACCCAACATTCCTAAAAAAACCACTATATTTTAAATCATATTTTCTTTCTCTTATTGCTACTAGCTAATGTTATTTTAGCATACTTTGGGTTTTTTTTTTGGTGATTGTTTTGTAAGAAGGCTCCCTCACTTTTTTAATCTTTCATTTGCTTATTGGCACCCTCGTGGGTTTCTCTTTTATGATTTTCTTTGTAAGATTGTGGATAAGACCCAACCCTCCTCATAAAATTACCATCCTTTTAATATTTTTGATCCTTGTTCTCAACTTTATATTTTTATTCTTTTGTTAGACGGAATCTACACAACAATCTATGTTAACATGTTTTCCTCCGTTTCCCTCTTCTCTTTTGATAAGGAATCACACTTTACTATCATTGTATCCCTCTTTGCCCTTTGTCACATTTTTTTGCAATATCAAGTAATTTAAATTGTTTCATGTGTCACTCCTCTTGATTTCTCCTTCCTTTCACTCCTCATTGGATAAAACAAGGTTGAAGTCAAGATAACACTTTTATTTCACTTATATTTATGAGACTCTTAGACCCCATGCTCTTTGAAGTTTCTCTCTCTTAGCAACCTTGTCCTAAGTATTCAAATGAAATTAATCTTTAGCCCCCATGTTTGGTTTTCCAAATCCATATGGAAGAGGAATATAAAAATACATCAATAAAGTTAAAATCTAAATCATTTGAAATAAAAGGCAGCGATATCTAAAAGGCAACATATAAATCTCAAAAGTCAAATTCACACCAAAAGATGTGATTTCAAGCACATCACCTAACTCTAATCAAAACTCAAACTCTATAGTTAGCTTCACATAGAGATAAAGTCCTTTGGAGTGTGATAGGTTAGTATATTAGAATAAGGGATTTCAAAAATATCTATGGTGCTACCTATTTTCTCATGCAAGTACCCAATCTTCATAGTAGATCAAAAACTCTGTAAGAGGTCTCGAAGAATAAAAAACACATTGTGGGGAGGTAGGTCCATTTTAATTTTAATGTACATACCCTTCATGGGATTATCCTTATACTCCATTTTTTATCCTAAGACTTGTGTAATGAAGAAAAGTTCTTTATAGTCCTTAAGGTTGAAATTCCTCTTGTTTTGACAAACCTAATTTGAGTGTCTTGACTTTGATAAAGAGTTACTCTACCTTGGTTTTTCTTTAATTTTCCCCTCCACCCATTTCATTTCCCCCTTGATAGACAAATTATGATTCAAAATCTATTTTACCTTCTTCTTTAATTCCTTTTTCTTCACCTCTTAAAAACATGCTAACACTAATTTGTTTTAGTTTTATCTATCTTTAGAGTGAAATATGTTTGATAATAATGGATTCTACTTTATTTACACCATGATTTTACATTCATACACTAAATTTACTTTCATGTTACCATTTATCATGATTTTTATATCCTGTTGTTATGGACACTTGAGTTTGTACCCTTTCTGCATTATTGAGTGTGGTTGGCTTGTTACTTCTCATTTGCCAAGGTTGTTTTCCCTTTTATGCATCCTTTTTCCATTGTTGAGTGAGATGTGGATTGTTACTAATCACTTATCAATGTTGTTTTACCATTTTGTTTTTGTCTTTTTACCATTGTTTTTTTTATTTTACCATCTTGTTTGCCATGTATCTTTAGTTTGACTTGGTGAGTTTGCCTTTCTTACTTTAGGATAGCTTGTTTGATTTTTTTGGTATTTATTTGCCTTATATTTTTGGTTACCCAATTTACTCTTGTTGTTTGACTTGGTCATTTGGTCTAACATAGCACCTGTCAACCTAGCTTATCAATTTTACCAAGTATGTCTCATCCTCATAACACCAATTATCCTGGCTTTTCTTACATTTGTTTGTTTTTTCTCTTTAGTTTTGCATTCTTGGGTTTGTCAAAAGTAGTATTTACACCCTATAAAATCAAAACTAACAACATAGTAGACAACCATCCCATAGGTAAGTCAAGGCACACATTGCATTTAATTTTCAATTATTTACTTTTTTGATTAGTTTTCCTTTCAATCATTTAATTTTAGTTATTCTATGATTTTAAAATATTGTAACTTTTTTTAGCATCAATGTTATGTGTGTCATTATGTTCTTTCTCGGATCACCATCACCTATTATACCTTAGTGACATATGATGTGCTTTGAGTGGGACATATGTATACACATAATATTCTTAACTTTTATCACATACTGATGCTTTACATCTTGCAGGAACCCATCGAGACTCAATCTCTTTGAGTGCACACCCAAAGGGGTACACCGAGAAAGGGGTGGGTAGAACTTTGGTGATTCATAGGATTATTGTCCCTTTTTCCACATTATTACCAATCCAAATAGATCCCAACACCATTCCCTAAGCTATTTCTCCTCCCTTGAGTATTCCTCTAGTATTTTCTTCTTTCATTCCTCCTTTTAGACTGCCAGTTATACTAGGGTAACTGCATCAACCTAGTACAATTTAGGGGTATTTTTTACTTTCTTAGCTTGTTATCCCTTTGGCTGACCTAGCTCAGACTTGGTAAATTATCCTTGAAAACACACTGGGTTGACTAGGTTAACCATATACAAGTGATGTTCTTGGAAGGATTTACAGAAAGATCCACCTATAAATGCAAGATTATTTTGATCATTATTCATATGTGCAATCAAGAGTTATTATTTTCTCATGCTTATTCACAATATAATCTTCCACCATTCTACTTGAGGAGACATAGCTAAGGTTTCTTATTTTGGATAATCTAGTCTTGTGGATAAGTCTTGGATGATTTGGCCTTTTTTAGTGATCCTTACAAACCACAACAACCTCTTACAAAGCCCCTTTGGCTAAGGGAGATATTGAGTCTCAATGGGTTCACATTCAATTAATTATATTCTAACTTTGTTCTCCTCTCTTTTAGTAAATAGAAGTAGCATAAGTGTTGGATTGAATAATACTATCTTTCATATTTTATGTATTAGGGTGTTAATCATACTTACTTTAATTGAAGTTCCATATATATGTTTGTTTTATTATTTTTAACCCTCATTTTGTGCCACAATTTTTGGTGTGCACTAGATCAGATTTTTACTTTCTTTATATTAAAATAGAGTGAATGTTTTAAACCTTAGGAATCCATTAGAGTTATGTGATTGTGTTACACTGTAGGCTTTAGAACCATTCCTTGTATGATGTGTTGTGACAAGTGATACAAGTGATCCCCTAATTGGGTCTAGTGGATCCTCATATTAGTCATGCTTCCTCTTAACAAGTATATCCCCAATTAGAAGTGTAGGTATGCTCTATCTTATCTGAGCCAAGATTGATTTATAGAAATGATGGATTTTTGATTGCATACAAAAACCAATGGTCTAAGATTGGTTTTTAACTATACTGGACATGTGTCTTGCTTATCATCATTGATCATTTTTTATAATGCAAGTATATTTACCTACCTAATATAAATGTGGTACATTTTAGCTAGTTTCAAGACATGATCCTCATTAGTAGATCAAGTAGATGATATCACGGAGTTCCAAGAAAATATCTGATAGTTGGATAAGGGTAATGGATATTCAATTTTTTTAAAGAGTTGGTTCCTTAATGATAAGATCCTTAGTCAACATCTTTGAGAGTATTAATCCATAAAAAGCATTGGGCCTTTTTCAATGCACATCTCTTTCTCTCTCTTTATTTTTTGTTTAAGTACAAGCTTCTAAGACTTGAAATTGATCCTTTGATCCCTCTTTTTTGCATGACCAAACTCTACCAAAATTTGTACTACGATGCCTTTTTGATGCAATAAAGACTGAGTCCCTTCCTTTTCTAAGATAGATTGAATCATGTTCTATAAATCCATGCACTATTGTCAAGTGAATGTATGTTCCTTGCTTATGTTTGAGTTTCTCACCTTCATGAAGTGCTTAATAATTCTCATAGGTCATTGCAAGTGTAATTTATAGTTTATTCTCTAGTTTAAAAGTGGATATCTACCCTCTCTTGATAATTTGGTAATTGATTAATGCTTTGTTATAACATATTTATGTGATATTGATGTTATATAGTCTAAGTGTCTCATAGTGTGTTTTATGTGAGTTGGAGTGATCAAATCATTAGTGCATCACTACTTTTTACATGTTTTATAAGTTTTGTCAAATCTCTCTCCCTTTTCCAATCAAGTGCTAATTTAGGTTTAGTGTAGGTGATAAGATCCATAAGGAAGTTAGACTTATTTGGAGGCTTGATCTATTATTGGGATACCCACAACCTAGGATCATTCCCATGTTGGACTAGATTTGAGTAGGAAGATTTGAATAATCCCCTCCTCAGCTAGGGTGCAAATCTAGAACCCAAATTTTTTTGGCATACTCAATGGGACTAAATTTATTTGGTAAAAGTGAAATTTGAATATTGATAAGAAGGAATTTTAGTATCAAGAGAGACCTACTACCATTAAGAGTTGAATATCCTTCAATTTGTGAAGCTCATAACATCTTTCAGACAATACTTTCATGTCAAAGGTTACAACAAGAGCATGAAGTAAAGGTACTTATTTTGAAAATATTGAATTACCTTCTACTTATAAAATATCAAGATTTAATATTATAAGACCCTATATTCCAAAGCAACAATCCTTTTTTGATCAATCTTTTGTTTTAGTCTATTCTATTATCCCCATAAGTGAGATCCTTTTTGCCCAAATGGTTATCAGGAATCAAGTGTTTATCCCAATAAATAGGGGCATTCCATTGAATTTGGCCCAATATGATGACATTCCTGTATCTTTCCTAAAAATTATCCTTTTCTTCTCTGGAGAATGGGATAAAACTACCACTATTGAGCATATCCAAGATGTTGCCAATCTATGTTCTATTCATAATGTTACTCAAGACAATGTTACCATCAAATTACTTACTACCTTCTTCAAAGGAAAAGCATTACAATGGTATAAGAATCTTCCTTTGACCTCCATTTCCACTTGGGATGAGTTAGGTGCAACCTTAGGTAATCTATTTGAATAAAAATATGATCATTTGTCTTTGGTTGAACAACTGACTACCATAAAAAGGTTACCCCATGAATTCATATTTAATTTTAACCTTAGATTATAAAAGACATGGATTAGGATCCTTGCATTGGTTAGACCACCCCTAGATCATGCATTTTTGTACTACCTTAAGGCCCTTAATTCTGATATAAGTGTCATGATACAATCCATGGGTGGTAATAATTTCCCAAATACCTATGAAATTGCTATCAGAGTAGAAAATAGCCTGATTCAAGCTAGGAAACTTGCTCTAAGGCCTCTAATGCCCTTTTTTACAAAATTTCAACCTAATCCTCCTCTTCAAGTTCCCTATATTCTAACTATATCTCTTATTCCATCTCCAAAATTCTAAGTTGTAACCCCTCTTAATCAATCTAGTGGGATTGGTGATCTAAAAATCATGTTAAAAGCTTTTGGAAATAATATTGTTTCACTCAAGAGACAACAGTACCAAGGTAGACATTATCAACAACAAAACCAGAATACCTATTAGTCTTTTAATAACCAAAGACTTCTTTATCAAGGTTTTAAAGATAATAGGAAACCTTATCAAAATTGAGGAGCCATAACCCAAATAAAGCCATATAAAACCCTTGATCCCAATGTACCTTGTATCTCAAAAGTTATCATTCCCCAAAATAACCTAATGCAAGATCTAGGTTGGTAGCCTTCCAATCCAAATGACATTTAGAATCAAGCCTTGGTATCACAAGAGATTACCATGCCATAGATGACACAAGAAGAGTTTTCTCTTCAAGGTGGTTAGTATCAACACATGAATAAGGCTATCCAAGGAGAAGATTAATAAATTTTAGGGTAACCTGATGCTATCAATGTTAATTGGCATTTAGATGATCATATTACATTAAACCAAGTTGGTGAAACTAACAACATAAATGGTCAAGTGGCAACTCTAACTAGAGATAAAAGAAGAGAAGTTGAAGAAACTCAAGATGTGAGTAATATTTATAATGTTCCCAATTTTGTGTCAAAGTGTGTCAAAGATCAAATTATTATTCTTTTAGCACAAAAGATTCAAAATATAGAGATAGTGAAGTTTCCCAAATGCCACTAACTAGAGAATAGCCAGTGGCTCAAAAATTACAACCAAAAGTTAGTGGAACATCTTTTACAATTATAGATTAGATGAAGAAATCAAATGTTAGTATTAGAATATGGGATTACATTTCCTTTCTAGGGTAAAAGGACATGTTGAGTCAATAAATTTTAGATTTTAAAGCATCTAACGAACCAACTAAGCAACAAGGAGCTATCTTGGCCAATTCAGACTAGCAAATCAAGCAACTTGATTGGTAGATACATAATATGATAAAGGTGGATAAAGAAAATGTCAAGTCAAAAAAAAAAACCCTCCTTTTTATCACTATTTGATAGTAGGTGATTGTTTAGTCCATAACTATTATGGTAGATAGTGCAGCTAGTAGCGCTATCATGCCCAAACAAATTGTAGACAAGCTTGGTCTTGTCCATGATCCAAATACCAAAGGAGTGTTATAATTAGATGGCTCACCAAAAAAGTTATTAGGCATAATCAAAGGCTTAAAATAGACATTAAGTTCTTTCCTCAATGTTTTTATTCATCAAGATGTAGTTGTAGTAGACTTGCCTCCTTATTTTGCCATGTGCATATCAAGAGACTTTACTTCAAACATTTGAGGATATTTGTCAGTAGATTGTACTTATTTAATGTTTAGAACTAGATATGGCACTAAGGTGACAATAAATTTTGAACCTATTAAAATATTTAATTTGGATCCATATATGCCAGGCATGGTGAACACTAATTATCTTATCTTAGATAAAGTACTATAAAATAGTGAAGTGGAATCTGAATCACCTCTAGATGGAGTCCCAAGTCTTTTCTTTGATGAATGGGCCTTTAATTTTCATGAGCCTGATCCCTTCAAGTTCATTGAATAATAATAATTTGGTGTATATTTTCTTCATAAAAATAATGCACCAATTCCAACATGGATGAAAGATGATCATCTTAGTGATGGACTGTGGCATCTATATTTTGATGGGTCTAGGAATAAACATGGAGCTAAAGCTGGAATGATGTTAACTTTCCTAGATAATCAAAGGTATTTGTCTCCTCTTAAATTTTAGTTTTGTTACTCCAATAATGTTATTGAATATGAAGCACTAGTGCATGGCTTGCAATGGGTAAGAAAGATGAAGGTTAATTATTTACAAGTCTTTGGAGATAGTGAACTAGTATTTCACTAAATAAGGGGAATTAATATATGAAAGAACCCACTTTTTAGGTCTTATAATCATATAGTATGGGACCTAGTTGAATAATTTCAAGCCTTCAATATTTAGGTCATATCAATAAATTACAAGCATATAGACACACTAGCTACTATTAGGTCACAATTCAGTATCCCAGATGACATTAGTAGGGAAAAAGTTCAATCACACATCAAGGTAGTTGTGAGACCTTTTATCTTAGATAACCATGAAAATTGGTAGGTTTTTGAAGATGATAATCATATTTTTAGATTCTTACAAGAGGAAGCTAAATTATCCTCAAAGAGCCAAAATAAGCATTTACACCAATATGATGACCATATTATGAAGTTAAAGATAAATAATTTATCTAAAGGGATGGTCACTCTAGAAAACATATTCAACATAGATGATGAATTAAGAAAATAAAAATTTGATTTGTCAACCAAAAAAGAACACTATACAAATGTGGAGATTGCAACTAGAAAGAATTTAAAACTAGGCAAAGTTTACACATCTTTAGAGAAAGAAACTTTTATCTCAAGATTTGTTGATGTCATTGCATGGAAGTACAATGATCTTAAAGGTTTTGACCCAAGTCTAGCTCAACATACCATTGAGTTAGAAGATGAGACTAGGATAGTTAGACAAAGGCAAAGGCTAATTAATCCAAATCTTGAACGTCTAATAAGAGCTAAGTTACATAAGCTCATTAAGTTAGCTATAATATTTCCAATTAAGTACTCAACTTGGGTAGTGAACCTTGATCCAGTATAAAAAAAGAATGGTGAAATAAGGCTATGTGTTGACTTCTGTGACTTAAACAAGGCCTCTCTCTGTTAGGATCTAACAAGAACAATTGATTACTTTTGTGCAAGCAACTAAACATGGAATTAAACCAGAAGTAAATATGTAACTAGAAACTAGAATTAGAAAAGAACAAGAGATACAAGAAACAATGAAAACTTGTATTAAACTCTTCTCAGAAGGAAATACAATGAAGAAATATCTCTTGCCACCTCTCAGATGTACAGATCTCTTTCCCTCAAGAGTTCTCTCTCACAATTACAAACACAATTCAGCTACTTGAATTGTCTGTTACACAAGCTATGAAGATCTATCCCTATTATATAAGATTAGGGATCATGAGTTATGCATTCTCAACCATTAGATACACCTCCTAATCAAGGGTTCAAAAGAGTCCTACCAAAAATAGAAATGTGGACTTACAACTAACAGCTAAACTAATCATGCAAATATTCTATTCATCCATGAAAATAGACTTTTTGGATGCACAGGTGACTAACATCAATCCCTATCTATCTGCACATAACCGACATCAACTGATCCATAACCAACATTAGTAGCCTCCAGTCGATTGCTGACCAACATCAGTGACTATGTAATACATCAACCTTTGCATTCACTCATTGGTGAAGCTTTTAGCTCCACACCTCAACAATCTCCCACTTGGAGATAAATAGCTGCACCTGTACCTGTACAACAACATCTTCTAGCTTCTCCTCCATCTTCAAGATCAATTTTGAAGACCAAAAAAAGTTGAATGAAGAATCAACTTCTCCTTTTTTACCAGCTTTGTTAACATATTAGCAGGGTTTTTATCTGTATGGATCTTTTCCAGCTTCAACTCACCATCCTCCAATACCTGTCTAATGAAGTGGTACCTAAGCTGTATATGTTTGGTTCTTGAATGAAAGGTTGAATTCTTTGCTAAATGAATTGTACTTTGACTATCAATATACAATCTACAACTCTCTTGCCCCTTTCCCAACTCTTCCATGAACCGTGTCATCCATATCATCTCTTTGCTAGCCTCTGTGACTGCAATGTATTCTATCTCTGTAGTAGACAAGGCAACAACCTTCTACAACTTTGAAATCTAGCTAACTACCATTCCACCAATAGTGAAAACATATCCTATGGTGCTTCTCCTGCCATCCAAGTCCCTTGCCATATCCGCATCTACATATCCATGTAGAGAAGTGTTTGACCCTCCATAGCACAAATACCTACTGCTGGTCCCTCTTAGATATTTGAGAATCCACTAAACTACTTTCCAATGTTCCTTCCCTAGATTGGCCATAAACTTACTGACAACTCCCACTGCTTGGGCAATATCTGGTCTAGTACATACCATTGCATACATTAAGCTCCCAACTATGGAAGCATATGGAACTCTACCCATGTACTCTACCTCATCATGTGAATTAGGACACTGATCTTTGCTCAACTTGAAGTGTCTAGCCATAGGTGTGCCTACTAGTTTTACATCTTGCATATTAAACCTCTCCAACACCTTGTTCACATAATCCTCTTGAGACAAAATCAACCTGTGATTTTTATTGTCTCTCTTAATACTCATGCCAAGGATTTTCTTTTCTGCTCTCAAATCCTTCATGGCAAATGTGTGAGCTAATTTTACCTTAAGCTCAGAAATATCCTATATGTGTGAACCTGCAACAAGCATATCATCTACATACAACAACAAGATAATATATCTACCATTATCTAGTCTCTTAAAATACACACAATGGTCAGATTGACATCTACTGTAGCCATGCTCAGTCATAAACCTATCAAACTTCAAATACCATTGTCTAAGAGCTTGCTTAAGACCATATAAGCTTTTCTTCAACTTGCACACAAGCTTCTCCTTACCTTTGACCTCAAAACCCTCTGGCTGATCCATATATATTTCTTCATCCAAATCTCCATGAAGAAACATTGTCTTAACATCAAGATGTTCAAGATGCAAATCCTCAATAGCAAATAAAGACAATACAGTTTGAATAGAAGTCATTTTTACTACAGGAGAAAAAATTTCACCAAAATCAATACCTAGTTTTTGTGCAAATCCCTTTACTACCAACCTGGCCTTATGTCTCATCTGTCCATTCTCACCTTTAACCTATAAACCCATTTGTTTTTTAGTGTTCTCTTACCTGCTGGCAACTCAACCAAATCCCACATTTGGTTCTCTTTCAAGGAATCAATCTCCTCACTCATGCCAAGCTCCCACTATTTCTAGGTTTCTACCTGTATTACTTCATCAAAACTCTCTAGTTCTCCACTATCAGTGAGCAACAAGTAGAATAATGAAGGGGACTATTGAATTGGAGGTTTACTTACCCTTTCTAACTTCCTTATGGGCATTTGAAACTCATTCACTACTTGCTATTCACCCAAATTCTCTGTCAGTGACCGATCTCGATCATCTCCAGCCTGTACCTAATCGACGTCGATTCTTCCCGACTGACGTCGATTCCTTCCTGACTAACATCAGTCATTGTTCAACCGACATCGATTCCTATTCGACTGATGTCGATTCCTTCCTGATCAATGTCAGTGTCTGTGTTTTATTGTATGTGATTTTTCTTTCTTGCGAGCTCATTTTGGATCGTCACCTTGTCCAAATCAACATTGACCTGCTCATAATTGTTCAGCTTCTTGAGCTGATCATTATACATCACATTTTCATTGAAAACAATATCATGGCTTCTAATAATTTTATTAGTTCCTAGATTCCACAACTAAAATCTAAAATCTCTAGATCCATAACTAATAAAAGTGCACCTCATAGACTTAGCATCCAGCTTCTTTCTATTTTCTTTATCAATGTGCACAAAAGCTTTAGAACCAAAAACTCTGAGAAATGAAAGATCTATCTTTTTACCTGTCCAAGCCTCTTCTTGAATTCCACCATCCAGAGCAGTAGAGGGTCTTCTATTAATTAGGTAAACCGTAGTGTCTATAGCTTCTGCCCAAAACTATAAGGGCAAACTAGCATGTAACCTCATACTCTGTGCACACTCCAGTATTATTCTATTCATCCTTTCAGCAACTCCATTTTGCTAAGGTGTCATTAGGACTATCTTTTACCTATGTATTCCATACATAGAATAGTACCTATTGAACTTATAGCTACAGTACTCACCACCATTATTAGATCTAAGGCACTTCAATCTCAAACCTATTTCATTCTCAACCAAATCTTTCCATTTCATAAATGTGTCAAAAACATCAGATTTCTTCTTTATGCAATAAACCCATACCTTTCTTGTAGCATCATCAATGAAAGAAACATAGTACTGTGATCCTCCAATAGAAGCTACTTGAGCTAGTCCCCACACGTCTATGTGAACAAGCTCTAACTTGTGCTTCTTCTTTGTTGACCCAGTTTTGAGAAATCTCACTCTTTTCTATTTCCCAAAAATATAATGCTCACAGAAATCTAGATCTATGCTTTTCAAATCTGAAACTTACCTTTTGACTTAAGAATTGTCATTCCCTTCTCACTCATGTGGCCAAGCCTACAGTGCCACAACTTTACATCCACATCTAAAGTAGATAATATAGAAGGAGAATAATCAGTAATAAAATTACATAAATAGAGAGTACCTACTCTCTTACCTCTAGCTAATACAAGTGCACCCTTGAAAACCTTCCAAGATTCAGCTATGAGAGTTATCGTGCAACCCTCATCCCCCAACTATTCTTGCAAAAATTAGATTCCTTTTCAGGATGGGTACATGCATGACATCTCTCAACACTCATGTGTTTCCATTCTACAATTTTAGCTACACTTTTCCTTTGCCAATAATTTTACAAGGCTCATCATCCCCTAAATAGACTTTTCCAAAATCTCCCTGGACATAATCATTGAAAAATTCTCTATTTGGGGTAGCATGGAAAGAAGCACCAAAATATACAACCCAAGATTCTAATCTATTATCCAAAGAAAGTGTAAAAGAATCTTGTGCAATAATACCTACAACTTTTGCTTCTTCATTACCTTCATGCTGATAGTCTTCTCTAACCTTCAACCAGCAATCTTTCTTTGCATGCCCTTTCTTTCCACAATTCTAGCAGGTTATCTTTCTTTTTCCATTTCTGGATTTGGATCTATTGCTCATCTTTAACTTAGACCTTGATCTCCCTTGCTTGCACCTCTATTTTTGCCTTCCCCTACTTTCAATACTCAAAGCATTACCTGATGTCTCCTCTGTGCTTTTCTTGTGAATTTCTTCATTCACGATTACACTAACAACATCATCTACTTTCAAGATATTTGTAGCAGATGCAGTATTACTAACTGCCGTTACCAAACTATGCCAACTTTTTGGTAAAGAGCATAAAATTAAGAGAGCCATATTTTCATCATCAATCACTATTTTGACTAAATTTAACTGATTTACTATTGCATGGAAATCATTTAGATGAGTAGATACAGATCCACCTTCCTACATATGCAAATTAAATAATTGCTTCATAAGATATACTTTATTTGAAGCTAAGGTCTTTTCATATAAATTTTCTAAAGTATCTATTAACTCTACTATTGACTTTGCTTGTGACAAGTTGGAAATCACAGAAGATGCTAGGCTCAACCTTATGGATTCCAGAGCCTTTCTATTAAGAACATTCCATTCTCTATCTTGCATATCTATGGGTTTACATGAAACCCCACCCAATGGTAAGTATAGATCTTTCTGATACAGATAATCTTCTATCTGCATCCTCCGTAATTGATAGTTCTTGCCATTGAACGTCTCCATTCTTAGTTTACTTTCTTCTCCCATTGCTTTACTCCCACTCAAACAAAAAACCCTATGAGTGACCTGTAATCAAAACACACTAAACAGATCTAAACCACCGGTTAGTGAACTTGAGCTCTGATACCACTTGTCAGGATCTAACAAGAACAATTGATTATTTTTGTGCAAGAAACTAAACATGAAATTAAACCAGAAGTAAATATGTAACTAGAAACTAGAATCAACAAAGAATAAGAGATACAAGAAACAATGAAAACTTGTATTAAACTCTTCTTAGAAGGAAATACAATGAATAAATCTCTCTTTCTTCCACACCTCTTAGATGTAAAGATCTCTTTCCCTCAAGATTTCTCTCTCACAATTACAAACACAATTCAGCTACTTGAATTGTTTATTACACAAGCTATGAAGATCTATCCCTATTATATAAGATTAGGGATCATGAGCTATGCATTCTCAACCATTAGATACACCTCCTAATCAAGGGTTCAAAAGAGTCCTACCAAAAATAGAAATGTGGACTTACAACTAATAGCTAAACTAATCATGCAAACATTCTGTTCATCCATGAAAATAGACTTTCTGGACGCACAGGTGACCGACGTTGGTCCCTATTTGCCTGCACATGACCGATGTCAGCTGATCCATAACCGATGTTGGTAGCCTCTAGTCGATCCCTAACTGACGTCGGTGACTGTGTAATATAGCAACCTTTGCATTTGCTCATTAGTGAAGCTTTTAGCTCCACACCTCAACACTCTCAAAGACCACTATCCATTTCCATCAATGAAACAAATTTTTTAGTTCAAAAAGGTTCTCTTTAGTAGATGGTTACAATAGATATAATCAAATTTTGGTCAAAGAGATGACTAGTACAAAATATCCTTCACCATAAAGTGGGGGACATTCACTTACATGAGGATGACTTTTGGTTTATCTAATGCTGGAGACCCTTTTAAGAAGGATATGGACATGACATTTTAGGGTCTCTTCAACAATTTTATTCTTTTTTATTTAGATGACATAAAAATATTCTCTAAAAATATAGATGAGCATATGATTCATTTTAGACAAGTGTTTAAAAGGTGTAAGGAATTTAGAGTGTTTTATCTATTTAAGAAGGTAGGCTTCTTGGTCATGTAATTTAAAATAATGGTACAAGTATAGATCCTGATAGGATGAAATCAATTCTTTCACTATCATCACCCAAGCACAAGAAAGCCTTGAAAAGCTTTTTATGCAAGATCAACTTCATAAGGAGACACATTTTAAATTTTTATACTTTAGCTAGTCCACTGACCACCATGCTAAATAAGGGCTAGAGTTTTAGTTGGTCTAAAGGAGTGAAAAGCTTTTAAGAGATCAAGAATGCTATATTCAATGCTCCTACACTTCTAAAACATGATTTTACAAAATATTCCTTCTTATACAGCTATGCTAATATTGACACAATTTTAGGTATTCTCATGTAGTAGAATAAAGAGACTTTAGAGAATCCAATAGCCTTTTTAAATCAAGGTTTAGAGGAATATGAAACCAAGTATTCTTTTTTTGAGAAGCACATTATTTTAGTTATAAGGTCTCTTAAAATGTTTAGGTACTTTTTTTCCAACAATAAGATACATTTTATGGTTGCACATCCAAGTGTCAAATAATTTTTTTTGAATAAATAAACAAATGACAAGAGATCTGGTTGGGTAACCATGGTCATGGAATATGACATTAATATCAAAGTCACAAAGCAGGTTAGAGGAAAAGGGCTTTGTGAATATATAGCCCAATATTTTCAAGAGTCTAATAAATAAGTTATGATGTCAAATTATCAATAACTTACAAATGATCAGGCCTCAACTTCTAATTGGTTCTAGGATATGGTAAAGTATTTATAGAATGGTGTTTATCCTCCTTGTATTTCTCCCTCAAAGAAGAGATATTTTATATTGTAGTCAATTCCATTTCTCCTAGTTGATAATCTATTGTTTTAAAAAGATATCAATGGTATACTGCTAAGATGCATAGAACCAGGCTAGACACATAGGTTAATTGAATAGTTTCATGATGGACATAGTGGAGGACATTACCTAGCTAGGATTACATCTCACAAGATAATGAGAGGTGGTTATTACTGGCCCAGTTTATTTGGTGATTGTCATGCATAGATCTAGATAATGTACCATGTTTTTTAGAAAGTTGAAGTTTGTAGCCTTACCTCTCCAACTAATTTTAGTTAATCAACCATCTATCTAATGGATATTGGACCTTGTTGGTGTTATAAACCCACCATCAAGGTCAAGACATAAGTGGATATTAACTACCATAGATTATTTTACCAAATAGATAAAGGCAGTAGCATTAAAAGAAGCTAATGAAACTAGTGTTCTAGATTTATATAAAGGTTTGCTTACCAAGTTTGGGGTCCTTCAACTATAATTTTTAATAATTATATAGCATTTTTAGGATCTAAGATTAGCTAGTAGGTAGTCTAACATAGTGTTTTCCTTAGTACCTCATCAAAATATTATCCATAAAGTAATGGCCTTGTTAAGTCTACCAACAAGAATCTATTGAAGATCATCAAGAGGACTGTAGAAGTTAATAAGAGATCATGTCATCTCAAACTAAAGTTAGCTCTATGGGTTGATAGGATCACCTATAAGAGGTCAATTACAAATTCTCCATATAAGCTAATATACTGTAAGGAAGCAAGAATGCCTATTTCTCTTGAATTCCCTACTTTAAAATTAATGCATCAACTTGAGCTTTTAAAGGTTGATCCCATAGACATAAGATATGCTGAGCTCATGGAGCTAGAGGAGATAAGTCATCAATCAATTTTAGCTATGAAATCCCATCAAGTAATGACAAAGAGATCTTTTGATAAAGGAGCTTCTTCAAGAGCTTTTCAAGAAGGAGATTTGGTCCTTAAGTAGGATGAAAATTGAGAAAATATAGGAAAGCACAAAAAATTTGATTCTCTCTAGAGTGGTTCATATACAATCTCTATCTGCAAGTCTTGTAATGCTTTCCATCTCACAAGGATGAATGGTGAATATATTCCTATCCTAGTGAATGAGATACATCTCAAGTACTGCTATTAAACAAAGCTAAGTCCACTACACATAGTTAATTGTTCCTATTTTTCTCAGTGTTTTCTAACACATTTAGTTTCCTTTCTATTTTGTCCCAAATAAGTGATTCTATTTGCACAATCATGTAGTATTTTAGTTATCTTTACTTTTTAAGGTTAGTTTCCCTAATTTAGTTTGTTTCTTTACTTGTTGTTAGAATTTTTGTCTTTACAAGTCAAAAGAATACCTTGCAGTCATATAAATGGTCCATGTATTATTTGTAATAATCCAAAGTCATGTCTATGGTCTGAGTTCTCAAGCATAGTAGGCATGATGCCCAACCAAGTTGCCAAAGATGTTGACCAAATTTGGTCTACATACCCAAAATATGCCTAGTCCAAGAATTTAGTAGAAGAAGTAATAACATCTTTCCTATAGTTGTAAAGAGGAGGTATCTGAATAGGTTTTCATAGTGTCCAAGTCTTCAAGGATCAAGTAAACACTTTGAGTTCATATAAAGTATAAGTTATTAGCTTTTAAGGAGCTAGTCTAAAGCATTGCAGAGACCCTGTTGAATATCAAAAGTGTAAGGGGTTCATCTAGTTCTTCATTTGAACTCATACTAACATTTTGGATCTAGTGGAAGAAAGTACAAGTAGGAAATTTTTTTAGGCTTGATTTTAGTGTAGATGAGTCAAGAATAATTGGTTATATGGTTTTGTTCACTTTTGTGTCAAGATCATACATGTCAAATATTAAGTCCACTAAAGTGAATCAAAAGATATTAAGGTTCAAATTTGGATCCTCAACCAAATTCTATTATTTTTCCATACTTAGCCATTTTCAAGAGGTTCAAACAAAGTTGAGTGAGCATCTTCACAGAGCTATATCTTGCATATGCAGCAATTATAGGGAAGAATGCTCACATGGGCTTGGTCATCTTGGTCTAGATCATTTGATGAAACATGGTAAAAGTTGTGCACCTTAAAAGTTGACTCCTAAGATAGATTTTTCTAAGGTTTTCCATACTTATCCATTTGAGCTTGATCATCTCTAGGATGTCACAGCGGAGCATTTAGACTAGTCAACTTGAGCATTTTATATCATCACTCAAAAATCTCCCAGGACTACAAGATTAAAAAGGTTCATCATTTTAAATCTCAAGAACATATCCTATAAGTTTTATGCCTCCATTATTCTCATGCTTCAAGATCTAAGCCTTTAAATTTGGATAAAAAGCATAGTACAGTTGCATAGACAATAAGTTTTAGACATATCAAAGTATATCTATTTGAGCTTAAATTTGAGGGTTAAACAAATGTCAATTATGATTACATGAATGTCATTTGATAGGAGTGAGGATGTCAATTTTAATATAATAAAGTAGTCATTAGATTTCAAATACTGAGTCCCAATAAATCAATGATTGGTGTTTGATTGGGCATTAAGATCAGACAATGAGCATGAGTCAAAGGGATCCGTGAATCCAAGGAAATAATGAGTTAAGGACAAGTAGTATAAGCACATTCAGTTGGTATAAAATCAATGGCTCATGGGTATCCATGCATAGACAGATCAATGGAGTGAGGAAAAGTTAATAAGTTGGCATATTTATGGAGCCAATGAACATAAAGATAGTTGGGCATGATGTAGATACTTTGAGTTGGCTATCAACAACCAATAAGTAAAAGTGATCTGGAGACATTTTTGATGAAAGTTGAAAAGGTTAGTTTGGGAGCTAGACAAAGCAAATGATAAGGAGCTGAGCTTGAAGGTGAACTAAAATTGAACTAGGACCATAATTCAAAGACCAAGCATCACCATTAAAGCTCCATACAGTTAAAATAGATATTTTAAGGTCTAATATAGAGGGAAAAGATGGACCAGTGACTATGAAGAAAAGTTAGGTAGTTTGTAAAATTTTCATAGGTATTATGACTATGTGAAAACCAATGGTCTAAGATTGTTTTTCAACTATAGTGGACCTGTGTCTCACTTATCATCATTGATCATTTTTGATAATGCAAGTATAGTTGGCTACCTAATGTAGATGTGGCACATTTTAACTAGTTCCAAGACATGATCCTCATCTGTAGATCAAGTACATGATATCATAGAGTTTCAAGAAAAGATATAGTAGTTGGATAAGGGAAATATATATTTAATTATTTTATAGAGCTGGTTCCTTATTGATAAGATCCCGAGTCAGCATCCTCAAGAGTGCTAATCCATTAAGAATGGTTGGGACTTTTTCAATGTATAGCTCTTTCTCTTTTCTATAAGTACAAGCTTTTAATCAGTTAAATTAATCCTTTGATCCCTCTTTTTGGCATGACCAAAATCTACTAAAATTTTTACTAAGACGCCTTTTTTATGTAATAAAGACTAATTCCCATCCTTTTATAAGCTAGATTGAATCATGTTCTATAAATTCATGCACTATTATTAAGTGAATGTATGTTCCTTAATTATGTCTGAGTTTCTCACCTTTACGTAGTGATTAATAGCTCTCACAAGTCATTCCAAGTTCAATCTATAGTTTATTGTCTAGTTTGAGAGTGGATATGTGCCCTCTCTTGATAATTTAGTAAATGATTAATGCCTTTTTAAAAAATATTTATGTGAGATTAACGTTATTTACTCTAAGTATCTCATAATTTGTTTTGTGTGAGTTAGAGTGATCAAATCGTTAGTGCATTATCACATTTTTACATGATTTATATTTTTTTGTCAAATCTCTCTCCCTTTTCCAAGCAAGTGCTAGTTTAGGTTTAGTTTAGGTGATAAGATCCATAAGGAAGCTAGACTTCCCTAAAGGTTTGATATGTTATTGGGATACCCACAACCTAGGATTTGTCCCATGTTGGACTAGATTTGAGTAGGAAGATTTGAATAATCCCCTCCTTAGCTAGGGTAAAAATCTAGAACCCCAAAAGGCTTCTCTCACTCACTCTAAGTGAATAGGTGTTCTATCCTAGGAACATCCTGAATAAAGCCAAACTGGTGTTGTAAATTATTAGGCCTATATCTCTCATTGACCAAATCTCATCGCCCTATTAGATAACACTTGATGATCATTTACTATGTCATAACATCATCATCCCATCTAAACTGAAGGCCTCTATATGGAATCTATGTGATTTGATCTAGATGCAGGTTGTCAAAAGCATCCTTGTAGAATATCATCTCTCCTACATTTCTTTACTGAACTCCTAATAGAATATACTATCTAGACACCATCAATTCCTTAGGCTATCATGTTACTAATAGTACCTAATCATTGCTAGATCATGATATGCTCCCAACTCCACACCTGTAAAATCACTAAAGGCCCAAAGCTAGTCACTTCTCTATAAGCTTTAAGGTACTTCTATTTATATAGGTTGACCAAAACAATATGACCCTATGCAAATGCTTTGAAATCTTAAACCATATTGGCCACCACATATCCCAAGCCTAGATGAAACCAATATCCACTCTTATCTGGTAGAAGAATTCTAGTAATAAGAGACATCACAACTAGGGTTAATCTATCAATCACCTCTCATGTAAACATCTATCAATATTGACTTGTCTATCATGTATCCCTACCTATAATCCTCCATCTAACCAATGTACTATCTAGACTAGTGTATGAGATCATTATTATATCCTATCTCCCTGTATAGGTAGATTTAAAATCTTGTAAACATCCTCTAGGGTGAATATCATATCCCCCATAACAAAATGGAATATGATGATATTAAAATGTCAGTACTCTACTAGGGCTATAATCAATACTTGATCTATCTGGGTCATAGTCATTATCACTACCAAATAAATACCAACCAAATTTAATACCCCAAACTCCACCTCTGATAATAAATACATCTCATGAATCACCTTATGCTATCATGATCATGATGCCATCACTCCTAGATCCCCTTGCACTAGTCACAAGTCTATATATCACTCCCTTTCCCACAAGATACTTTTCTCAACTCATAAACACCACCTAAATCCATGTCACATGTGCCTACCCTAACCTATTCCCATCCATCCCTAATAATAACTAAAACTCACCAATATCACTTATATGAACTATATACAATCATCCTAATCTACCTAACTACCCCTCCCCAACTTCACCTCACTAATCTTCTTCCATATCCTAGTCCCTATCCTAATAACATTATCCCACCACCCAAACTAATTAACATACCCTACCCTAATCTCTACCCTATTAAATTTAACCCATCCCAAATTTTATAATTAATTCCATAATATAATAAACCCTCCACCCCATTAATGACCCCATTCACTAACTACATCCTAACTAACCTAAAAAATATCTAACCATATCAACTAACAACTTAACCAAACACCCTAACTATCTGACTCATCTTCATAATTTCCCATTTCTAGAATCATAACAAAATCACTAAAAATGATATGCCTAAATAGGATATTTGGATAAAATCTCCACTTGTAACCTACAACTTTTTTTAAACCACAACCACACAAAATAATGAAACCCTAAATTATGATATTGTAAAATCATGACTTTACGATCATAGTATTGCAATATCACAACTCTATAGTCACAATATTGCAATATTATAATTATATACTTGGCGTATTATAATATCATAGATTACCCCCCAAAATACTCAAGTTATAATGACAAAACCATGATTGAGGGAAAAAATGGTAGTTGTGATTTTGCTAAAGCAACTCAACAGACATCTCTTTTTGTAAAACTCTTTCCAAAAATAGTAAAAATCTAACTACAATGATCAAAAACATTAAGCTATGGATTTGTTACTCATCATAGGTCTAGTATCGATAGATCTCTAGTGCTCTCAGACTCTTTCACCATGATGGGAAGCTTGAGGAATCTGGTCCATAGTTTCACCTCATAGCTCAAATTACTAGAAGACAAAAAGCACAAATGATCTAATTTTGACCCTTTGGTCATATAATAGCCTGTTACTAACACAAACTATGTCTAATCCTATTCAATTATCTAATTATCCTAATCAAATCACTTTCAATCATCTCTAACATCATTTGGGGCATGGATTGTCCCTCTCCTGATGGTATACTTTATCTAACATCAAAAGTACATTAGCCTGAGGTATTTTTAGCTTATGTAGGTAGCACTTGATCTCACTTTTAATACTAAGGGTAGCTCAACCATCAATCATCTCTCATTACCATTCTATTCTCAGACTCACCACATAATAATTTTAATCTATGGATCTTACATAAGGTATATCTCAATCACCAATCAACAAGTTTTATCATGTTTATCCATTTTTGGGCCTTCCCTAGAATGTGTCCTTACTATGGGACTTATCAATAGCTCAAACCCATAATATTTTAATCAATTTTGTCTTATTAATTCAATATTTTTTCTAGACATTAGTCATTTGTCTAGAACCCATCACACCAGAGCTACTTTATCCCCTCATAATTTGGGGCATCCTAAACTAAAGTTATGACTTGGGGAATCCCGACAAAATTTTACCATCCTAATCTCATCCTACCTAAGGATATTTATTTGAGTGATCATCCAAGTTAGTTCTCTCTACATGATCCTTTGAGGGGGCATCATATCCTACTATCTTCTAACACCATCTCACATCATGGTTTATTATTTGAAAGACCATAAATCCTTTCACTTCCCCTCACTTATAATGACCTTTCAAAGAGGGGAAAAATGTATGCACTAAATTATGCTGATTCCCACTAATTTATTTCAATTCCCATATTTTATAACTAAATTAACTAATAGCCTAATAATCCATAGCCCATTCTTATATCTTATACACCTAACTCAATCCCAAAAACCAATTAATCCATTTATTAAACCCCTAATAGAACCTATTACCCACTAACCTACTCCCTAAGCCAACTAACCGATTTAAAAATACAAAATAATCTACCTGCCCAACCACTACTGTATTCTAGCCTCTCCTAAACCCCTAAACCATATGGGATATTTCTAGAATTGGAGGATTACATAAATCTCCCTCATTTTATCCCCCTTCTCTAGAATTCTCTAATTCTAGAGATCTCTATGGAATTAATAATTCCATGGAAAATCCCTAGCCATTGATCTCAATTACTTAAATTTGTATTTGAGCCATTGATTTCTCCCTCCATGCATGTAAAACCAAGCTCTTCCCCTCCTCCAAACTAACTTGGAAAACTATCCACAGTCACTATCACGCTTATTCAACCATTTGAAATCCATTATCAACATCAAGCAAGAAATCTAACATTTTCAAATTTGGGCATCAAATAATCCATTTGTAATCTTGAAGTGGAACCATAAGGAGGTAAAGTGATGGTAAGCATATTATTATTATGTTGATTGCCTCTTTTATCCATTCCTACTTGTGTGATTAAGTTTTAGGTTTTTATTACTAAAATTAGTAATATAGGTTGAATCTAAAATTTAGTGCACACAAACTATGCAACCTCTTTATGATATCTACTGTGTCCCCTCTTTAATTTTTGGCCCCTTATTTTTACTATGACACTTATCTATCTCTCAAATCAAGACCCTTCCTCTTACTAATATTCCAAAACCTATCCGGATATTATTATCTTGGCCTATCTAGATCCCCTATTTCCCTTGTGGCCTTTGGTGATTCAACTTATTTGTAACCAATTATGACCACATGGAGTAAAATATAGATGAACTAGTAAAAAATGGTTCTTGACTCTTTCTATATAAATAATTATTTTCACTAGTGATCATATGATTTGATGCCACTACTAAATAAGATGTTACAACTAGATCTTTCTAATGGGATAGAAAATACCTCAATTAACCTAATGCCATGTTAGGATTATGACCAGATAAAGATATATATGCATCATTCTCATCATTATGATCAAACTATGAATTGTGATCATAGGGATCATGAGATTGTGTCATGTGGTATGATCATGAGGTCTTTTCTTAATGGGTTCCAAATTAGTTCTCATAACCTCTTTATCCTTTTTAAACCCATGATACTATATGATCACTCACGTGTTTACCCATTTACACTATGAAATTTATCCATATATATGAATATGTGGATCAAATTAAATCCATTTAAATATTATAACATGTCCATGTTACACTATGGTCACTTTGTATTCTATAGATCCATGGAATTTAACCATTTCACTTAAACATGATCACATGTCTCCTTTTGATCCCCACCTCGATTTATGACCTTTACAAAAATTTCATGATTGTGACACTTTTTACAATCACATATTCTTAGACTCATGTGATCACTATAAATCTCTATTGACCCTGTGGGTTGTTCCTGAGGCATTGGATTTAATGGTTATAGATATTTGATATTCTAGTATTCACTTAATGAAATCATTGGGTTTGATGGTGTCCATGTGAAATTATTATCTATGGCCACATTAGTGTTATAAAACACTTAGTGAAATTGTGGTCCTTATGGCTTCATTAATGTTGTGAAACACTTAGTGAATAAGTGAAAAATACACTGTGAAATCAAGACTTGGAACTAATGTGGTTCATTTATAATGTAATAACCAAGGACATGCAAAGTGACCCAATATGACTCCATGATCTATTTAATTTATCTCGAGGACCTTGATAAGTTGATTTTTTTTCCTTGAGACTCTTTATTGAAAATTACTCAAACTATTGACTTATTGTTGGTGATGTAATATTTTGCATACACCTTGGATGATCATGTATCACATAGTGGATAACACTTAAATGGTATTAAATATAAAAATAACCAATGAATATAGGGGTCTCAATATAAATTGAATAATATGACAATGGTTAGAGAATCCTTAATATGACCATGTACAACAAAGATAAAATATACTACAACAAGTAATGAAGTTTGTAAGAAATAAATGCATTAGAAAAATAAGTAGACACAAGAAATATTCAAGTTAAAAAAACATGGGGAACACCATTATTCAATTTCATGTGATTGGAAAAAATGAAAGAAAGTGGTTATAATTAAAAATGGCCTTTATAAATTTGTGAAGAAAGAGATAAATCATAAATAAAAAGTATCCCACCAAAGAATGGGGGTTCAAAAATTGAGATGACTATCCAATTAGTTATTTAGATGGTTCAGATGGTAAGATCACACAAAATGGATTTTATTAGATGCTTTTAGTAGGACAGTTTGAAAAACGTAGAACAAAGGAAGTTTTGGTTATGAGATAAGTATTTGGAACATATTGAATTCAAAATAAACTATGTGAGTTACTAGGAAGTATCACAATCCTATTAAAGGGATTTTTATTTTTTTGGACCCTTTTTTCCCTTTTATTGAAGCTTGTGTCTTTAATTAATGATCTAAGGATATTATATTTATTATTGTAATTTACCTTGTTTTGGATGGCTTAATTTGATTATTATTTTCCCTTTAACAAGGTGTGGATTATTTCAATTATCTAAGGATCTTGTTATTTATGGAAAATATTCCTTTGTGATTATTTGTATTTCATGACAAAAACTAGAGTCTTGGACTGATTTTTATATCATTATTCTCCTTGCATTATGTTTCCATAATATATGATTTATTTTGGTGGGATACAACAAGGATAAGAATATATATTTGCATATGTAGGTATGTTTGCTTCCACCAAAACCATGACTACATTATTACATAGCTTAGAGGTCTTTGGTGGAGTGTTGGGAGAGGTGGTTAAATTCCAAATACTAGAGTCATAAGGGTTTTTAATTTTCTATGTTATTTTATCTCTATTATACACAAGCTTATTTATTATCAAGCATGTTAATACATGCCAATTGGCAACATTTGAATCTCATGAGGCTATGGGTTTGAGTACCCTATTTAAATTTGATATTATTCCAACCTTTGAATGTTTTATGCTAGATTCACTATCATTTATTAATATATCTCTGATGATTAATTTAATAACCATTTATTGGTTTTATTTTATTTTATTTTCTCTTTGTGAGTTTTACACATTGAGCTAACTATTATTTATTGCTTTCTCTTTGTGTCACCCCTTCCCTATTTAATCTCATTAGTTAAGTTGAATTAGAATAGTAAGTTAATAGAAATATGGTTTGGTATCATTTTGAGGATAAAGTTATGGGTTGATTTACAATCAATTTGAGTAGTATATACATCTACCTAGATGCATCCACATAGATGGTTCATTTATTGGGCTAGTGAGTCACAAGATACGTCTCCCACTGACCAATTTTTTGTATTTTAAAAGACATGTAGCCTTGATAGAAAATGTGATATTGTATCTTGATCCTCTTGATTTGGGGAGAATAATTTGGGGTGTGTTTAGAGGACGCATCCATGAAATTATAGACAATCATAACTCATATCCACCCCTCATGGTTTACCTATAATGTGTGGTATAAGTTTCCTATATTTTCTCAGTCATAGATGAGAATATTATCTTTAGAGATTAATTTGACCAATTACAAATTTTAGTCCTAAGATTTATTAAGAGTAGAGGGTGTTAATTTTATAATTTATATGGCTATCTAGATGCATCCATGTAGATGGTTCATTTATTGGGATAGAGAGTCACAAGATACATCTCCCAATTATAATATTTTGGTTTCTTAAGATACATTTGGATGTTAGAGAAAATGTGCCAACATTTTTTACTCATCCTAAGCTGGGGATAATCATATATGGGTGATTATAGGTCTCAAACATGTAATTTTAAGCACCAAAAACTCATATCTACCCCTAATGGGTCTCTTGTAATTCACACTAGAAGTTTGATACATTTTACCATTCGTAGACAAGAAGATTCTCTTAAGGGATTCATCTGACCAAGTACAATTTTAATCTTGGTTCTTGATGGAAAGTGGAGTGTGGTTATTCTATCATTTATATGGCCATCTAGATGCATCGACATAGATAGTTCATTGAGTGGGATAATGAGACATAAGATAAGCCTCCTACTAACTAATTTTTGGTCTCTTAAGAGACATTTGGATGCCAAAGAAAATATGCCACCATTTCTCACTCATACTGATCTAGGGAAAATAATCTAGAGGATTATTATAGGACTTACCCATGTAACTATAGGTATTTATAGATCATATCTATCCCTAATATATCTTGTTTAATGGGTTATACAAATTTTATCCATTTTTCCTTTCAAGGACAAGAAGTTTATCTTAAGGGATTTATCCAACCAACTATAAATTTTAGTCCTATGGCCTAAAAAATAATAAAGGGTGGCTATTAAAATGTTTATATATCTATCCAAATGTGTATGCATAGATAATTTGTCGATTGGGCTAGTGAATCACAAGATACTCCTCTTAATAATTTTTGGTTTCTTAAGAGACATTTAGTTGTGAGAGAAAATGGGCAATCATGTCTCTCTCATATTTAGCTATGGAGAATAATCTAGGGTGTGCTCAAAAGACCCACCCATGAAATTATAAGCACCAATGACTCATTTATAACCCTCATAGTTCTCCTACAACATGCGGTGAAAGTTTGCTCCATTTTCCCACTCAAGGATGAGAAGTTTTTCTTAAGGGATTCATCTAGCCAATTATAAATTTTAGTTTTAGGGCCCAATAGAGATTAGAGGGTGGATATTATAGTGTGTATAAATACATCTAGATGCATCTGAGTAGATGGTTCATTGATTGGGATAGTGATTCATAAGATATTCCTCCCATTGACTAACTTTTACTCTCTTAAGAGACATTTGACTATGAGATAAAATACACCACCATGTCTCAGTCATCCTGATCTAAGGTGAATCATATAAAGGGTGATCAGAGAAATAACCCATGTAATTTTATACACTAATGAATCATATATACCCCTCATGGTTCTATTACAACATGTGGAAAAATTTTACTCTATTTTCCCACTTAGGGATGAGAAGCTTCTCTAAAGGAATTCATCTATCTAACTATAACTTTAAATCTTGGGGGTGATAAATAGAAAAGAGTGTCTATTCCAATATTTATATGAAAATATAGATGTGTCCACATATAATATTCATCTATTGATCTAGTGAGTCACAAGATACACCTCATATTGACCAACTTTTTGTCTCTTAAGAGACATTTAGCTGCTAGAGAAAATGTGCCACTATTTCTCTCTCATCTTGAGCTAGGGAGATTCATTTGGGGGATGCTTAGAGGACTCAATCATGAAAATATAAGCACTAATGACTCATTTATATGCATCATATATCTATTGTAATGTGTAATAGAATTTTTCTCCATTTTCCATCTTAGGGATGAGAAGATTCTCTTAAGGGTTTTATCTGGCCAATAACAAATTTCAATCCTAGGTCCTAACATAGAGTAGAGGGTGGTTATTCAACCATTTATACATCTATTTAGACACATTTATGTAGATGGTTCATCATTTTGTCTAGCGAGTCCGAAGATACACCTCCAACTAACCAAATTTTTATCTCTTAAGAGATATTTGGCTGTTAAAGAAAATGTGCCATCATGTCTTGCTCATCCTAAGCTGAGGAGAATTATCTAGGTAATCCATGATGATGAGCCCTAGAATTGTCATGTTTTTTTTCCTCATTTACCATAGTCAACCTTTTTTCTTATCATGTTTCTAAACCATTTCCCATAAGTTTTCATTATAAGACAACCATTTTTTACAAATAGGATTATGTTATCATGTATCTTTGAAATAGTTAGACTTTTGTCTTAAAAATAAAGTATATAATAATTATCTTCTACCATAGAATGATTTTATTTATAATGTATTTAAAATGTGTTTTGAAACAATAGGTACATTCAAAGGAACATTTCATGGTCTATCTTATAATAAAGGAAATTCACCATGAGAAAACATCCTATAGCCACTGCATGACCAAAGTTATGAGAAAACAAAATTTGATTCCCAAATCAACCGACTCACAAAAAATTGTAAAAATATTCATGTAATGTAGTAAATAAATTTATTTAAGGCTAAAAAACTTCAATTGTCTTGAAGTAGCATCACAAGTTCCATATGAATGATAGACTTAGCAAAAGGAACTAATTTTTGTTATCCTACAGTTGAATGTTTCTTAATTTGAAATGTATTTTGTTTTGTATAAGATAGCCTCCCCTATTATTTATTTATTATATATATATATATATATATATATATATATATATATATATATATATATATATATATATATATGTAGAAACATGGTTGAAAAAGAGTAGAGATAAATTAGAGGAATATAGTAGAAGTATATTTTGTAAGACAGTTGTTGTTGTAATTTTCCTATAGCAATTCCTTGCTACATTTGATTAATATTAAAAAACTATTTCTGAGTCAATTCTATTATTCTAAGAGGATGGATTGAAGCTAAGTTGGAAGGAGGAAGGGCCCCCTTTGTAAGTCTTGTAGATATAATTTGATCCATCAATTAGCTAAGCATGTTATTTATTTCATTTATGTGTTGAGTGTTTTATTTTTGAGTTATGTGATTTTCAGCTTTGTATATGCTTGTTTTAAGGATGCTTCCAAACATAAAATAGTATAATCATTCATTTCATTGTTTTTTATGAGTGTTCAATTGAAAATTTCATTTTATGTATAATTTCTAACATCTTAGATTACAATCAATAGAATGCCAAATTATAAGATTAAGTGTGCACATATAATGATGTTATCTTATAAAGTTTACATCCTTGGGTTGACATTTAAATGAAGTAAGAGATACAGGTCTTTATTAACTCTCCTTATTCATTAAAGATCAAGAGAAGCAGATTATATTGTGAATCTATTGCTAGTCATTTTTTGCACCATTATCGGGGAAGGGTATCACATACTAGAAATCTTTAATCTTGATAGCAGGTTATTTTTGGATGTTTATTGCTTTCTTAATTTTTAGATCTTACTATTTTATAGATTAATTTTTTTCTATTTTTATAGTCTAAATTTATGTTATGTAAATTATAATGCTATAAATTTTCAATAAAAATCCCATATTACTAACACTATATAGGTAGGCTAGGCAAAAACTTACAAAAAAAATCAAAAAATTTAGCAACAAAATTCTTTGGACATTGTCGATGGCTATTGAATCAAAAAACTAGGCCACTAGCTAATCAACATTCATTAAAAAAAGTAAAAGTGGTTGGCATACATATAAAGAGAATGGGATCTTCTAAGGGATTTTTTGCCTAGATCATCAACTGTTACTTCAAAAATAGAAATACATCCTATAAAAATTGAGGAACACAATTAAATCCCTGAAGATCACTTACAGTTGTCAATAAAAGAGGTAAAAAAGGAGGAATTTTTGTCAAGTTTAGTAACACAAGCTAGATAATTTGAAAAAGAAGTGGTTCATACCCCTGAAATGGATTCCTATGTGCCATCTTTGAGGATACCCACCTTATGCTTAAGAATTAGGAACTCATTTCCTTCTATCACATAAATTTCTTACTAAAGAGGCATCCAAGGCTATTCTTGCTCTTAGAAGAAATACCAAACCAATATAATCTTCCAATTTAAAAAGACTCTTTATTGAGAGACAAGCTAAATATGTTGAAACCTCTACACCATATCCATTATATAGGAAGCTATATATTCTTGGAGAACAAGATAAAATCTCCATCTTCCACACCCAGGAAATATAAGAATTCATAATAATTTTGAAGAGTGGGTGGCAAGAACTTCCAGTCTATCAATAGAAAGAGTATTCATGGAGGATCATCAAGAAGAAAACACTGCCAATGAGTCTACTACATTTGAATCCCCATCCTCACCCTTAAAGTAAATTCACCTATGAAGAATATTTCTCACTCTACCCTCCCTACTTTTTGGGGAAAAGCATCTTAAGACCTAGACATATTTATTTTCAAGTTTGAAATCTTATGCCATAGTTATGATTATATTCAAGACACTTAAAAAGTCAAGTTGTTTTTAGAAACACTCAAATATGAAGCACTTAGATGGTTTATTCTATGGGACTTGAAAAGGATGTCATTTATACTTGGGAAGAAACCAAGACTATTACAAAGGTAGAAACTATAGGAGAGATGACATATTCGGAAGTCACAAGATGATGATGAGTCATTGGAGGAATATATGGGAAGATTTTTATTCAAATTAAAAAATTCCAAACAAACTATAGTGGAAAAAAAAATCTATCAAGTTGATATTCCTAAAATTAATTAGAGATGATTGTTTGGAATCACTAGACTTAATGTTTAGTGGCTATGTTTCTACACTGTCCTTTAATGAACTAACAATTTTATGTACAAACTACTCCAGATCAACCATGAACAAAAGTAGAGTCATAACCCTTCCTACAACATATATAGATGTAGTATCTAAAGGTGAAGTTAGTAACCTATTCTAGGAAATTAATCAAGACATTATCAACCACCTATCCACTTAGATTGATACATTACATATATGGAAGAAGCAAGAAGAAATTGAAAAATCCTTAGCCATCTATTACCCTGAATGAATAAAAAAGAAGGTAAAATGCACATGCTATTATATGAAAGCTTAGGTAGCCAGCATAACCAAGGAGAATATTAAAAAAATAAAGCTACATGACATAGGGGGAGATGAGAATCAAGTATTTTATGTGGATCAAAAGAGACAATGGCTGAAAAGGTCATCAATTTTAGGTATGCCATCAAACTCTATGCTTGTAAATTCTCAATTCTCAAATAATCCTCAATATGGTTCTTAGAAAAATGTACCCAATAAATATTGGCCCAAAATAAATTAGAAACTACCCTATAATTAATTATGGATGTGAAAAAATGGGAAATAACCTCAACTTGGGCAATTTCAAAACCAACAATGGATCTTCCCCTTTAACCCATGGTAATAACTATGGAGAGGTAATAAACTATTTCCTTAACAAATATTGCAACCAAAATAATATGCCTTAATACCAAACACTTAGAAACCTACTAGACCCACTCAATTAGCTACCCAACCCATCCCTAACCCTACAATAAGTTGGTTTAACTAGCATAATCCACCAAAATAATGCAATATCCAACATACACCTTAGTTATAAATCAAGTCCATCTTCACCTAGGATGCATTCTTCCACAACCAATCTCACCCATAATTATAATACATTTTTAAGAACTTGATAAAATCCATACTAATCCATAACCACCCATGGCCACTATTGAGTTTATTCCACTAGAAAACCAAAAAATCCTGGCAATCCTTCTTTTCTAGAGAGATTGAGCATCTCACATCTTGAACCAAAATAAAAATTCAATATCTTAGAATAATTCAATAATATGTGCATAACAATTCCATTCCTTCAAGCAATAAAATATGTTCCTATCTATAATAATTTATTTAGAGATCTATGTTTGAAAAAACTAGGAAGAAAGAAGAAGGATCCTAAAATAGTCCAAATTATTAGCCAACTAGTAGATATTATGTTGGGAAACATATTTCTCCCAAATAATCTAATCCTAAAATTCCTATAATTAATGTTAGTATCTATGACCAACCCATATCCAATAATTTAATTGACTTGGGTGTAACCATCAACATGATGACCATGGAGAGCATGCAACAACTAAAACTTACAACTCTTCATCCAACAACCACCATCCTATAGATGGCTGACAAGTCAACTATTAATCCTAAAGGACTATTGAAAACCTAGTTATCACTATGGGTTGTTGGTAATATCTAATATAATTTATTGTCCTACAACTAAAAAATAACTTGGGAGGTTATCCTCTCATTCTTGACTACCCATGGTTGGCCACAATTGATGCTCTTATTGGCTACAAGTTGAGAAAAATGGTAATCTCTAATATAAATGATAGCAAGAAATTGGTTCTTTATGTGTTAGCCAAGCCTTCCTATAATGATGGACCAAGTCCTTAGATTGATGACTTTGAGGAAGTTGTCTCCTTACAAAATTTGTGTACAATTGATTGGATTCTATCTTTGTAGTCACAAGAAGAAGACACTATCCTTTCTTATATCTTGCAAAACACTTATCGATAGGATCTTGTAGCTGAAAACATGTTGAAATGTAGACCATGCCCATTTCAAAATACTTTTCCTAAAAATGACCTTACTAAAATCACAAGGTAAATTTAGAAATTTTATCAGTTACTTCCACATCAATGTAGCTATGCTAATTTAATTGCCAACATGGAAACCATGCTCTCTTTAACAAATCAAGTAGACATTTTTCCAAATAAACCTTTCAACAACAACCCTCTTTAACATCTTAACAAGAAATCTAGTTACTTAAAATGTTGAGAAAGAACATAGTAGCATTTTCCTAGGACTACCATGACATGAGAGGAATACCCCCATATTTATACACACATCACATCTACATTAAATAAGAATGAAATCTTATTCACCAACCCCAAAGATGAATGAATCCTACAATCAAATACATTGTCAAAATTGAGTTACAAAAAATCTTGGATGCAGGATTTGTCTACCCCATTTTGGATAGCCAGTGGGTATCTACCTTGGTTATTGTACCATAAAAAGGGGGAAAATGACATATGTGTGTTAACTATCGAGAGTTGAATGCTGCTAATAAAGACCACTTTCTCCTACCATTTATTGATCAAGTGATGGATAAAGTAATAGAGAAAATATATTTTTCCTTAGTAGATGGCCATAGTGGTTATAATCCAATATGAATATCTCCACAAGACCAAGACAAAACCACTTTTACTTACCCTTGGGGAACATATGCCTATGTTGTCTTACCATTAGGTCTTTGTAATGCCCCAATCACTTTTCAAAGGGATATTTTGAGCATATTTTTTGATCTTTCCCATGATTGTATTGAAATATACATGGATGATTTCATCATCTATGGGAAGACATTTAAAGAAGCTCTTACCAACCTAGAGAAATTTCTTCAACACTCACACGACCACCAATTGTCTTTAAGCAATGAAAAGTGTTATATACTTATGATTGAAGGGATTATGTTAAGACATCACATTTCCCCTAATAAAATTCAAGTTGATCCATCAAAGATAAGTTAGAATATTTTAGGACATGATGGTTATTATAGATGATTCATCAAAGACTTTCATAAAATTTCTACCCCATTGTTTGGATTGCTTACTAAGGATGATGAATTTATCTAGACTAATGATTGTCAAACTACATTTTAGAAACTCAAGGAAATTCTAATAACAACTCCTATTTTATGGGGGAATGATTGGAAGAAACCTTTTCACATCCACATAGATGTATCTAACACTACCTTAGGAGTTGTCTTTGACCAAAAAGATGAACCTTTGAGGTATGCAATCAAGTTTATTATAAAGAATATTTAGGGGGATGAGATAAACTACACTATAATAGAAAAGGAATTTATTTAATTCATATATTCCATCAATAAATTTTGACACTACCTTATGGGTTACCAAGTATTCATCCACATAGATCATGCAATAATTAGGTATTTGATGAACAAACCTGTTGTAACAAGCAGGATAATTAGATGGTTGCTTTTATTTCAAGAATTTGACATTACCATTATAAATAGACTAGGTAAGAATAATGTAATAGCATATTTTCTATCTCAACTTCAAAATGATGAACAATTCCTATTGTTGATGATTCATTTCTTGATGAGTATTTATTTGCTGTAACTATTCAATCTCCTTGGTTCATAGACATTGCTAACTATCTTATTATAGGATCACTACCATAACATTTTTCACCAAGACAAAGATAACATCTGATCCAAAAGAGTTGAAATTATTCTTGTATTTAAATATATCTCTTTGTTAATATACCAGAGTCAATTATGTTGAGATGCATCTGAGAAGATGAAGCCTATGACATTCTCAGAGCCTACCATGATGAACCCTATGGGGGTCATTTTACTACAAAATGAAATGTTATGAAAATACATACTAATGGATATTATTGATCTTCCTTACATAAGGATTCCATGATGTATACCCGTAGATGTGATAAATGTCAGCAAATGGGGAAACCCACCCACTTTGATGAAATGCCACTATAACCACAACTAGTTCTAGAACCTTTTGACAAGTGGGGACTTGATTTTATGGGTCTCACAGATCCTAAATCCAATAACAATGAATATATACTAGTTTTCACTAATTACATCACAAAATGGGCTGATGTCAAGGCCTTAACCCATGTCCATGATGAGAAAGTGGTTGAGTTATTATATGAATAAATATTCACCTACTATGGAGTGCCAAGAGAACTAGTCATAGACAAAGGACCGAAGTTCACATCCAATATCACAACTACCTTGGTAAAATAATATCAAATTAGACACAAAAATTCCACCCCTTACCATCTTCAATCAAATGGTGAGGTGGAAGTTATAAATAGATAATTAGAAAATATACCCACTAATATTGTTAGCCTTCATAGAAAAGATTGATCAACTCATATTTTGGAAGTAGTCTAGGCTTATAGGATCACTTGGAAAACCATAATTGGTTTCACTCTATGAACTAGTTTATGGTAAAAAGCCTATTCTACCCATTGAGTTTGAGCATAACATATTAAGGATAATACTTGTCTTGGGTTTGGACCTTTCCCAAACTCAATAAGATAAGATGATGCAGTTGAATGAACTTGATGAGCTTAGAAAGGAATCACTTCATCATACTAAAGTAGTGTATAGATAACAAGTGGGTTGGCGTGATAGGAACATCAAGACTAAGAACTTCCAACCTGGTGATTGGGTACTCCTCTTTGACACCAAATACAAAGATCATAAGGGAAAGATTCATTTTAGATGGCTTGGGCCTTACAAGATCAAGAAAGTTTTTGACAATAGAGATGTAAAGCTCATGACCATTTAATCTATTCAGTTCTATGAAATTGTTAATGGACATAGGCTCAGGCTATACAAGAAACCTTTTTTCAAGGAAACTTTCACTCACCAAATTCTTGAAGAACAACATCTATCTCTTCTTCATGAAGTAGATTAACCTGTTCTTACAGTAAAAGGGTATTTATGTCAACCCTTCTCTAATATTTTACAAGAAAAATAAGCTTCTTATAGCTATGAAAAATCCATTCAAAATGTCTTGATTCAAGCTAAATAAAATCCTAACTCCTTGGCTTCTCCAATCCTAGTTGAGTTGGGACCAAAAAATTAAAAAAACCATCAAAATCCACAACAATAAACTTTTATTTCCATATGTTTTCTTGAAAATTCATTATTTAGGATCAAAAAATCACTTTATTTTTGCTACAGGATAAAATTCTTGTTTCTACAGGATAATTATTGTTTTTAAAGGATAATTCTTATTTCCATAGAAATCATTTCTATCACTACCAGATGAATATTTGTCACTCCATCATAAATTGCATTTCTTGAAAATCACTCTTGCTTTTGATCAATATCTAATACATGCCCAATGAACCTCACATCCACTACTTCAACTCATCATTCATGCATTAATGGAAAGGTACTCCTAAGTACTAAGGTAACTATTTGTACTTATTTCATTACATAAGTTTTAATTATTCTCTAGATTATGGTTCTTAATGTTATTAAAAGTTTTTGTATATCCACTTGCTTGTTCCATCCCATAAAATATTCTTTGATATGACCATTAAATTCTACCTCCATTTCCTTTTATAATTTCTAAAATCCTTTTGTGCATACCAACTATGTCCCTTGGGGACAAGAGACCATTTTAAGCTAGGGGGAATTTTCCATAATCCAAACTGATTATCTCTCTTCCAAAAAATCAAATCTCAAACATTCCCCCCTAAAGCTAGAAAACCATTACTACAAGAATTCAAACCCTGCAACCAAAATTTTATCCTACGGCATGGGAGGAGACCTACTCAAGCATGAACCACTTGACATCTCTCCCCTAACTAGTGACCCAAAAATTTTGGTCCTATTTCAAAATTTAGGTTGGGATCAATATTTTGAGAGGATAAATGCTCTTTACCAAGGGTTTTCCAATGGGTTTTTTAAATCATTGTACAAAAATTTGGAAATATTCAAAGGAATGGAGATAAAATTAACTGAAACTATCATCAATAGGGTAATCAAATTACATAGAATAGGAGAATTATGGTAGAAATAGTTTGATGTAGAAGTAGAGAGGTAGAAATTCATTAGGGGGGATTAAATATTGGAAAATTCAAATCAAGGAACTTTATATTTGTCATTACCAATAAGATAGGCAAGATCAGTCATATTTATCTTCATATGTTTTACCTATGAAGGAAGATACTCCATGTTGCATGGAGTTGATTTAAAATTTATGAAACACCTATGGCATGGTGTTGCAATAAAAATTCCAATTTTTTTTATTAATATGACCAAAATAATGGTAGATGAATTTAAAAAAGGTAACCCCAGAGTCCTCTCTCATCATTACTTAATTCAATTTATTATACAAGACTGCTTACATAGGACTAGGTTGAATGTGAATTAAGAAGATTTTATTTAATTACCTCTAAATACAAAAATTGATAATGAAGAAGAAGAAGAGGTAGAGGAAGAAAAATAAATGGAGGTAGAGGAATATATGGAAATAGAAGAAGACCTTCCTACAACTACATAAGAACCTGAAACATAAGATCCTCCTATAGCTACACAAGAACTTATAGAAGTGGACCTTCTTAAAGTCACACAAGACCCTGTAGAAGAGGATATTCTTGCATCCACACAAAAAATTATAGAAAATATGAGCCTCATAGAGGAAGCTTCAAAAATCAAGGAAACCAAAATAAATACGAGGAAATTAATCTTACAACTTGAATATAAGGAATCTAAAGAAGAGATTCCACCTTCCCCTAATAAGGCCAAGGTTACATCTAGTCCTCAATGGCCCCATAGACTGAGAGGAAAGATGAGAGGAAGGATAAGAACCAATACTTCTTTTATTTAATCAATGAAGAATCAGGAGAAGAACAAGTTAATAGCAATGATTAGGCACTTGAATCATCTAATTTTGATGAAATGGAAATTGATAAGGAAGAGGAGTATCTCTGAGAAGAAGAGTATTCTCAAGAAGGTAACGAGGAAATAGAGAAAGTAAGACAAAGACCTAAATTATTACAGTATGAACAAGTGTAGATCTATATAGAGATCAAATAATAGGAACAAGACCCTATGTTGATACAAGAAGGATTTCCTATATGGAAACAAGCTTTGTAAGAAATAGAATTACTAAGGAAAAAGCCATAGGACCACTCAATAAATGGACTAAATGCACTTGCTACAATAGCTTCTCAGATGCAACATTCAATAGATAGTCATCATATAGTTGTTATTTCATAGCTTCATGTAGCAAGAAAATAATAGGCAGATCCCACAAATGACCAAATAATTAGGTATAATTATTCATTTACTATGCATTCTGAAATGATAAAATGTATAGATAATCAATCTTAAAGATTCAAAGAATTGACAAAAGAAAACAAGAAATTAAAAGAAGAGGTCAGAATCAAAGAAAAAAGGATCTCCATATTACAACACAAAATTTAATATTTGGTTAATTTCAATCAGACAATCCTTGATTTTAGGCCTCCTGCAAGGGTGTATTTAGTTTACCTACACACACATATGTATACATATAATATTATATATACCATACTAAATTAAAGTACATAGTAAAGTATAATATATTAAAACATATATTTGAAGAATAGTGGCATAAATTTAAATTTATGTGAATTAGAATCTTTCTCTTTTTTTTCAAATTTATAAAGTAAGATCACAAGAGGAACAAGAACAATTGTGTGAATTCTATCTTCATAACTATGTTGTGCCATATGATAGAAAATGGAATCCCATCTTGTATGTTGAAGATGTCTTTTTAAAGGTATTTTTAGCATATCTTCTGTATGAGAATATGAGAGGTCATGAGATGACATAATACATGAAAAAGGAAAGAGAAATTCAATTGATTATCAGAGGATAAGATGGAACACATGAAGTTGTGTTGTTAGAATGGGATAACATTATGCTATAAAAAGAGGTAAGGGCTTGGTTTGATAAAATAATGATGAAGTTGAGGATTTCTATTTAGGATTAATAACTTCTATTAGACCATCAACATGAGAATGCTACTTGGAGAGATGGAATGAGATTACCTTGAGATAAAGAGGAAGGATCCATACTCTCTTTTTAATTTAAAATCAGCATTTGATAGAGTAATAAGGTACATTCTACTTGTAGGGGAACTAGGAGTACAATTGTTGAGTATAACATTCTAGTCTCTTTTATTTTGGTACCTCATACTTGATTGGTAGGAAAATAATCCATTGGATGTAGCCAAGGAAGTTATAAACTAGTAAATTTATGAACAAATTCATGGATTCTACACTCATCTATCTAGTGGTGTCATTGAACTTATAGATTTCAAAACTATCTATGAGTTTGAAATGAGAAATTTTGTTTGTCAAGGATGAGCAAAGTCTTATGTTGGGGGTGTGATAACCCCCAAAATTGTCATGCTCTTTGTTCTAATTTGACATATTCACCCTTTTTTCTTATCATGTTTCTTAACCACTTTCCATAAGTTTTCATCATAAGATAGCCATGTTTTTCAAATAGCATTATGTTATCATGTATGTTTGAAAAGTTAGAATTTTTTCTTAGAAATCAAGTATATAATATTTATCTTTTACTATAGGATGCTTTTATTTATAATATGTTTAAAATGTATTTTGAAGCAATAGGTACATTTAAAGGAACATTTCATGATTTATCCTAAAGTAAATAAAATTTGCCATGAAAAAACATCCTACAACCACTACATGACCAAAGTTGTGAGCAAACATAATCTAATTCCCAAATAAACCAACTCATAGAAATTGTAACAAAATTCATGGAACATAGTAAGGAGATTTAGTTAAGGCTAAACAAACTTGATTATCCTCAAGTAACATCACAAGTTCCATATGAATGATAGCATTAGTAGAAGGAACTAATTTATGTTATCCTACAACTGAATATTTGTTAATTTGAAATGTATTTTGTTATATATAAGACAAAAATACCTATTGTATATATATAGGTAGAAATAGAGTTGAGAAAGAGTAGAGATAAATTAGAAGAATATAATGAAGCATATTTTTTAAGATAGATGTTGTAATTTACCTATAGCAATTTCTTGCTACATTCGATTAATATGAGCAACTATTTCTGAGTCAATTCTATTTCTTTAATAGGAATGAGTGAATCTTGAGTCGTAAGGAGGAAGGGTCCTCTTTGGAAGTCTTTCATCATCAATCTAATCCATCAATTATATAAGCATGTTATTTATTTCATTTCTGTGTTGAGTGCTTTATTTTTGAGTTGTGTGATTTTCAATTTTGCATATGATTGTTTTAAGGAAACTTTTGAACATAAAATAGTAAAATCATTTGGTTTATTATTTTGTATGAGTGTTCAATCCAACATTTCATTTCTTATATAATTTTCAATATCCTAGATTACAATCAGTAGAATGTCAAAATAGAGGATTAAGTGTGCATATACAATGACATCATTATATCAAGTTTACATCCTTGGGTTGACATTTAAATGAAGTAGGAGATACAGGTCTTTGGTAACTCTCCTTGTTCATTAAATATCAAGAGAATTATATTAGATTGTGAATCTTCTACTAGTCATGTGCCACAGGGCCTAGGACCAGCTACATAGGGGACAACTGAGTTTGGTTGTGTAGAATGAATACATAAAGCTAATTTAGATAGAAGTAACCAAACACATTCAATGAAGTGGAAGTATTATTTATAGGAAATGTAACTTATATTCATTAATGGTGAATAGGTAAAATGGGTATAATGTGCTACAATGCATGTCTTATAGAGTAGATACATGGAGCATGCTATATATGTTATGACTATGTAAAAAGCATATATTTTTTTTCCAAATGCATATATTACATATTAATATAATTAGAGTACAAGAGAAGTGATAACTATTACTAGTTACCAAAAACATGGTTACAACAGTTCATCTTCTAGGCTGAATGATGATTAAGGAACCTCTTGAGCACATGGATAGGCTGAGTCAACACATATATGTGTTATGGAATATAAAAATTTAAAGAGTCTTGAGATTATAGGTAATGAAAGAGTAAGGTGCATGTATCTATGATTTTTGAAGGGTGTGATAGTCAACAAGTAGGAGTAATAGTTAGTATAGAGACACAAGGTGTGCGAGGGTATGGAAATAAGTGAGTAATCATAAGACTTGGCATGGTACTACAAGATATGGAAAGTTTAGGTACACAAATGTGATCTAAGGAAACCATTGCATGAAAGTATGCGAGCTATCATGGGACTTGTGTGAAAGGTTGTCAACCAACTTTGTGCAAAGGAGTGTGCAAGATTGGGTGAGATTTAGGCATGTTGTGCATAAGATCAAATAAGGAGTGAACTCAATGGTGTAAAAGCTATGTAGGGATCATTTTCAATTTTTTGGAGAGAAATGGTATCCATTGCATTGGTGCATAATTATATAAAATACACTTGAAGTTGCTATGAATTATAACACTTGGCTTGATCAATGAATTGTCCAACCTTAACCACTCTAAAAATTTGATGTGTACCTTGGTGGGTGAATGTGTCTATTAATTCAATGCTCTAAGAATTTTATATGGGGTAAAAGATTGAAAGATATAAATTAGAAGGTTGTTATGTAACTACTAGAACAAGAAGTGATGGAGTGTAAGGATTGAGAAGCTCCACATTGAAGATTGGATGCATGCCCAAGTACGAAGGTAGATCAAGAATGAAAGCATTCTCACCAGCTATGCATAGAATTTTTTAAGGAATGTAAATTAGAGGATTAATCTTTTAGTGGGGACCTTTAAAGAATTATTTCTAAAATTACAACTAGTCTTTATCACCAACTCAGAATGCATGAGGTGTGTGATGTGCATCATTGTGCTCCTTGTATTTTAATTGGGTGCAAGAGAAATTTTGATAAATGTATTGGTAAATAGACTAAATGTGATGTATAAATTTCTCAACTTTTTCCAATTCCCATTTTTGTGTGTGAAACTCAATTTTGATAGGTGCATTGTAGGAGATGTCGAGAGGTGCCAAAGGTTGAAATCCAAGACATGTCTAGAATGAACTGTGGCTAATAGAGATATGAAGATCCCAATTGTAAGTGTGTTGAATGTACAAGAAATTATTACCCAAAGTGTGATCATGCACATATTATTACATTCATAAAAGATTCATAAGTGTGTAATTAACCACTTAGGTTTACCCATCTATTTGAGGATGAAAAGATATCAACTAATCCATCTGCTTACCCATCAAATCCTATAATGCTTGCCAAAAATGACTCATTAAACATGGATCATGGTCTAAGATGATGGAGGTTAGTAGCCCAAAATAAACCTAAACTAGGTGTAATAAATCCTATGTAGTGCCAACTGCATCAATGTATTTCCTAAAAGTGACCATGATATCCATATTAGAAAATCAATCCACTACAAATGACACATCCTCATGTTGTCATCTCATGATAGGGAGTCTATTCATGAAATCCATGCTGATGAATTCCCATGGTCTAGATGGAACTAACAGAGGTGTATAGAGTTATAGATTCTTGTTCATGGGCTTGGTAATGTAACAAGGAATACAAAACTTGACATGACACTTAATGTCAGTGTGTATGTTTAGCCAAAACAAATGTGACTACAATGTGGCTAGAATTTTTATCATGTCAAAGTTTCTTGAGGTCTTGGCATAGTATGCCTCCTAGATAATTTTTTAGTGAGGTAAACTAGTGGGAACATAGAGATGTCCAAGCTTGAAAATAATTTTTTTAGACAAGTATAACTCTAACACTTTTTTACCTTAAACAAGGCTAGTTTAAGTTGTTGTGAAGTCCTAGTCAGCTGAGTAGATAGGTACCCAGTTTGAAAAGTTATGGCTACATGAATCCATCACCATGATGAGCATGTGAACTAATAGTTGAATAAGGTAATATACAAATTTATTGTCCTTACCTTTCTTTTGCTTAAACACAAGATAAAATTAGTGAAGGTAAGTCATACCTTTCATATGACATATTTTCTAACCTATTCTACATTTTAAAGAATTGAAGTGGTTGATAGTCCAAATGAATAACTATATCCTTATAGAGAATGTAATGGTGTCATTAAATTATGTCTTGAATAATAGCATGTAATTATTTTTCATAGGTGGAGTACATGTGCACCATGTCTCTAAATGTCTCTGAGTGGTATATGATTAGATGTCCATGATACATAAACACTGCATTGAGTATGTAGTTAGATGCATTAGTGTGGATTTAATAGGAGTGCACAATGTTAGGCATTAAAATAATAGGTAATATATAGAGGCATTACTTGAGTACCTCAAAATCATGTTATTATGTAGGATTTTGGTCAAACTTGGCTTTGGTGTAGGTGATCTGACAAAGAGCCTAAGAGATGTGTGAGAAACCAAGGACAAATCTATAGTAGAAGTTAACAAGTCTAAGAAAAATCCTCAATTCGGTGAGTTTTCATAGAGTAGGCCAATCTTATATCACTTTGATATCTTCTAGATCTAATTTGATGATAGTGTGATCAATGATGTATCCTAGTTATTGGATTTGCATGGCACCAAATGATGACTTTGCTAAGTTGGCTTGTAACTTATGTTGGTGCAAAGTGTCTAAAACATGAGATATGGTGATCCATATGTTCTTCCCAAATATTACTAATGATGAGGATGTCATCCAAGTATATAATGATCAAGGAGTTTAGGAAAGGCCTAAGTAGATCATCGATTAACTGTATGATGGTGGTTGGTGCATTTATAAGGCCAAAAGGCATGATCAACCATTCCTATAATCCCTTTCGTGTCTTAAATTCTATCTTCTACATGTCTTCAAGATAGACTGAAACTTGATTATAACCTAACTTCAAGTCTATCCTGGTTAAGTATTATGTACCTCATATCTGGTCTAAGAGGTTATCAATGCATGGTAGTGGATACCAATTCTTCACTGTGATTGTTTTGAGTGCATGAGATTTAATGTAAAGTCACCATAACCCATACTTCTTAGCTTTAAGGACTATCAAACTCCTACAAGGCAAAGAGATATGATTGATCTTGACTTGATCAAGGAACTCTTATATCTGGTGTTGGACTTCATCATTCTCCCAAATTGATCTCTAATACATGTGGCTATTGGGAAGAGGGATACAAGAACCAAATCGATGTGGTATTTTATTGTGTAGTGTATTAGACAGCATTTTAGTTTCGATAAGATTTCACTTTAATTCACTAGTAACTTTTTGAGTTGATACTACAAAGGTGTGTGAGTGCTACACATTGCAAAGGTGTGCTTTGTCATTTTGTATTGTGTAGGTGTGTTAGGGTATATTATTATTAACACATAATTTGGTACATGCAATACAAGATTGTGACACTACTTGGTAGATACCAAGGTGACTTTGGTCATAGGTGTTGACTCAAAGAGGTTGTAGAAATGATCTTGCACATAGATAGTCCAATGTTGTGGCTTAGATTTTTATATAGCTTCATGATAATACAAATATGGTATTCTTAGTAAGATGTCACAAAACTCTAAAGGTATGATGTCATAAGTGATGTTATCCTCCACACGCTTGAATTTGTACTATAAAGTGCATTATCACCAGATTTGTATATCCTTCCCCTACTTTAGCCACCCTAGAAAGTATGGGTTGGAATGTGTAGTAGTGGTAAGACTAAGGCACTGATTTACGGATTATGCAATGATGTTATTCTAGCTACCACTATAAATGATTATGTGAAAAGGTTAACCCTTCACCTAGAACTTTGTGTGGAAGAGGTATTTGTGCTCCTCAAAGATTTAAATCGTAGTGGTGTTAGTGCTTAGATAAGAGACATATAGATTAATTTCATCCATCAATGTGGGTCCTGATGAATACTTGGTGAGAAAGGATTAATGTGCATGATGTTCAGAATCATCATGGGTAGATGAACAATGAAAATGGCACCACTTATCATTTGAATTATTCTTCTTACCTTTATCTTAAGAAAAAGATGCTAGAGCCTTTGATTATTGAGCAGTCTTCTGGTATTGCTCTTCTTTGTGAGAAGTGTGTTGTTATTGATTCTGCATAGAAGGTTATGATGTAAAGTTGTACATAGGAAATGCCTAACGCATTACATTAGATGAAGACATGGCATACTACTTCATCCTTTCCTTAGCTTCAATTTTAGCAGCATTATGATATGTTTGCCCTAAAATGTCATAAGTCAAGAACTCTATATTCACATATATGTAAGGTGAGATTCCACTGATGTACTTTAGTACCTTATGTGACTCATCTAGGTTCAAGAACAGATTCACAAAGTAGTCATGGAATATGTTGTTATAGTTTTCCATAGACTAATCTTTACATTGGCACAATTATTAGAAATTTATGTATTCATCCTCAAGGTGGCATAGAGGGTAGTATTCATCCTTCAGTGTGTAAATAAAAGTCTTCTAGGATTAAATTGGAATGCACTCTTATGTTTAATGTGCATTGAAAACCTCCCAATATTGAACCATCATAATGGAAATCTTCAACACTACGAAGGTGGTCTTCTCAACCTCAGTGAAGTGATTTACTAAGAAGTATGCCTTGAGTTGTTGAATCTAGGCATCAAATGCCTTAGCATCGATCTTTCCTTCAAATAGAGAGATGTCAAGATTTATTTGTACTTTGAAGGGGGTCTATTTCCAAAATTGATATTGAGAAAACTATGGAGGTGGTTTAGAAGATGTCAGGCTGAAATGTACTAGCAAGTCATGGAATTGGCCAAAAAGTGCAGTGTATTGTGCCTCCAAATCATAAAAAATGAGATTGTAAACTTTTGGTGATACCTTAGGTTACTTCTAGGTGTCAATCATCTTATGTTTTCTATGGTATTCTTCTAGGTATTCTGAAATAGAACTGATTGACAAACCTTTCTTCTCGAGTTGTGCTGATGTGTTTACATGCATTGAAATAAGATAGAGTTTTCTAATCTGATACCAATGATCTATGCCATAAGGCCTAGGACCAAGTGTGCAAGGGACAAATAAGTTTTTTTTTTGTAGAGCGAATGAGTAAAACTAATTTATATAGAAGTAACCAAACACATTCAATGGAGTGGAAGTCTTATTTGTAGGAAATTCAACTTCTATTCATTAATGGTGAATATGGAAAATGGGTATTATGTGCTATAGTGCATGTATTATAGAGTAGATACAAAGATCATGTTATTTATGTTATGATTATGTAAAAAAATCAATGTTTTTTTAGATGCATATATTACATATTTATACAAGTAGAGTACAAGAGTAGTCATAACTATTGTTAATTACCAAGAAGATGGTTATGACAGTTCATCTTCCAAGATGGATGATGGTTAAAGAAACTCCTAAAGCACATGGAAAATGTGAGTCCACATGTATATATGCTATGGAATTAAATAAGTCAAAGAGTCTTGATACTATAGGGCACATAAGATCAATGCACATGGATCTATGAGCTATGAAGGGCATGAGAGTCAACAAACAAGAGCATAAGTTAGTGTGGATCTACAAGGCATGTGAGGGCATGGAAGATGGTGGGAAGGTGTAGGAATTGGTGTAGTGATTCAAGTTATGGAAAAGTGAGGTACACAACTATGATCTAAGGTGATTTATACATAAAAGTTTGTGAGTTGGCATGGGACTTGTGTGAATGGTTTTCAGCCAACTTCGTGCAAAGGAATGTGTAATATTGGGTGAGACATGCACACATTACATAAAAGAACAAACAAGGAGTGAAATCAATGGTGAAGAATCTTTGCATAGATCATTAGGGGTGATCAAAGGACTCACCTATGAAATTTTAGGTAGTAATGGTTAGTATCTACCCCTCATGGTTCTCTTACACTATGTAGTGAAAGTTTAATCTATTTTCACACTTAGGGATGATAAGCATCTCTTAAGGGATTCATTCGAACAAGTAAAATTCTGGTCCCAGGGATTGATAAAGAGTAGAGGGTGTCCATTATATAATTTATATGCCCATCCAAATGTGTTTGCATAGATAATTCATCAATTAGGATAACAAGTCATAAGATATGATTCCCACAGACCAACTTTTAGTCTCTTAAGATACATTTAGCTACTATAGAAAATGTGTTTCCATTTCTTACTCATCTTGAGTTGGGGATAATCATTAAATGGGTGATTAAAATACTCAAACCTATAAATATAGGCATTAACAACTCATATTTACCCATAAAAAACTATCCTATAATGTGGGGTGGAAGTTTTCTTCATTTTCCCTCTTAAGGTTGAGAAACTTATCTTAAGGGATTCATCTAACCAACTGCAACTTTTTATCCCAAGCCTGACAAAGAGTGGAGGGTAGATATTAAAATATTTATAAATAATTTAAATGTGTCTATGTAGATATTTTAGTTATTGGGATAGTGAGTCATA